>VZSZ01006388.1:7910-62932 GCA_013398815.1 Ibidorhyncha struthersii
TAAATGGGTGATGTGCCAGAATCCATGTAAGACCTCTCCTCTTCCAGCACTGCTGTTCCTGCAGTGTCTGGACTCATGGTTACCACTGCAGTGGATCCACTGTTGTGTTGCTTGCAGAATTGCTGCCATGACTAGTCCCCTGCTACTCTTCAGGAGCTCTGACAGGATGCAAATCTTTGTGTCCCATAATTTATTCCGATCTGTTCTTTGGGTTTCTGCTTGTTTGTGGCCTTTAAATATTATGGTTCTTCCTCTTCTGTCCTCACCCTTATCATGTTTCTCCATAAAATGCTTCTGTGCAAATCCTAGAGTTGTGCTGTTGATAGGAGCAGGCTGCTTCTGCTGGGAAGATGTTTGCTGTGTTACTCTGCAGAGCATGGTGTGAGTCCGCCCTCCTGCTGTGTCTAATCCTAGCACTGTGCATCTTCTTTAGGCAGATTTTTGGTGATGTAAACTGTTAAGAATAGGCTGGAGATGTCAGCAGCCTTCCCATTGTGTACATTTTGGTTCACCTCCTGTACATCATGCTGCTTGCCACATCATGTCATGCCCTTCAGCGGTACCTTCCTGAGTATTGTGCAGTGCCTGGCCTCATGAAGCTGGAGGTTTCCTGTTTGTTTTTGTTTGTTCTTTTTTTTTCTTTTCTGGCATGTTGGAGTGTTTAGCAATTGAAGGATTAAAAACAAAATTAATCCTGCTTGTTTTAATGAACTCACCCTTTTAATCACTTTTAAGCCTTTGCTGCTTTTTCTTAACGTGAGTTTGGGGTATTTTTAAATCTTCTGCTTGTGTTGGCCATTCACCACGTCCCTGGTCTGGAAGGCTGCTGGATCTTCATGATTCTGCTGCTGTCGCTTTTCTTCAGCGTTTAATTCTGTGCTGGCAGCTGTCACACCCGTCTGGTGTTTGTTTTGTGCAGAGTGCCTTTCTCAAGCTGTTCCCCACCGTAACACTCATCAGACGGAAAGGGGTGAAAACAGTTTGCTCTGCAAACTGAGGATGACAGTGAGTAGCCTGTGAGGAGCAGCTGTAGCATCTCCAGTGTGTGTGTAAAATGCGACGTGCTGTGCTAGTCCAAAATGACAAGATGTTCCTGCTCCATCTGTCTTTGTTATTAGCTGCCCAGCTTTGATGTGTGTGAATTTTGGGAGCATTGAAATGCTGTGCCTTATGCAGGTGTCAGAGGTAGCCTGTTGGCGATGCTCTTGGTGATGTTGCACTGAAATGATTTTAACATCTTTGAAAAACTACTTGGCGTGTTGGATGCTGCCCTAGGAGGAACAGCTATTTGAGTGGTGTTTGAGCTCGGATTTCTCACTTTCATGGGTGGGGAATGGATATTAACATGGCTTTAAAAGAGAGCACCCAAGCTCCATTAAAGCAGACTTCAGCTATTGCAGCTTGGATAAAGCTCAGACTTGATCACTTGAAGTTGTGCTCCCAGGCTGTCCCAACTAATCTGCTGCCCCAGTGCAGGTGGCAGTGGCAGCTGGTTTTTGTGGTCTTTGGGCAGACAGAGTATCTCTGCAGTATCCCTTGCCTTTTGCCCCACAGACTGAGAATGATGCGTGCCATTGGGCATCCAGCTTTGGGTAGAGACCAGCTCCCCTTCCCTGCACAGGCTTGAGAGACCTTCTTCTGAAGGGTTCAGGAAAGCCAGCAACCGTTTTGGCAGTTCCTCATTTCTTTTTCATATTCTTACCTCTACTGTATCTTCAGCCACCCAGCAGACAAGAATAGTCGAAGTGCAGCCACCTTCAGCCCTCGTGCACTCTCTCCCAGGGCAGGCACAGGCTGCACATCTCTCCTTTGCGTGCCTCTCTCCTCCCCACCCATGTACCTTCTTCAAGTTGTCTGTGTCCTTAGTGTAGCCTGCACAGGTCAGGGGTGTGTACCAGGACTGGAACATGCAGGTCTCAGGTCAAACTGCAAACTTCCCTCCATAAGCTGATGTTTTCTCTGACATTGTGTATGAAAGTGCTTGAAACCTCCAATAAAAGAATTTGCAAGAAAGCAGATTCCCAGGAAAGGGGAAATGCTGGGCAGGGATTGAACAGGCAAAGTTATAGTCTTTACCTCTGCCCCCAGCCCCAAGTTTAATGACTTGGCATCCAGGAATGGCTGTGAAGGGCACTACATTTGTCTTTATTACTGGTGGACTGGTGGAGCAGTTCCTCTGCCTGTTTGCAGATGCGCAATCCAAAAAGCATTGCTCACTTCCACGCCTTGAGCTGAGCTGTAACAAACCCTGTCCGTCACTGTCCCCTGACTGGTGTGATGCACTGCAGTGAGAGCCTGAACTGGTGCCACTGAGTGGGAGGAGATTGCCCCCACCAGGGCCCTTGGTCACAGCTGAACACTGACTGGTATGGAGCATGGGGGAAGCCCAGTTCCTTTCTTGCATAGCAGCAAGCAGAAAACTTGAACCTCCTGGAGGAGGAGTGCTGTTAACATTGATAACCCAGTATACCATTTACTAATAGGTTTACAGACTTGATGGTAGCTGAAAATACGTTTATTTCTGGCTTAGGGCTACTGGCAGGCTACTTTTGACTGTGGATGGGGATTCCCTTAAGGAGACTGTGCCTTTGCTTGAAATAGAAAGGAGAGAGCAGGTGAAGAGCCTTGGAAGGGTGTGTGCTGGCCTGACTGGCAGAGTGAGGCCGCATCCAGGATAGCCACCCAGGTAGTTTCGTAAGGTGACAGGTGGCAATTTACCATACCTGGGTAAATTGCTCTAGGTATCAGTTTACTATACATTCCTTCTTCCTTGCTTTTTGGCTGAAATTTATTTGTTTTTTTGACTGCATCATTAGGAGCTGCTCTTATGTTGACAAGGCCAGATCGCCTTGTGAGGGCAGTTTTGGTGTCTAAGTGTTTTATAACAGGCTGTTATAAATCTGCATGGTGTTTGAGAGGAGCTCCAATAGTGGTTTGTGGTATGGGAAACCTCTCCAGTGAGGTCAGATGACCTCAGTCTACACCATGCCTCAAACAGAAATCTGTCGGTTGCAACAACTCACCTCAAAGCCAGAGGGCTCTTCTGTTGCTATGGTCCGAAAGATGAAAATCAGTGGGACATTGCTTCAAGAGTCAGGTTGACCAAGTTCTTCAGCAGACGTGAAGAGCTGTGGGGACTGCTTGAAATGGAGAATAGTGACCTGTGGGTAGCTTCTGGGAGAATTTGGCATAGGAATCCTACTGAAAGCTAAGGCCACTGGTGCCTTAAATAAATAAAAAAAAAAGTAAAAAATCCACACTGCTTAAAATTAGTTTAACAATTTATTGTCTGTGCAGTGTGGTGCTTGCTGTAAGAATAGGTATACGAAACTCCAAGTTAGTGCAATTCAACGAAAAGAGTAAATGAGTGTCTGAAACTTGTACTGGTTCAAGTGCTTAAACTTCCCTTCTAGAGACAGACCATTTCCATGTTGTGAGTGCCTTCTGCCATCAAATGGGAATCAGTTGTGTTAGTGTTTATGGCTGTAATTAGCTTTTTTTTTCCTTCCCTTCCCTCTATCTGTGGCTATATCCTTGTTCTTAAAATTAATGTGTTTAAAAAAAAAATCCTCCAATTAGCTAGTGATCGTGGATGCTGAGCACTACCAAACACAGTAACATTTTCCAGAGTGCTTGAAGCTGCCAAGACGTTTGCAGTCTGCTCCAGGGAGAGGAGGCTGTCGGTAGTGGGAGGAGCCTGAAACGAGTCTTAGGAGTTTGAACAATGCATCAGATCCCTGTAATTTCATACTATGGTTGGTTCCCACAGCTGTGCCTGCTGCCTAACGTTCACCACTAGCGATGGTGGAAGGTGCATGCCTGCCCTGGAACAGCCTTTACGTGCTGCTTTGTGGGCTGCATTGAAGCTGGGTGGCTGAAGAAGAGGGTAGGGGTCAGTGAGGGACTGGGGGCTCATTTGGTGAGGCTTCTGGGGTGCTGCTCTGTGCTTTTGCGAAGCTTTCCTCTGCCCTTTGTAAAAGCTGGGTGCTCAAGCATGTGCTTTTTAGGTCAAATGGGTCAGTCCCTTGTGCTACTGAACGGCTTGCTGAATTTGGGGCCAGTGTACCTCCTTGCCTTGCCTTGTCAGGCGTGATGGGGCATGGTAGCTTGCATGTCATGCCATGTCTTGCTCTGTGTGATTATGATTCCCAAAGCTTTAAAAGGATACTAATCTAGCCTGGTATTCTCCTGCTAAATGAGTTTTCAATGGTCAGACATCCTTACACAAAAATAGATCAGCCTTGCTTAGAAGAGTCCTAAAGCTGCAGCGTTACAAAAGAGGGTTATGAACCGAAATCCATGCCTTTGCTGTTCTAATGTTACAGCTTTGGCATAATCAAGTTATAAAATTATACATGCTACAAAGAGAGAGGAGGCATAGTTCTGCACCAGTGGCAAAGATAGCACCCAGCACAAGTCGCAGTAATGAAACCCTCTTGTGGGGCATGAGAGGAACAGTTTAACACTGCATGAATTGAGAAACTGAATCCCAAGAGGGATGAAGAAGCACTTACGGGGAGAGCAGATTGATAGCCATGGAAGTCAGACCCCTTCCCTCGTCACCAGCATTGGTATGGAGTCATGTCAAGTTGTCAAACATATTTCTGAAATATGTGTCCTGGGAGTTTAATATTTAATAGCTGCTCTATTTAGAAAATTAGTAGAGGCTGGTAAAGGGTGAATGAGATGAGAGGTCTCCTTCTGGGTTGCCACTTTTGACTTGCCTTGACATGCTTTTGGGGTGCAGGAATAAGTCAGCCTCCTCTTTCCTCTGCTAATACCCCTGGGAAATGCCCATGTGAGGAAAGTTATTTGGCTTGGGTAATCTTTCCAAGGGCTTCTACACTAGGATTGTCATCTACATAAATCAGATTTCTGATTTACCAAGAGAGAAATTTCTGCCCTGCTAATGTAGATCTTATTTGAATTACAGGCTGTGTATTTAATGGTAGATCTCTCAAGAGCTGATGTCTGTAAATCACACTAAGTGAGATCTATAGTATTATTCTATGTAAGAACCTTTATTGGAATAGTAGCAGGTCTAGCTTGCCTGAGGTTTTGTTTTTTGTTTTTGTTTTTTAAATTATAGAGTCTGTTAATAGGGGCACTCACTCCCAGATAATCTGTAATCCTTCAGTTACGGTACTAATGGTCCATAGGTTATAATTATGGGAAAACATGATACTCTCCCAGAGCCGTCTCCTTCTTTCAGGCTACCATTGATTGCAACACACGCTTAAGAAATAGTACATAGTGCTAGCTGCTATGCTGAAAGCCATTCTGCTCAGGGGATCCTTGGGATACAGAGGTATTCAATGAGTCTTTGTGAGCAATTTATGGACAAAAGTGTTCTTTACGCTTGGGTAAAAATGTGTGCACCAGCGGAAGGTCTGTTTACCCACTTCAGTGCTTCAAAAGTGGCATTATTGATGCTCATATGTGGCATAACTGGTAACGGCACATAATGTGGGTTTAGCTTTTTAGTCAAGTGACTTATAGAAAGGAAGTAAGTTCTTTGGGGTGTTTTTTGTTGTTTTTTTAAATGGAGTTTTTAACACTGTACATCTCAATGCACATTGTCTAAGCTAAATGTAGGAAACAAGACTATGGAAGGATTAAATGCAGTGAGTGCTGAAATACTGTGGGTTGTTTGAAATGGTAATTTGGACAGGCTCAGATTGAACCAGCAGTATTACAAATACACCATGTAGCTAACCACAGAAAATGGATCCTGCGGGAGAAGAATAGGCTGTCAAGCAGATGTTCAAGCAAGGAGTGACTGTCAGCTGCAAGGTACTGTCGAAAGCATTGTATTTAGTGATATTAACAAACTGCAATGAAACATAGTGTTTCAGAGGGTCCCTGGCAGGCTATCTGAGGGAAAACGGGGGACACAAACTTGTTTCCTGGTCCACTGCTGCTGTGTGCTCAACTGTGGAGCAGAGAACACACAGAAAATCAATAGATCTCCTTAAAGAATTTTGGCTTCTGCAGGCGTTGTGGGCGTTCATGCCTAATGTGGCTGTGCCTGTGCATGCTCTGGGCTGATTTGCTTCTGTTGCATATCCTAGCTACATGACTTTTTAAATTTGTTTTTACTTACATCTATTTTCCTCTCCTTCCTTTCAAAATAAAGGTTATTTGTAAATTCAGGTCACTGAGTGTTCTTACGTAACTGGGAAGGGGCTTCTCTAGCATGGGTAGGACATTCCCAGCTGTGACGGGTACAGGCTGTGTCTATACATCCAGTAGTTATTTTGCAATGCTCTTTGAGTTGAAATAACCTGGTGTGCCTGTCAACAGTGAGGTAGGGGAAGGCTGTTGCAGACTGCAGGAATTCTGCTGACAGAAATAACGGTTTTGAGTTTAAGTTGCTTCCTTCAGTGGCACTTTCATCTTTTGCTTAGTGATGCTTCTGGCTATTGCTTTTGATTCATGCCAGTGATTTGTGACCCCAGGGCTGGGCTTACGTGTATTTCTCAGGAGCTGCAGGTGCACTTGTTACTTTAGTGCCTGTACCTGAGTGTTTTTTATTTGTGGGAATAGCATACAAATGTGTAGATACTGTTTATATGGGATTATTATAACTTCTTGATGTCTTTTCTTCCTCCAAAATAGATAGTGCTAGCCTGTTTACCTGTATGGGTTGTAGCTGGCAGGGTTTTGGTAGCAGTGGGAGAAGTTGGGGCTGCTCTGTGCTAGACACAGCTGGGTCCAGACAGTTCCAATGCACCCACTGCAGCCACAGCTGAGCCTGTTGACCATGATGGTGGTGCCTCTGGGAAAACACGTAATTAAGAAAGAGTAAAAATGCTGGGCAGGCAGAGGAGTAGGAAAAAAAGGTGAGAAATAGCCCTGTGAATACCAGGGTCAGAGAAGGAAGAGAGGAGGTGCTCCAGTCACTGGAGCAGCCCGGAGTGAAGACCACAGTGGATAAGTGTGTGGAGGAAGTAACAGCAGTTGTGATGGACTGGCTGTAACCCCATTCCCCATCCTCCTGCACTGCTCAGGAAAGGAGGTAGGGGAGTTAGGAATGAAGGAGTGAAGATGAGCCTGGGAAGAAGGGCAGTGGGTAGGAGAAGGTGTTTTAGTGTCTGTCTCTGTTTCTCACCACTCGATTCTATTTTAATTGGCAATACATTAAATTAATTTTCCCCAGGTTGAGTCTGTTTTGCCTGTGATGGTAATTAGTGAGTGATCTCCCTGTCATTTGCCTTGGCCCACAAACTTTCCATCTTAGTTTCTCCCCCTGTCCTGTTGAGGGGGGAAAGTGTGGGGGCAGCAAGGTAGGCATCTGGCAGCTAGCCAAAGTCAACCCACCACATTACTGTAGCTCTGTGAAAGTTGAGATTAAATTCATTACCAGGTAGAACTGTTGCTCCATGGCTGCTCCCCTGCCTTCCTTACTGCTTTTTTCAACTGAATGTCTTTGGAGCATTGTGCAGATCCAGAGACACCCTTGCACAAGAGCTGAATTCCTTTGCTTTTCATTAACATTCACAGATATTTAAGCAAGTCATTCCTCCGTGTTTCTGTTGTACCTTAATACCTGTAACAACATTGTGGCCCTCTGTGTCAGTGAAGTGTATGGTCTAATTATCGTGAGGTTGCAGTATTTTCTTTGCTAGGTTGAATGAGGAAATCTATTGTATGAATAGCATCCAGACAGACCCAAGCAAGGGTCACAGAAGGTGAATGCAGCAAATTTACTTTGGAGGTAACTTTAGAGGGAGGATTGTCCTCGTGGAAGCTGCAGAGGTGAGCCCATAGATATACTTGCTTGTGTCCTGAAGGTAAGAATCAGGATCCTCTCCCCTCCTCCCTCTGTTTGGGGAAGGCATGAGAACAGAACGGGACAGAGCCATATCCTCTAGTCTAAGCTCAGAAAAGTACAGAATAGGCCTTGGGTCCATCCAGATATTTCTTCTGCATGTCCTCACTGTCTAGGAGGTCCTGCGTTGCTCCAGCTGTGACTGCATTGCTGATGGCTCTGTAGCAGGAGACGACGTGCCTGTAGCCAAACAGAACATCAGTGTGTGCTCTTTTTCAGATGTTGGATGTGCTCATTAGAGGGCAGCAGAACAACTCTTCCTTTTTCTAGGTCAGTTCTATGTTTTTGAATATTTTTCTATTCTGCAGGACACAGAACAAAATTCCTCTATCTGTTTTTCCTAGTGCAATAAGTGTATAAAACAGCAATGCTTGTATGAAAACATTACTAATATAAAGAAAAATAGAGTAATTATAGTAAAAACTTCGTGCTTGGAAGCTCTAAGTGTTGCAGGCTCAAATGAGATGGAGCTTCTCTAAGATTAAACCACAAACGGCTAGCACTATATGTGGAAAAGCAGGCAAAGGAATGTTTCACAGCTAACTTGTTTTTTGCTCAGCCGAATTCTTATTTGACCTATATGTCCATATGCATCTATTGGTTTGTTTGCTGTACCCCAGCTGCTGCTGCTATCTTTTTCTGCTTGAAGAAACGTTAAAAGAACCAGACTTGCTTCATCTAAAAGTAACCTTTAAATGAGATCTGATAGTATACCCCCCCATCCTCTGTAATATAAATACTATTAATAATTATGGTACAGTCTTTAAAGGCTAAGTGAGGCTGGGATTTGGAGCTCAACATCACAATACTTAAATGGATTATTTACTATGTAACATTCATAGAAGGCGGCTGTAGCACTGTTTGACTTTGCAGCTAGCGTATTTCTGACTTCAGAACGATCTGTGTAGAAATCCTGGCTAGGAGCAAACATCTTCAATGCACATCTTATTAGCAATATTTTGCACATTGTTGACCTCTCTGGGGGACGTGAACTGGTTCAAGGTAGCTGGAATAACAGGAAAAATGGATTTTTCAGTTTTAGCAGCATCAGCCATTGGTTTCCAACAGATGGCTCTGATTTTGCAAGGTCCTCAGTGGAAGCAAAACCTCATTAACTAGAAGAAAATGAGTATTTCAAGAGATGTGCAAATAGGTTTTGTGTCTTGAGAACCTTTGCTGAATCTTCCTCTTCCTGAAGCTCCTTGGCCTAGGGTGGTAGAGCACGTGTGAGGATTGGTGGGGAAGACATGACACCTTTCTTTCTTTCCCAGAACGTGTTGGATGTTTTCACATTACATCCTGCAGATTTCTGTGTCTCCCTCTCCATTACCTGAAGGGGCACGTGTCCACCCAAAGGGGCACAGGGCAAGTTCCTCAGAACTTGGTAGGTGCTTTGTGTTCCTCACGTGGATGAGGGCCATAGCGCAGCAGGGTGTACTTGGCTGCTGCTTTCTGTCCTACATTATTTTTTAGGGTGGCAATATTGTGAAGTGGAACAGTCTTCTTGATACTGGCAAACATTGTTCCCGGTGCAGTGGCTTGGATCAGTCCGACCTCCTGGAGAAATACAGATTGTGCTTTGCGCTCTTGGTTTGGGATCCACTGGAAAGTTGCTGGCATTTGTTCATGTCTTCATTGCGACACCTCAGTGAAGGCAGGACTAATGGGAAGGTCCTCCTCAGGAAAGAAAAGCTGAACAAAGCCAGAAAAATGCCAAAAATGTCTCAAAGCGCTTGGCATCTCTTCGTCGATTAGGTAAAAATTAATATTCTGTCAATAAGCTAAAAAGATTAAACTCAGTCTTAGACCAAGTGAGACACCAGTGATGAGTCTGTAGGCACATGACACGTGGATCTAAACCCATTTGACTGTTTGGTCCATACTAGGAAATTAACAGGCACAGTGCTCATGTGAGCAGTCCTCCTCACCGCAGAGAAATTACTCTTCCTGCCAGCACCTTCCATGCAATATGGAAAGATCTACTGGCCCTTCTTTTACAATAAAAGTCTCTCTCTTCTGAGAACTAGTACGATATTTTGTTGGGGATGCTAGTGTTCTCAGCAGGTGTATTTTGGCCATGGTGAGCCTGAGTATTTTGAGACTCCCACTTGGGAAGGGGTGCGTAGTTTTTTTGTTCAAGGAACACTTTCATTACAGGAACAACACCAGATTGTGTTCCCCTGTGAGCATGGGGTTATTGAAGCACAGAGAGGTGAGGGAGAGTTCTTGGGGCTCTCTGATTTGGTGCTCTAGTCCTAGACCAGAGAAGCTCAGGGCAGTGCCAAATGTCTGGCAGTTCTGAAAACTGACCACAGGGAGTGTCGAAGAAGCACCTACTATGGTTTGGTCCTTCCCCACCCCTGTTATTTCTTTTAATTACATGTGTGTTCTTGCAACAGCTGTCTTCTGGCAGCTGCTGATCTTGTCGCTGCACGGGGTAGATGGGGCTGTGGTGAGAGCACCCGTTTGTGCTAATGCAGGCATGGTGTAAATGCTGTGCAGTAGTGCATGTCGTTTACTGAGGCTTGTTATTGTCTGCATGTGCTGCTGGCAGGGGTGTAGAGAGTGTGAAGTACAAAGTGGCAGAGCCCTGTCATTTTTTTTAAATTTTGCTTGCTTTTAAATAGATTCTGCCAGGAGAACGTCGTTCCAGAATGGTTGACTGATCCTGTCCTGCAAGTTTCAAACAAAGAAAAGAAGAAGAGGTGATGGGATGGAGAAAAAAAACAACTTCTGCCTCTCCTAGAGGGGCCCAGATCTTGATTTTTCCTTTTTAAAGATTTCATCTTCATTTAAGTGAGCCACATGGGCATATTGGAGTAGAGTGGCTTGCTCTAATTTAAGACATGATTGAAAAAAGGAAAATGTCTTGTGTGAGAATAATTGCGGGAAAGATGAAGGGTCTCCAGCAGAGTGGTCAAGCCCAGCTTTGGCAGGAGATGAAGAATGCCATAGGTCTGTAGCGAGGTAATGATCACAACAGTCTGTGGAGGTCTGTGGTAAAGCTGTGGAATGGTGCCTGTGTGTCCCCTGGAGCCAGGCAGGAGGATGTAGGGTTATCCAGGGGGGAAGATGCTGTGGGAGTGTAGTGTTGCGTTGCATAAGATGGCAGAGCCAAGTGGTCATATTAGTGCCTCAAGGCTTTTGGGAGGTCTAAATTGTTCACTGAAGCAGAAGAGCCATTGAGACAGCACAAAAGTGGCAGCCACCAGAAATGTTGGAGGCTGGAAGAGGTGGTGAAGCAGTGTTTGGACCAATTCCACTTATGGGGCAGTCTGTGCACCCATGAGGAGAGAAAGGAGACCTGAGGTGCTTGGGCACCTCCTGTAATGAGTGTTTTCATGAGTTAGGCTTGTTGGACTGTGTAATCAACACCACCACCACAAAAAAAAAAAAAGGTAGTTCACTGTCACATTTGAATGCTAGAATTAGTAAGACCTTTTCAAGGTTAAAGGGCTGTTACGATCATACAGGCTTCGTGCAGACACTGGATCACCTTTCTCTGTGCTTTAGGGGCTTCTGCTTGGCATCTCCAGCTGTGATCTTGTGCTGAAACGTTTATATATCAATGGTAGTCAGTTTTATAGTGCTGCAAAGAAAATGTCAGCTTGTTTCTGGTCTGAACATAACTTGCCACCCCTTTGAGCTGAGAAGGCTGTGTGCTTATGTCAGGCAGGAGTGGGTACCTGTGTGCAGCAGATGCTAACATGCAATAGGTGCTTAAGATTGAATCGAGTTATCTTTCCACCCCAATCACATAGATCAGAGTAGCGTGGATTTCATGCCTTGTACTTCTCCAGTCGACTATTTATCTAGCTCCATTCTTCAAATGCTTTCCAGTTTTGAAATCTGCTATATATGCTCCAAGAAAAGGAGAGGGGAAGGATGGGCAATGAGGCTCGAGCAATGTTATACATTACCAATCCTGTGTATCAGTTGTTGCCCAGCTGCACATAGGCAAAGCTGAACAGTGAGCTGGGAGCTGGAGATTAAATACATGCCTGTCGCAAACAATTTGGGAAGCTTTCCTGGCTATTCTCACCCTCTTTCCTGCTTTATATTTATGTTAGTGTTGCAGTCCTCTGTGTGTGGAGCAGTTTATAAAGCCACTTATAATGCTAGCAGTGTTGGAACTGGCTGATCAAAATGTGACCGGGATCGAGCTAATAATTCTTAGTTATGTAAATAATGAAAGTCTGCTGGCATTATACAGGCTGAGTTGTTGAGCTCTTTTCCATGTCTAAATCTAAAATTATCTTGTATATGTTGACTGAGCAGGCTATTGGGTTAAAAGAAGTTAATATGATTACACTTAATATATGGCTGTTCAGTGGTAGAAGATATGGTTGGACTTTCTGTTCCCTTGGTGCTCCCAAACTGTTAGGTGTTTGAGTTTCCTGGTGTGCAGGAGCTTGGACAGCTGCAGATGGTGGGATTAACTCCTTGACGTATGGTTGTGCAATAGATAGGACAGCAGGGGGAGGGGGAGTGCACTACACTAATCTGCCACAAAGACTTAAAAATCAAGGGCAAGCTCTGACATGCGATTACTTTTTTCATTTCCCTGTCAATGCATGGAGTGTTGGGAGTGGGGAAATGAACTCATGCCAAGGGGAGCCTGAGACCAGACATGTTAAAGAATCCAAGGAAATCTGCCAGGACAGGAGAATTAATCAATGGTTAAAATAACCTAGTGGAAATTTTGCTGTGGTCCTAATGATCTCTGAGTAAGGTTCAGAGTAATTACTTCATGAAAACTCTGATTGAAGCAGTAAGGAACTGTCTCTAGAAACTCTGCTCTGGCTTTTCTTTCTGCTGGTGTGTACACATTGCCTGAGTACTCGTGGCTGTGAATGTGTAGAAGGTGATGCTAGTGTTCACTGAGCTTCTTTAGCACAAGGGCAGAAAAAGCACACATGCCTCACCTCAAAGGAAAAAGCCATTAGCCAACCTGGATATGCGAGCTTGTAACAGTGTCTGCAGTCAAATGCAGTCCTTTCACAGAATCATAGAATCGATAAGGTTGGAAGGGACCTTTAAGATCATCGAGTCCAACCATTAACCTAACCTGACAAAACCACTTCTAAACCATATCGTCAAGTACCACGTCTACCCTTTTTTTTAACACCTCCAGGGATGGTGAATCCACCACCTCCCTGGGCAGCCTATTCCAATGCTGGATAACCCTTTCAGTGAAAAATTTTTCCTGAAAAAATTGGGTGAGAAACCCCAAAATAAAAATACATTGGGGGTACTAAATGCATCCGCTCTGTACTTGTGCATTCATCATTGGCCCTGATGGACATGTGATATTGGCTTGCATGAAGCGTTGGTCAGGCCTGGTATGTTCTAGCCCAATGGTACTATTTACTAGCGGTAAACCTGGGCACCAAGGCTCAAACTCAAGTCCTCAAAGCGCCTTCTGTTAAAGCTCTATGAGGTTTTTGTGTGTAACTTCTGCTGATGGTTGGCAAGAGCAGTGCTTGCTCACTGGACAGAGCGAAAGGCAAGGGGGGATTGGCCATGGCTGTTCCCAGTGTGTATTATGTTAGGCTGGCTGCACCTCTTGTGCATGTCACATCTTGGGGTTTCCGTTGCATTTGCAGCCCTGGCTTGTGGGTGGTGTTGTGTCTCCTAATTTGTGAAGATGCTTTAATCACGTCTGCTGCATAACTGGGCAGCTGGATTTGTAATGCTATGAAGAGGACTTTTTTTATTGAAACACATGAGCTGCTAATCTTGAATTATTTGAGTGCCAACCAGTAGTGCCTGTCAGTCTCTGGGGAGCCTTGCAAAGAGGAGGTATTCAAATAAAAAACACCAAAAGGATAGAGGCAGCAGGCTTCCTGGGAATGTGCGAGAGGGATGTTGGAGACTTTTCCTGTATTCATCTGTTCTGCTAGACAGGTTTTGCACATGGCAGTAATGTCTGTCCTTGCAGCAGTAAGAGGTATGTAGCCATGTGCTTCACAGCAGCGATGATCTTGTCACCCTCTGTGTGCTGCAAAGAGCCTGCAAGGATGATGGGTGTTCCCTCCAACTCACAGTTCAGTGGCGCTTCTTTGTCTCCTGAAGCTACAGACAAATACAGCTGGGGATAGGGCTGAGGGGATGCCAGGGGCACAGCTAAGTACTGCCAAAGTGGAATTTTTTTGTTTCTGTCTTGATCCCAGTACCAAATACATTCATGCAGTAATTCTGCTGTTGGGATATTTTGGCATAAAATTGCCACTGTATTTCTAGTGCAATTTAAAAACTGAAATGAAAGTATTAGGAATCTGACCTTGCACACTTGCCTTTAATACGATTCTATGGCAGACCTGCTGGAATCGAGAGGAGGTGAATAAAATATTTCAGGGGTACAAGTTAGGCTTCAACTTTTTCATCCCTTCTGTCTGTAGAATTCTTGTAACTGACTGAAAATTGCTAAATCTTCCCAGTCTGTTTTGCAGTCATTAGTCTGTACTTACTTTCTGCTCTTCTGCGCTTCCCAGTGGCCTTCAGATTTGTTACAGAATTAACTGTTGAGGAAAAAAGAAGACAGACAGAAATTTGTCCACTGCATGTTGCAGTAGTTTGCTGGCAGTGCTGTCTCAGGTAAAGAACAGAAATGTAACACATAGAATTTCTGTAAGGTATGAGGCATCTGCTCCATGTTTCTTGCTTCAAGATAGGGTGTGCAGTTTTTTTCTGGAAAATAAGGCCTATGGCCAAGACTGGAAATGTTGACTACTCTAGCACTGGGTAGGAGAGGAGAGATTACGGTTAAACAAGGAAACAGGGCAAGAATATAGTAGACAATAGACATGCTGTCTCTGCTGGCATGGAAAAAGGGTAACCTGAGCCCAAGTGGCTGGGAAGCAATTGTTTGGAGGCTGGGTGGAAAGCAGAGGCAGCAATCAGTTTGAAAGGGCAGGGACTAATTAGATTAACTAGCATGGCATAGAAAGGTAAAACTCATCACCAGTTATTCATGCACTACTGAAAGAAAATAAGGTGGGGCAAACCCTTTTTTCTTGCTCTTTGTTGATTAGTCTCACCCAGGATCAGGCACTGGGGGTTACTTAGAAGAGGCTTGAACCTTCTTCCTGCCCCTTTGTCCCAGCAAAGGATGCATCTGGTTAACAACATCCCAGTGTGGCCCTTCCTGGACCCTGGAGCTTTGCTCTCCTGGGCTTGGGCATGTGATCATGGGCCAGAGCAGCTCGTTCAGCACTCTTTAGGGAGAGCCAAGTGTAGAGAGGTGAGTTGTCCCATAGCAAGCCTTGACCTAGGGAAGAGAAGTCTCCTGCCATGTCCCCTCTTCTTCCCCTGCCCTGCTGTGGTGTGCCATACCAGTCGTGTGAGCTGCTGCCATGATAGATTTCCACCCTACAGCATGTGGCAGGGTTTTTTGCAGCAGTTCAGGTCTGGTTGAACATTATGGCTGGTTTGCTGCGGTGATGGTGTGTAACGTAGTATCTTCCTCAGTCTCTCCATCATGAAGCTGGAGGCAGGAAATGCCTTTCAGTTTCACTGTGTCTGTGCTCCAGCTCTTAGCTAGCTTGATTAATGCAAACTCACAGCGTTATGGGAGGTTACATAGGACTGGATTTCAGCCCATCCCACAGAGGGCTGGAAGGAGTCGGAGGCTCCCCAAGCTAGCTAACAGAGCGGTGGTCCCTGTGGTGAATCTGTTAAATGCACCTTTGATGCTTGGTCTCTGCATGCTGCAAAGTCTTGCATTGTGTGGTCTTCTGCCCAAATCCTCCTTCTCACCTCACACCTGTTCCTGAAGCAGATTGGAGCTTTTAGTCCTCTCCTGTTTCTCTTCCTGTTCTGTTTTTTTCTGTTCATTGGCTTATTCCAAAATGCAAACTGTGTCTGCTTATTCCTTGTGAAATTCCCACGTGCACATCCAAAGGGAAGTTTCTGTCACGCTTGCATCTTTTATCTAGTAGCCACATACTCCTCTCTGGGTATGTGCTCTGGGCCAAACTGGGCTGTGCAGTGACTGATGCAGTACCAATGATTTTATGTGTATCCTGCACTCTGTATGTGCCTGGGACCAATTATGAATTTGCTGTTTGCAAACATACAACGTGTAACTTGTAAGACCATATCAGTCAGGCCACAGAAGTAGGCCTGTGTGTGTCACCAAATGTTACACCTATCTGCTGTATTTTTCTTCTTGCATTATCGACATTTAATTTCCTGCTTTTCTTTTTTTCTGAGGTCCTTGTGAGGGAAAGTTTTGTCTGAGAAGGTCAGCAAGAGATGAGGAGGTTGGACCTCCTGTTAGAGTGCTGAGGTTTTGATGTGCCAGAAAGGAAGGAGCCTGTTGCTATAGCAGCTAGTGCTGGGATCCCATGTACCTTTGAAACCTTTGCATGCAAGATGCTCTGCTAGCATGCAGTAGGGCTGCATGAAGTGCGCCTTGGCTCACGCAGGAGGGCGTTTCTCTGCCTGCCTGCTTTCTTCACATCAGCTGCTCTCCAAGAGCCAGTGCGGGCACTTGCTTACTTGTCATCTATTTGAAAGCTACTGCATCCTTGGTGTGCTTGCACAGCCTCTTATTGCCAGCTTCCTGGCACAGCCTTGAGCTGATAGTCTTGTGTTTTGTAGTCTTGGTGGCTTACCAAAAATCTCTTACAAAATCTCCCTTCTGGGTATTGAAATGGAGGTGTTGACATCCCAGTACCCCTAGAGAGTGAGTAGGAAAGCAAGAGTACTGTGGAGATGGTGGAAAGCTCATTCATGGAACAGTTACAGGATCACAGAAGAGAAGAGAGGCACTTGTGCCATGAGAGACTAAACTATTCAGCTGTTACTTAAGTAATCCATGGGGAAGAAGAGAGGGAGGAGATCCTGTAGCAGTGTTCATCATAACTGTTCAACAGATGTGGGAGATTTGGTCAGGTTCACCCCAGAATCTCTTTATTCAGAGCATACATTTAGGTTTTCCTATTAGGAGTCCTCTGCCAGCTGCTCCCCTGCCCCTTACCTCCTCCTGTCTAACAACACGGCTCTTTGGAGTCAAACATGGCTAGTAATAAGCCCAGGGGGGAGGATGCCAGGGTTTGCAGGATGGCGAGCTAGTGAGGACCCTTGTTCTTCTGTCTCAGTGGAGGTAGAGGCTGGAGATACACGGGGCAGTAAAGACAGAAAGGTTATTGATGGGTTAGAAGCTATGGAAAAACCTGAGACCAGTCAGGTAGGAACTAGGGCTTCCACCCACAAAGAAGTGTTGGGAACACTAGTGCAACTGAATTGCATCTACGCTAATACACATAGCGTGGGCAACAAACAGGAGGAGCTAGAAGCCATAGTGCACCAGGAAAACTATGATATAGTAGCCATCACAGAAACGTGGTGGAATGCCTCGTGTGACTGGAGTGCCGCAATCAATGGCTACAAGCTCTTCAGAAAGGATAGACAAGGAAGGAGAGGTGGTGGGGTGGCCCTGTATGTTAGGGACTGTTATGAATGTTTAGAACTCAATCATAGTGATGATATGGCTGAGTGTCTGTGGCTCAGAATCAGGGGGAAGGCCAATAAGGCTGTTGTTGTGGTGGGGGTCTGTTATAGATCACCCAATCAGGACAGAGAGGTAAATGAAACTTTCTACAAGCAGCTGGGAGAAGTCTTGCAATCGCTTGCTCTTGTTCTTGTGGGGGACTTCAACTTCCCAGATGTCTGATGGAAATACAACACAGCAGAAAGGGAACAGTCCCAGAGGTTCCTAGAGTGTGTTGAGGACAACTTCCTTACTCAGCTGGTGAGTGAACCTACCAAGGAAAGTGCCCTGCTGGACCTGCTCTTTGTGAACAGAGAAGGACAGGTGGGTGATGTGATGGTGGAAGATCAACTAGGGCACAGCAATCACAAAATGATTGAGTTCTCCATTCTTAGAGAAGTAAGGAGGGGGGGCAGAACTGCCACATTGGGCTTCCAAAGGGCAGACTTTGACTTGTTTAGGAGACTGATTGACAGAGTCCGTTGGGAGGCAGTCCTGAAGGGCGTAGGAGTCCAGGAAGGCTTGGACAGTCTTTAAGAAGGAAGTCTTAAAGGTGCGGGAGCAGGCCATCCCAATGTGCTGTAAGTCATACTGGTGGCAAAGAAGACCAGCCTGGCTGAGCAGAGAGCTTTTGCTGCAGCTCAGGGAAAAGAGGAGAGTCTGTGGCCTATGGAAGAAAGGGCAGGCCACACATGATGACTACAGAGATGCAGTGAGGCTATGGAGGGAGAAAAGAAAGCCCAGCTAGAAATTAATGTGGCTTCTGCTGTAAAGGACAATGAGAAATCTTTCTATAGATACATTGGCAGCAAAAGATGGGTCAGGGAGAGCATCCATCCTCTATTAGATGCAGGAGGAAACATGGTGTCTAAGGATGAGGAAAAGGCTGAGGTGCTTAATGCCTTCTTTGCCTCAGTCTTTAGTAATAGGACCAGTTGCACTCGGAGGATCCAACCCCCTGAGCTAGAAGATAGAGACTGGGAGCAAGACGATCCCCCCACAGTCCAGGAAGAAATGGTCAGTGAGTTGCTGCAGCACATAGACATACACAAGTCTATGGGACCAGATGGAATCCACCCAGGAGTTCTGAGAGAGCTGGCGGAGGCGCTCACCAAGCCACTTCCTGGCTGACTGGGGAGGTCCCAGCAGATTGGAAACTACCCAGTGTGACACCCATCTACAAGAAGAGCTGGAAGGAGGATCCGGGAAACTACAGGCCTGTCAGTTTGACTTTGGTGACAGGGAAGCTGATGGAGCAGATCATCCTGAGTACCATCGTGCAGTACGCACAGGACAGCCGGATGATCTGGCCCAGTCAGCATGGGTTTATGAAAGGCAGGTCCTGCTTGACTAACCTGATCTCTTTCTACAACATGGTCAGCTGCTTAGTGGATGAGGGAAAAGCTGTGGATGTTGTCTATCTGGACTTTAGTAAAGCCTTTGACACTGTTTCCCACAGCATTCTCCTGGAGACACTGGCTGCTCATGGCTTGGATGGGCATGGGTGAAGAACTGGCTGGAAGGCTGACCCCAGAGAGTGGTGGTGAATGGAGTTAATTCCACTTGGTGTCTGGTCACAAGTGGTGTCCCCCAGGGCTCAGTACTGGGGCCAGTCCTGTTTAATATCTTTATCAATGATCTGGATGAGAGGATCAAGTGCACCCTTAGTAAGTTTGCAGAGGACACCAAGCTGGGTGGAAGTGTTGATCTGCCTGAGGGTAGGGAGGCTCTGCAGAGGGATTTAGACAGACTAAATCGATGGGCTAAGGCAAACTGTATGAGTTTCAATAAGACCAAATGCCAGGTCTTACACTTTGGCCACAACCCCCACCAACACTACAGGATTGGGGAGGAGTGGCTGGAAAGCTGCTCAGCAGAGAGGGACCTGGGGGTGTTGATTGATAGCTGGCTGAACATGAGCCAGCAGTGTGGCCAGGTGGCCAAGAAGGCCAANGCAAAAAACTGGTGAGGGGTCTGGAGCACATGACTTATGAGGAGCAGCTGAGGGAACTGGGTTTGTTTAGCCTGGAGAAAAGGAGGCTCAGGGGAGACCTTATTGCTCTCTGCAGCTATCTGAAAGGAGGTTGCAGAGAGGTGGGAGTTGACCTCTTCTGTCAAGTAACAGGTGATAGAACAAGAGGAAATGGCTTCACGTTGTGCCAAGGGAAGTTTAGATTGGATATTAGGAAGAATTTCTTTACTGGAAGGGTCATCAGGCATTGGAAAGCATTACCCAGGGCAGTGGTGGAGTCCCCATCCCTGGAGGTATTTAAGGGTCATGTAGATACAGTGCTTAGGGACATGGTTTAGTGGTGGGCTTGTCAGTGTTAGATTAATGATTGGATTAGATGATCTTACAGGTCTTTTCCAGTCTAGGAGATTCTGTGATAAGTGTCTGAGCCTGGCTGGGAAATCAAGATGTGGTGTCATGCCAGGTCCTGCCTCTGGTCGCCTTCCTTCTCCCATGCCACATGTTGCCTTATTTCCCAGTGGAGCTCTGGCGGCTGCCTTCTGGCTGTTTGTATTAGGTCCTCAGGAAGAGGCAGAACCCAGCTGAGGAATCTGTAGCTAGAAACGTTAAAGAAGAAGGTGAAACTGGGGAGGAAGGAAGATTTTTCAGGCTGTTGATGAGCTGGTGTTAAAGCAGGTCAAAAACTGCCGGTTTGATGTTGACCCCGACCTGTTTCTGAAGCCACTTCTGTTTTGTACTTCCAGGATGCTGTCAGGGTGGAAATTGGTGCCGGGATGTTTGATCAGGAGGCTTATTTCTTCACCTTCTTCTCTGATCAGAGAAGTCTGCGTTTCTGTAGTTCCTGTGGGTGGGGAAGCTGTGGCTGCAAGGTGAGGGATGGGGTAGGTCAGCTTGACCTCTGAACAGTGAGCTGGGTCACCTGCCCTCGGCAATGTGGAGTATAGACATGGGGCTCTTGGCCCTTTGAAGCAGCACCATTATGCATTTTTACTGCTTGGTTTGAACAAATCTAGAAGAACCTTGAAATCAGGATGTATGTCAGGATCCAGCTCAGCCTTGCTGCTTCCTCTGTCCCTAAGTATCAACAGGAATTTCACATCTGGGCTCCTGGCGACATGCAGAGAGCAGAGGAGGGGACTGCACTCTGCCTTAGAACAGGTTTATCTGGTATCATGGCAGTTCAGCTAATCTACTTAGAGTAATTTAGGCAAAAAGAAATAGTATTCCTAGATTGTGGTCACTCATCACTTTGGTATGTTTTTTAGCATGAGTTTAGTAGATCATTGAGGGTTTTCTGTTCTGGGCTCTGAGAAGGAAATTTTAAACCAAAAAGATCTCCACTAATCAAAATCTGAAATTGTTCTTAATTTCCAGTAAATCCACTGATGGAATTACCAAATTAGATCTTTCGGCCAGAGGCACGAAGCAATGATTTTCAGGTTTCTTTTGTTTCTCAGGACTTGGTCAGTGCTGAATCTCTTACTGTGACAAGATCTTCCCCACCTTCCCACATAGCTTGGCATATGAGAGGGTGTACTGGGTCAGAACAAAAGGATAGCCAAGTCGGGCAATCCCATCTTTTGACAGCAACGAGCAGGGAAAAGCTGGGGAATATAGTAGCACTTTCCTTAAAATGCTCTGGGCAGGTGAAACTTCCAGTGCCTAATAACTACTATGAAAACAAACTAGTGAGCTGAAGAAGTAGAAGGCTCTAGATACTGCCAGTGCCAAATCCTTTGAGCACCCCTGTTCCTCCACCCCCAAGAGGTTCTGCAGACATTCCCTCTGCCCTTGCTTGTGAACCCATCCAGGGGACTTGAAATGCTCGTGTGCTCATTCATGTCAGGCTGGAATAAAAGACAACAGTTAGCCTGGAGATATGATGCTACTGATAAATTTTGACTTCTGTCTAAAATAGATTATGGGTGCTTTAGACCTTGAGGCTGAAGTCTGAAAGGTGAATCCAGCTGTGTCAAACAACTTGCCACTGCTGAAGATGAGGAGGCCTGCTTCCTCCTCCACCTGCTCCTTACCCATGTGTCTTCATGGCCTGATGCTGACTTGATTTGGTTCATCTCATTAAACTAGCGGAGAACTAACCTGGGTGGAAGTGAGTTAGGTTTTTCTGTTGGAGGTGCACTCCAGAGCTGGGGTAGGAGCATGTGTGGGAGGCATGGCGGAAGGCTGCTGCTGTTGCAGCAACAAGCTGTTGGGTAGGTTAAGCTTAAGCTAAGCTCTTGTTTGCCTGCAACCTGAGCTGCTCTCCACTGGAGTCTGCCTGCTGTTGTCTCTGTGCCAAGTTTCCAAATGTCGTGTGTTCATAATGCCACTGGTATCAATACTGCTGCACATTGCATGTCGATCTTTCCAGAGGAAACAGCCTTGTCTCCGTGTCATTAACAGAGGAGTTGATTACAATTGATTTTTTCTCTAGTTCCATTAGAGATGAGCAATCCAATATTGCATTCAATATTCCCTGGAGCAGGTCAGCACCTTCCAGACCTCTTCCATGCTCCCCAAACCACCCCTAAGCATCCTGCCAGCATCACAGCAGAGTTTGAAGAGTGCATGTGCACAGGCAGTCCCCTCTCCTTCATAGGCTTGGACTCAGGCAGGAAGCCATGCTGGAGACTTAAATTAGCTCTCCTCCATTTGCATTAGAAGGAAATTATTTTGATGTTTAACATGAATGTGAGGCCCTTGTGCAGAAGCAACTGCTCTCACTGTGCTGATGGATATTTGCTGATGGATGGGAGCAATCCCTTTAACAGTAGGTGGGGCATTGGCATATAGAGACCTTGGCATCCTGGAAATGTTGCCTGTACAGGCATGTGGTGGAAGAGGCTGCTAGCGTGCCAGGAAAGCAGATTTACTGAAAGGAGAGTTTATTAAATTAAATTAAGCCTCCTTCTCTGATGCATAGCCTAGCAAAGGCTGAGGACTGCATACCTTAGGTGTGGCTGGCTACACTTCATGCTTTTTGTCTGTTGCCTGACATGTTTTCTGGAATATGTATTTTGGTGAAATCCCAGCCTGATCATAGATGCTGAAGCACTATTTCTGCTTAATAGGAGGTCTTTTGAAGGGGGAAAGCAAAGCAGTGACATTTCAGCTTCCTTGTCTCACCTCTTCCACTGTGCTCTGAACTTAACAGCCGACTGAGCCTGAGGCTATAGAGCTCCCTGGACCATGGTGGCAAGATTCCTACTGATTGAGCATCCTCTCTGCTTCCTGAGCCTGCAGCCTTGCTGAAAAGGCATCCTGAGGTAGCTACAAGCCATGACAGTGTTAAAGGAATGCATTCAGTCAGGGCCATGCATCAAATCCCTTTCCTCAGGGCTGGATTGCAACTGTCTCATTGCAACTTCTCACAACTGGAAGACAACTTCAGATGCTAATTTAGCTAATCTCCCAAGGAGAGGCAGGTAAACTGTTAGCTAGGAAAAATACTTGTGTGGATCTTCAAGAGTTTTTCTAAGATTTTTCCTAGTTTCACATATATGCTTCCTTTGTGTCCTTGTATTTCTGGACACTTGTGAAGCAGGGAGGGCTTCAGGAATAAATTTTGGGCAGTCTTCTAGTTCGGGCAAGTTCAAGTCCTTGTTGCCATTGGATTAGTTGCTGCCATGGGGAATGGTAGGATGCAGGGATCAGGCTTGGATGTTACTTTTGGGTCAGCTGTCCTGTTTAAAAAGTAATAGGTTCAGATTTTTCTGCGAAGCACTGATTGGCATGAGCACAGTTATTTCTGAAAGGGAAGATGCTGTGGTGAAGTACTTGATGCCCCTCTAGCAAAGCAGAGACTGAGGTAGTAATCGTGGGGCAAATCCTCTCTTCTCCCAGCTATTCTCTGCCTTCTGCTGTGCCTCTGAATGCCTATTCCTTCTCCACTGATGAAAGGAGATGATAAAACTTGCCTGATCTGTGCCTCATGTGCCCTGTGGAGAAGAGAAGACTGAATGAGTAGCCTCTTCAGGTCACCAGGCTGGGAACAGAAATGGTCCTCCTGCCTTCCTGAAAGCATCTCTTCTCCCCATCTGCCCTTGTGGGCTTTCTGTGTGCTTCAGTTTTGCTGTAGCATCAATTGCCTGGCAGCCCTGCACCTGTTTGTTGGAAGAAAAGCCTCACTGTACACTTAATGGTGTCTTGTGGATGTCCAACTACCATAATGCCCTTGTTTCTGCCCCTTCCCTAGCTGTTCCTGCTTTCCCTCCCTTTTCTCGCTGTGCAAGAGCTTCGTCCTTATCTTCTTGTCATTTGAACTAATCGTTTCAGCCAGTTTTGAAATTCTTCTCTTGACCTTCATGGCTCAGTTCTTCCTCGTTCACTGTGAAGACATCTGTGATGTGATCTGTTCTCTCCACTCTGCGTGCGCAGCTGAAACTCCTGTACAAGTCACACTTATTGCTGTTCTTGTGATGGTTTTGGTTTTACCCTGAAGTTATGTATCTGCCTTGTCTACTCAATTCAGTTTCTGGCTGACATTGTTGTATTGCCTGGAAATATAATTAAGTATTGATCACAGTGCACTCAGCAGTCAAATTAGTTAATATATTAATTATGTGTAACAGTATGTCATTCCAGTAATGTTTGTTACCTACCAGTTTAAGTAGCCAGGGGGGCATGTGTGTTGAGAGGAAGGGTGTAGAGAGACCTTGGAGTGGCATGCTGTGTTTGCTTTCATTTTTGTGTTTCAATACTTGCAAGTCCTTTTGTCAGTGGTGGTCTAAGCATTGCTATTTTGCTGGTACTGTGGTTTCTTGCCTGTTCCTGCTCATTATTCTCCGCTGGATATAAATTTCCAGGAGAAGCCCTACACCGCCTCAGTGCTTACTGCTAAATCCTCTTGTCTGTTGGAAGCCAGGCTAGAGTACTTCCAGTTGACATCTTGCCTTCTGGGGCTTCCTGGAAAATGTCAGCATCTCCCTTACTCAGACAGATTATCTGTCAGTGTTGACCTGATACAGCAGCTGAGTAGCTGCTTGCTGGAAGATGCCTTCCTCTGCCAGGTCTTCACATCACAGAGTGCAAATAAACACAGCTTGTCCTCTTTGCTCCCTGGTGGTCTCCATTGCTCTGACTCCTGTGCCTGCTTTAGAGCTGCAGAGAGCCTACAGAGAGCCATTGTGAATACATGGCTTAAGAAGCACAGATCAGAAAAAAATATTTCTCTGCTGTGAAGTCTTGCTACCAGTTCACATTAGATTCTGTCCATCAAAAATGTTTGAAAACCTCTGGTCAGAGGTAGGCTTTAATATGAGCTGTGGGCTTAACCTGAAACTCTGTCCATGCTGGCTTCACCAGTGCAACAGCTAGTATAAAAATATCACATAGCCTGACCTCACTCAGTGTGGGGGGAGATACAGGGATTTCTGTTGTGTGTCCCTCTGGCTATATTGTAACTATACTGCAGTGTCTGTGATGAGCTAAGCCTTATTTTATTATAAAGGTTTTAAGGTGCTTGGGGATTTAAATACTGGGGTAGTCAGTTATGTGGCTGTTCAGATTATCACAGTTGCAGTGTAGCAGGACCTTGGACTTTGCCTTGTTGAACTTGATCAGGTTCACATGGGCCCACTCCTCCAGCCGGTCAGAGTCCCTCTGGATGGCATTCCTTCCCTCAAGTGAATCAACTGCACCACTCCACTTGGTATAATCCACAAACTTGCTGATGGTGCACTCAATCCCACTGTGTATGTCATTAATAAAGGTAATGAACAGTACTGGTCCCAGTACGGACCCCTGAGGGATGCCACTTGTCACTGATGTCAGTTTGGACAGCGAGTATGCAGTCTCAGCCAAATTAGAGGGTCTGAACAAACCTATAAGAAGTATTTTCAAATACTCAAGTCAAATTGTGCTAAAACAGAGTGGGTGGAGTGTAGAGGTGAAGACCGTGGTACTTGTACATCCCACTTTGTATGGAGTGGCCAGAGCTGTGACTTGACTTGTGGAACATGAATGTTGGGAGGACATTTAGATTCAAAGCTTGGAAATAGCCGTAAATGAAAACCAAGCTTGTATGCTGCTTAGGGAAGGGTGAGAGGGTCTGTCATTAGGAATATAATTTATAAAATGGTTTGCTGTTTATTTTTCCCCTTTTGGAGAAATGCTGCTGCTGACTCAGATCATGTCAGTGATGTTTGCCTGCATAATGCTGTCTCTGTTTTTGTACATGTTTTCCAGTTATATTCTGCACTCTTCGTAAAGCACACAACTTTGTAAAAAATTTTTCACCCTAGTAGTGTAGATATAACAACCTTTGTGTTTTAAGGCATCTGATGGAGTAGTCTTGCAGGATGTCTGTTTACTATAGAGCTGTTTTTTCTTTATAGAGTGGTTCCTAATTTGCATTTTCTAATGAAAAACTGCCTCAAAATCCATTTGTATCCCTGAATGGTTTGTGAAGAAGAGCCAAAGAAAATTGGGAAAAAACTTTGAAATATGTTTCATTTTGCAACGTTTTGTTTTTTCAGAACAAAGTAAAAAAGCATTAAAACAAAAAGATTTTGGTGGACATAGTTTTGTAATCTCTGTTAACGTATCCTTAAATTCTAAAGTAGTTTGAATTTGGAATCTGCAGGCTTTCCTGGGAGGGAGGAAGCATTTGCCACTGATCATTACTGTTTTAGCAATAATCAGAGTGAGGTGTGGTGTGGTGTGCTTCCACACGGTGAGAGGACAGTGCTCAGAGGCCAGCCAAAGGGCAGTCTGCTTTATGGAAAACTCTGCAGACTATCTGCAAACTCACATGGCCCAGGAATGCCAGCTCTGTTGCTGCTACTTTGTGCCACATTTCCATGCGAATCTTGTTCTGACAGCCTGGGTTTACTGTGAACTTCTCCAAGAAGGAGAAGGGACAGAGCACTGCTTTTGGCCTGTGCAAGGATCTTAAACTGCATGTTACCGGAGAAACAACATCTCTTTCTGCACCTTCACGTGTATTTGCATCGAAATAGATGCAAAGTGGGGCTTGAAGGTGCAGCATTATCTTCAATTTTAGATAATATTTAGCTGTGCAACTGTTTTATTAGTGTCTCTTCCTTCCCCAACTCTTACTGTCAGGTAAAATGTACACTGCCTTTGCTCAGCAGTACCAGAAGGGCTGAATCCTGGGATTCCTCCTGCCTCTTTTCCTCCATCTCCATCCAAGGAAAGGTCCAGCTGGAGCTCTTCCTACTGGCTGCATCCCTGCCTTGTTTGTTGGTTAAGGCAGAAGTTCCTGCAGGCACTTGTTTCACCAAAGTTGCACGGTGAATGCAGTCTGGTTGCCCATCTGTCCCCATTTCAGTTGAAAGAAATAATTTCAGATGATACTGTGTGTCTGCATCTCTCCCATGTCTTGTTTTTCCCAGTGGAGGAAGGGAAAATGGCTTTATATGCTAAACCTGAATTGAGGGAATGAGGAAAACTCAGTGCTTCTAACAACAAACCAACAAACCCATTAAATGTATTANAGGAACAGAAAGCCACTCCACAACTTGTTCTAGGTATTGTCTTGCACATCCTTCCATGCATAGCTGGTCTGCTGCCAGTGCTGCAGTGGCACCTGACAGTGACATATTTGCCTGTCTGCATCAGAAGTCTCACCCTCTGTGCTTTTGCAGTTCCTCTGAGCATCTTTAAATACTTCTTTAAATACTCTCTTCCCTACCGTTGTCTGTCCTCTCTCCTTCCCCCAGCACCCCATGAGGCCACTGCTGTGGCATTGGGGGAAATGCAGCATAAAATGAGGTCCTCTGCTGTGTATTTTCAGGAAAAATACCTGTGGTTAAAACGCAGCTATGGTGAACATATGTGTGTGTTCATAAATATGAATAAACATCCGTTATGTCTAAATGTCTCTTGTGCACGACTTGTGAGAGCTATAAAATTGTGTTAGGTGTAGGGTGGCTTCAACTATATGAAACTGCTAAACAGTAAAATCATTATTTTGGATAAAAGAAGTCTTTTGTCTGCAGTCCCATTAAAGGAGCTCTTCAGAAACGAAGAACTGAAGTGGAGAATTTCAGGTGCAAAGAAATCTGCCTGTTGTCAAACCTAGGGAAGGAGATTGAAGACTGGTTGGCAGGGTCACCGCTAAATCCATGCATTGAGAATGTAATAACAAGCACAAATGAGCAGAGGTGCCTCCTCTAAGGAGCTCAAAGAGCATATATGAAGTGATAGGTAAGAATATACTTGTAAAAGAAATGCCAGGTACCAAAACAAATGCAAGAGGGGTTACAGGAACCAGTGGCTGGAAATGGAAAACTTCCCTAGAGAATGTCTATTTAACTGTCTACTAGCAAATATATAGTTGAACGATAAGGAAATTAAGGTAAACTAATGTTTTCTTGCATTTTGCATAAATTATAAGCACCAAGTAAAATCAAATAGTGTAACACTTTCAGATCTAGGTAATTCACCATGTAATATTGCAGAAGGTATTGATTTTTCAAACTTTTCAAAGGACAATGCAGTCAAAGGTAGTCTTATTAGCAGGAATGGAAAGGATATTTTAGGGCAAATCTCTTTAAAATACAAGCCTGCAAGGCATTGTCAAAAAGCATAGGGATGTTTCAGTATTCTGTCTCCCGTACCCCTAAGGAGAGAATTTATCCATTGGTAAACCTGAATTACTTTTGGTCTCAGAATAAATCTCATTCCAAATATTTGTTGCTGTTTAAGCTTTTATAGAAAGTGTATTCTATTCTTCCTACTGCTCCCTATCGAAACTGCACTGTCCACACAAATATCTCTTGCACATTTATCTTCCGTCATTGTTAAAATATAAATTTTTATCCTCTGTGTAAGGGAACTTGCCAGCTGTTTAGATTGGGCTGTGCTGTGGACTCCCTGGAGTCTACTTCGGTGGTCCACCTTGGTGGTGTCCATGGTTTTGTATGAACCTTAAATATACTTGCTGCAGGAGGTAAAGACAGCTCAGAACTACACCTCCGCGTGCCCCCAGTACCTTGTTTTCAGGTTGCAATGGCAAACGTGTGAGTCATTGCCTTACAGATGCCTGCTTGAAGGAACGCTGTTGCCAAGGTGACTTTTCAAATAATTTTTTTGCAAGGGCAGGTCTTTTCTGACAAGGGAGACACAGATCTGTGCACTTTCCTCGCTGCATGTGAACTGAGGATGGGCTCAAAAGGGAATGGTTCTGTCCACATCATGCTGGCCAGCCAGGAAGGTGGGTCGTGTCCTGTCAGGGCAGCTGGGAAGCTTCCACTTTCTGTACTTTTAATGCTCTTGCTTTAGGGAGAACAAACTGGAAACCAAAACCTTGCTACCCTGCGTGATCAATGGCTGCTGAGGCTGGAGTCAGGGGCTGATATGTACTAAGCTCATGTGCTCTGCTGGTGGCACTGATCTTTCTTGAAATCAGCAGTGGGCAAGGGTAGGGATGAAAAATCTTCTGTAGTGCTTTCCCATGCCATGCCAGGCAAGTGTTTTGTTTTTAGGGCAAGTATTTTTCCCAAAGGATAGCCACCCTATAGGGGTGTTGAAAGTAGGTGCATCTATGAAAGCTATATGAATTTTTTGTTTTGAATGTTGCACATAATCATAAAATAGTTAAGGTTGGAAGGAACCTCTTAAGATGATCTAGTTCAGCCCGTGCTCAAGCAGTGTCAGATACAGCAGGTTATCCAGGGCTGTGTCTAGTCAGGTTTTGAGTATCTCCATGTATGGAGACCTGGAGACTCTTTGGGTGATGTGTTTCAGTGTTTAACTACCCTTACAGCTAGAAAACAAAAATTATCCCAAACCCAAGTGTTTCTATTCGTGCCCACTACCTCTTGTCTTGTCACTGGGCACCACTGGGAATAGTCTGGTGCCCTCTTCTCCTTCCTTCTCATCATGTGTTTGTGCACATTGATAGGATTTCCCCCGAACCACCTCTTTTCCAGGTCTCTCAGCCTCTCCTCAAGTGGAAGATGCTCAGGTACATTAATCATCTTAGTGGCCTTTTGCTGGATTCCCTCCAGTAAGTCCATATCTACCTTGTATTGGGGAGCCCAGAAGTGTTCCCATCACTCCAGGTGTGGCCTCCCCACTGCTGAGCAGAGGGGAAGGATCGCCTCCCTTGACCTCCTAATGCATCCCAGGACACCAGTGGCTGACTTTGCTGCAAGGGCATATTTGTGGCTCATGTTCAACTTGGTGGCCACCAGGACTCCCAGAGCCTTTTCTGCAAAGATTTCTCTCCAGCTGGTCACCTGCACTGTGTTGCTTATCTGGAAGCATATGACCTGGAGGGGAGGACACAAAGTGCAGAAGAGGAAGACAGTGATGGAGGGGAGCTACAGCACTGAGTTGGTGGAAAGCTCCAATGGTGGAAGGCTGTGAGAGCATCTGTGAGTGTGTACACCCTTCACAGCCATTCGGGGTGGTCGGCTTTAACCCACTTGATTTTGACCTTTCTCACTACTTGCAGGGGCATCTTGTACAATGTTACGACTCCACATCCAACACAATGGAGGGATTCCAAGTACCTTGTAGCAATGTGTGTTCTGCCCTTGCTGTAAGCCTTTACCAAGAGCAGTGCTTATAAATGGGAACACAGCCTCTCTTCTCTTTTCCATAGCCCTTTTACATGTGATATAACACTCAGGGCATTCTTCACTACTACTTCCTATGGCTGACCTCCTTGTCTTTGTAGTCTTTTAATGTTGAAGGTGTGACTACGTGTGTCAGTCATGCTTGCACAAGGAAAGTGCCCCCAGCACACAATCTGGAAAGTGATGTGGGTATTTAATTTTGGGTTTGTTTGACTTTAAGCATGGCATTTGAGACTGCATACTAGTGAGAGCTGAGGGCCTGAACTCTCAAATCTCTAGAGATTTTTTTTGGAAACTATCTCTGCAGAGAACAAGTTCCAGCTTTCTTGCTGAAGGGAACATAATTTTATTTTTCTGTTGCATTGGAAGAAATGTCCATTTGTTCAAAACTTGAGAAATAAATAGGTCAGAATTGTCTGTGGCAGAGATGAGAAGAGGACAGTAATGAGGCTGCTTTCAGTCTTAGCTTTCACCATGGCTGACCCAGGCTATGAATGCATGTGTTACTGTGGAGTGCTTCATACCCCAAGCTTATGTGCTACTTCCCAGAAAAGTGTGAGTGCTGAATGAAAGGAGGAGGAGGAGGAGGAAGAGCAGCTTCCTAGGCTTTCACAGATAAGGAAAGGAATTGGCAGTGGAACAGAGACACTGCAAATCGTGTTGGACCAGCTCTCGTTCCCAGGAGGAGCAGGGAAGCAGGTATAGTGCGTATGCTCCCAAGGGGGGTTAAATGCTGCTTATTTGCAAAACTTTTGCTAGGGCTGGGTCCTGCAACTTTGGGAAGGCTGACACCTTTGGGAAGTGAGGGCTGCCCGTGCTCCCAGGGAAGCCTTACTCCTGAGAGTCAGGTCTTGAGGGCTTTGCATAGCACCGTTGTCCTCTTATCTGAATTACAACAGAGGAAGCTGCTTTGCCTCTATGGCTTAATGCCAATGCACAAGCTCATCAGCTTTCTAACCTGAGAGCTGACAGAGATGTACTTGTTCATGTTTCTTAAGGAATGCTTTGAGCAGATCAGACTTGTTTCCCTTAGGTTAGGGAGGGAAATGCATGGTGGCATTGAGGGACCAGGCTCCCCTGGTACTGCCTGAAGCAGCATTTGGCCTCAGCTCCACTGTCTTGCACTTCTTGGAGACTTGACTCTTAGGCTTCTACATGGACAATGAAAGCAAAGAAAACCTGGTTGGTTGTCCTCTCTGAGGTGGCTGGGGCAATGAAGTCGCCCTCAGAAGCCAGCTGGTGGGGTTTCCCCAGTAGTGGGTAGTGAGGCAGGAGGTTGGAGATGGTCAGGTTTCTTGACTGACTGTGGAAAAATAAAAGGCTCTGCTGCAGACCTACAACTCCTTGGATCATCTTGATTGCAAGAAGCCTTTGCTATTCATTCTGCCTCACATGCAGACACAGCAAATTCTCATCTTCCGTGGCTGTTCCCTAGGTAATTTGCTATGATCAGAGATGGGTGTGCAGGAAGGACAAGATGGCTTATCATGAAACCTGGAAGAAATCTCGTGAACTGAGCTGTTGGGAGCATCTCAAACATGCACTGAAATCCTAGTCGCTTGCTTCTGTTCTCTTTGGACTGAGTGACCTTTTGTAAGACTATAAGCTGCAGCAGCACTTGCTGAGAGCTGGGCATAAAATTCACTGTGATCACAGGTTTTTAAAATGTTTACAGGGCTGCACAGAAAGCAAATACATGCCAGAGGAAGCAAAGAAAAAGTCAACTTTTCTGGACGTGCCGGTCCTTCACAAATAAGACTATCTTATTCGCGCTGTGGAACTTCAGGATGCTTTTGGAGGACTTCTTGCTTTTTTTGTTGGAAGAAATGTACACACACCTGTTGCATGTGCATGCAGCAATTCATGGACATGAAAAGGGGCAGGGGGGGATTGAAGTGTCTTTTCTTGAAAGCAAACTCATTCTCCCAAAGATGGAAAACCCTGTTTCTTGAACAAAATCACACCTGGTCTTGCAAAGTCCCTGACATGGCATGTGTTTCCCAGGGCACATGTCTGTGGGTGCAGAAATGCCTTTCTGTATTTGTTTGGTGGTTTTCGACATATTACAGCTCAGGGAGTACTGAGAACTGTGTTTTTTTTTCTAGGTGCAGAAGAGACATGAGGGAAATAAGTAAAAAGTAGTGCAGCATCTTTTCTCACAAAGACGTGTTGAATCCAGGCAGCAAGCTGGTTGGTGAGAAGGATACAGAACTGGGGATGCTTTTTCTAGTAAATCATGTGGAGCTCCTGCATGGGTGCAACAACATCCTCAGTAATTGCACTTTTTGCCAAATTGTGTTTTTCTCTGACCAGGGAAGCATTTGAGAAAGAGGTGAGGAGCTGTCTTATTCACTGCTTCCATGCTCAGTGGAAGAACAGCAAGAGGGTCCTTCCAAGTCATAGAATCATAGAATTGATAAGGTTGGAAGGGACCTTTAAGATCATCGAGTCCAACCATTAACCTAACCTGACAAAACCACTTCTAAACCATATCGTCAAGTACCATGTCTACCCTTTTTTTAACACCTCCAGGGATGGTGAATCCACCACCTCCCTGGGCAGCCTATTCCAATGCTGGATAACCCTTTCAGTGAAAATTTTTTTCCTAATATCCAACCTAAACCTCGCTTGGCTTAACTTGAACCCATTTCCTCTTGTCCTATCACTTGTCACTAGGAAGAAGAGGTCAGTTCCCATCTTTCTACAACCTCCTTTCAGGTACAAGTCTGCTGCACACAGAGGTTGGTTTGGCTGTTGCTCGCTGTAGTCATCCAAGACTCCCAGAGAAAGGACAGCCAAATGTGTGAGCAGCAGGAAAAAAGGATGCCGAGTGGTAGCACCCACGTTATTCAGGCAAAACTGTGCATCTGCAATGTAATAAGGACAAATTAGTCTACAGAAAAAACTGTAAAAAAAAAAAAGGTGCCTCCTGCATGCAGAATTTCAAGAGCTCTAGTAGATGTCAAATGGTTACCATTCATCCCCTTGGGTTTGCTTAAAGGCAGGCTTTCTGAAAGATGTGTTCAATACGTTCACTTTTCCTACTGTAGGCAAGTCCTCCTCTTCCTGTGGTGCCAGCAAACACTTATACAGCTGCTTCATCTCCCGTGGGTCCTGGCTGCATCTCATAATGCTTTTCTGGTCAGGAAGGGGAGAAACAGCATGGCCTGCCTGGTATCAGACAGTGGCACTGTCTGTTTCGTATCCTGTGTTTCATTCTCCTTCCTCAGTCACGTTGCCTACCCAGTGACTGAGCAGGACATGCTGATAGTAAATACATGGTTTCTTTCAATTTTTTAGGAGAAACTTTCCCAAATCAGCAAAATGTATGTGATAAAAAGCATTTCAGTGCCTTGGACTAGTGATGGGTCTGACCTAATTTGCTGCCTTCCAGGGTGTTCGCAGAAGGATGGAGGTGATAAAGGAAAGGCGCTCATGGAAATTAATGAACAAAATAAAGCAGAGGCCACATGATTGTCCTGTTGTCCCCCAGTGCTACTTCTGTGGATGTTTCTCCCCTAAGAAGGCTGCATGCTACAGAATATGTGGTGCAATATTTCTCCTTCTGACCCCACCATGTTTGTACGCTGTATGTGTTTTACAGGGAGGATAACTCCTGAAATAAACCGACCTTTTTCCATGAGCAAAAGATAACTTTTCCCAGGGAGGAGCCTGTGACCTCGAAGATGAGATGAGCTCCTTGTGGCAGCCATAGCTACTCCATCAGGAGGCTCATGGTGGTTTCTGGGATCTCTCTGTGCCATGAACTGGCAATGAGCTGGCACCTGGCTCAAACAAGGCATTTTGTAGTCCTTGTGGCATGCTTGGTTCAGAAATCTAGGTTCACTGAGACATGTTACCTCTTTCCTGCTTGGTTATGAAAATAACCTTCCATCTGCAAATGTGGCTTTAAGGACAGTGACACACTGGGCAACCTTGAGCATCCTCTGTGTGCCTATCTGAGACTGACCCTTGAAATGTCAGCCTCTGTGTTGGGGAGGGCTGCTGAGAGGTTGCAGGTGGGAAGACTGAGAACTTGTGAAGGGTGAAAAATTCCTCAGACAGTGGAGGAGGAGGTACTTTTACCTTGTGGCAGGGACTGAGCATGTCTGCAGCACTTAAGATATGGTTTGGGAGGACAGACTTTGTCTCTAGAGTTGCCTCTCTCAAACTACTGTGCAGATTGTGACTTCTTGGTCACCTCCTGAGGGGAACTGTTCCTGCTTCAGATGGCATATCACTTGTGCACTTAGGTAGCTAACTAGAGATGAGTCTCGGCTGTTCTGCAGAGGGAGGTTTTGTGCCCTTGCTGTAGATGGTCAGAGCCTGGGGATATTTACCAGGCCTGATGGAGGCATGACCTTGGCATGAGGACATGAGTCACACAGCGACTCATCCCAGGTCTCAGATGGGAAGTAGACTTGGAAGTAGGCTCCACTTTAAATAACCAGGGGATATGGAAGGGTTGAGAATGCAGATCCCACTTTAAATAGGATGCCTTCCTCATCGGGGGCAAGATGAAAGCCTGCACGCTGGTGTAATGATTAAGTGTGAACACAAATAATGTAGCTTGTTTTGGAACATAAAAAGCAAATACTGTATCCATGGGGAAACCTGCCCTGTCCCAGAGGGGCTGTCATCTTCTTTTCCAACACTGGTTCCTGAGCCTCCTTAGGGTGGCAGGACTTGAACTGAGGAAAACCCAAACACTGCCCTGCCACAGTCTCCGTGCACCATGTTCAGGCTACCAAGCTGTCTCTGGGGGCTCCTCTAAAGAGTAAGGGGGCAAAGAGCCCGGATATCAACCCCCTGCTTCTGTCTTTGCCACCTCCAAGCCTTGGTCCCCCTAGTGACCCAGGCTCCCCAGACACTTTTGCGTCAGTGCTTTCTAGAGGAGAAGTGGAGCTGGAGGTTGCTTGCTTGGGAGCTGAGCTATTGGGTGAGGTGAGGGCAGCAAACTGCAGGGCTGGCTCCTGCGGAGCACCATCTCTGCTGGAGGACATCTTGGCTGACTTCCTGCCTGGCCCGTGTTGTCCCTCAACTTTCTTCCTAGAGGAAAAACAATACCTTCAGTAGTTCTGCACTGGCATCTGTCAGGTCACACCATTGCTGTGTTTGCCCAGGAGACTGTGGTTTACCATTTCCCAGGCCCTTTCAGTGTAAAAGGGTATCAGACAATTTACAAGTGAAACTATGTAATTAAAAAACAACAACAACAAAAAAAGCCCAAAACACACTGAGTCTTCTGCTTTTGGGTGTACTCTTTGAATTTCTTTAGTGAACTCATCCCACAGCTGCAGGCATATGCTCATTTTTGCTGCTGTTATACAACTGAGGCTAAAATTAACACATCTGTTGTTGTTTAACTTAAATTTATAGGGTACCCTGTTTTGCCAAAATATTATGTTTCGAGCAGCAACAGCTTTACTGTTAGGTATCAGTGGAGTTCTGGGAACAATACTTAATACTACATGCTATTTCTTAAAGAGGGGACTTAGTGCTTCACTGCAGCTTTGCATGGGGGGAGGGGAGCGGGAGATGCTTGGTGCTGAAGGACCCTCCTCTGTTCATGTGGCATGCACAGGTTTATTTGATATTTCTGCTCATGGCCAAGTCCTCAAAGTAATGTGGTTTTCCAGAACTGTGAAGCCTTTATTTTTACCCTCTCAGTTGTGGAGTCAAACTTAAATAGTGGGATCTCGAGGCTCAGGTATGCCTGTAGTGTTACGGATTCAACACAGTCCAGCTTTTTTCTGAATGCCTAGAAAGGATATAACGGGAACTTTTAAGGTACGATATATATATTTAGTCTAAGGGTGTCCTTTATGAAAAGCAGTTATATATGTACGGTTTGGGAGTTTTTTAGTCTAAGGAGTGAGTCCGTTACCAAAAAACCTCAACTTTTTGAAATGAAGGAAGCCATACTAAAAATAAATCTGCTTGTCTGCCATGAAAGCAGGATCCTGAGAATTGCCAGTAGTAGTATCAAACACTTTATGTAGGAGGCAAAAAGCTATTTTTTTAATCTGTTTGTATTTGAGATGTTTTGTACTGTGCAGATCAGAGGGGATAAAAAAACACATCCTTGCTAAAAGAATTAATTGTCAAGTTTACAGAATGTAAATTACTCTCAGCTAATGTAAGTGGCTTTTGCTCACCTTCCATGCACAAGGTTTCAAAGGCAAGTGTTGTTAAATTACATGTGGAATGGGGTGGGGGGGGGACCCAAACCCTCCTGATTTCACAGAAAAATAATTAAACTGGAGCTGCGGTCTGGCTTTGATCTCAGAGGTGCTTGCAAGCTAAATAAAAATAAAAGACTACCTTGGGGACAGTCTGTGCTAAATTCTGCCTCCGCTGTTCTCCAGTGGGTTTCCAGCGGCTTTGGCACTCGGCATTGTGACTGGAAGTTGCCAAACACAACTTGGCACCTTCCAGCAGCAAAACAAACTCCTGAGGGACAGGGAGGGATACATAAAATGGAGGTGTCAGGGGAGCAGGTGGTGAAAAAAGGCAGAAACCGTGAAAAAAGGCAGAAACCGGCTGCTTCGCTGGCTGCTTGCAGCAGGCGGAGCAAGGACCACCGGCTCACCTCCCCACACCCCTCTGGTGATCTGTGGCTGCCAGCCTGGGTGCCAGCCACTGTCCCTGGCCTGCAGTGAGGCTGGACTCCTGCCAAGAAAACAGCTTTTGTGTTTCCTTAAATATTCCACTGCTGTTTGGGGAAAAAAAAAAAAATCTGAATTGATGTTATTACTAGAATTGGCCAGCTGGCTGATTTTTTTTTTATTTTATTTTCATTAACAAATCCCGCCAGGCGCTGTTTTCCCAATGAAGTAATGAGTGTGTTTTCAGACGAGGAGGCAAATCTGCACAGCACTGCTGCCGCTGCAATCTGGGCAGGCTCAGGCAGCCAGAAAGGCAGGGCGGAGGTGTCTTGTGCAGGCAGCCCTTCAGAGATCATTGGGGTACAATTTGGCCTCTCATGATTCATCCTTTTTTTCCCTGAAACTGCAGAAACATGGGGTGATTGGGGGTGGGCTGGGAGTTGGTTATTGGAACATGCAATTAGTTGTTTCAGCATCCGCTTTATTACCACAGCAAACAGATTGAGGAAATTTGCCCTTAACATGATTAGATGTTTGTCTCTCTTATTGCCTGGCCCCGCATCCCAGTGGGGCTGTCCTGCTGGCCGGGGCCTAGCAGGGTTCCCATGCATTGGTGCTTTATGCAGGAGACGGAAAAATGGATAGCGGCATCAGTCACATACAAACCCTTCAAGACATCTCTGAGCTTTGTAAATAAGTGATAACCTCTAGGCGTGGTTTTATTTCTCACTTCTTGGGTGCATTGACTGCAGTAACATATTTTTCTGGGATGCGAGGCAGTGAAAGGTACAGCTTTTTTCTTCGTGTCCTCTAGAAACTCAAAACACGGTGGTGGTTGTTGGCTTTATGGACAAGTCTCTCCAGCCCCAGCAGGCTTGTTCTTATCTTTAGGCATTTATATTACTAAATTATGATCCTGCTTTCATTTAAATCATCCTGAAAGATTCACAACTTCAGAGAAGTTGTCCTCAGTGGGTTTTTAGAGTTTCACTGAATTGCTTTTTCTTTTGAGGAGAAAAAGGGTATTTTTTCTTTCCCAGGCTTAAGAATAACCTAAGGTGAGAGGAGTGGTCTTTGGGGGAGCTTGTTCATCCATTGGCATTCCTGTAGCAGGATTCCGAGCACATTTCAGGAGGAAAGCTGAACAAGTTAATTTTGTTTTAAACACCAGAGATGAGATAAAATTTTATAGCGTCTGCAATGGTTCTGCAGTAAAAATATTTGTGAGGTTATTTTACTTCATATTGGATATAATGATCAACAGCTAGTTTCCAAATACTGAATTTGGTATATAGTAGGTACCAGCTGTTTTTAAAAGCTGTTAATAATCAGCTGTTCCTTAGGGCTGCCATGGATCTGGGTATTTCAGACCCTCTTCAGTGCTTCCCCTGCCTGCCGTGGGCAGGTGGATGCTGATAGCCATGTCAGGTTGCCATTCCCCCTCCTACCCTCGCACATGTCTGCAGCCTTGTTTTCCTTCTTCTTAGCTTGATCAGCCTGCATATTTTCAGATTAAAACTTGCTTTTTGTTCCAAGTTCTGGAACCTGTAGGTCCTCCCATGACTTGTGGCTAGTTTTCAGAAGAAAATGCCAGCTCCCAGGCTAGGTTCATGCAGGAGTGCAGAACACGGGGCAAGGGTCTCTCAAAACACTTTTCTCAAAGAGCTACCTGGCCTGAGAAAACAGAGCCTATGGTGCTGAGGATCTGATCTACTTGCCCATTTCTTATTTCTTAACCAACAGTGAGCTGGGTTTGATTTGTTCGGCTAAAAGTTGAGGTGCAGTGTAGTCCCTGGCCTGCCTGTAGCCTGCCTGACCTGTCAGCAAGTTCAAAAGCATCAAGGGTTGAACAAATGTTACAGACTCAGCTATGTTTGGGAAGTGTCCAGCACTGAATCTGTGTGCAGGAGCCAGGCTCCATCTCATGTCTCTCTTCTCCTCTAGGTTTAGAAGAAAAACCGGTTCTTTCCAAAAAAGAAAAAATGAAGCAGAGGAAAGAAAGATGGCTACAGAGTAAGTACTCTGAAGCATGGTGGTACCGTGGGCATCACAAAGCATGGCTCTGTTGGATGTATCTGTACATGGGTGTGGGTGGGAGCGTTAGGCAGTGCCGGGGGAGGCTGAGTGCTTCTCAGAAGCCTTCACATCTGCTCCCCAGCACACGGGGTAAAAGTCCCAGGTATTTTTTCTCAGTGTTTAGCACTGAGATTGAGTCATTGCCCCAAACCTACTTTTGATCTTCCTCCACAAGTAATGTAAGTAACTACATAAAATCTTTATTTATCCAGATAAGACACTGCCCATATAGGGTTAGCATGTTTCTCTGTCTTTTAAAGCTAGATATGGCTAGCTGTATAGTGGAGCTTCTCCTCCCTGAGGAGCTGCAGGAACACTAGGACAGCCTGGAGCTGAACCCCATGCAGCCACCAGCTAATCCCAAGTTTCTGTGGTGAAAGCCTGCAGTGGGCCCTCCTGCCCTTCAGTAAGGGAGGTCTCTGGATGCTGCTGATTGTGTTAGTGCTCTTTCCCACGTGCCACAGGTCAGTGAACCCACTTACCAGACAGTCTGATCTTTCTTGAGGCTGTGAAATATGAGCTAAACAAAACCAGTGCATGGCAGAAATGCTTCTGTTTCTTGTGGGAAGTGTCTGTATTTTTGCATCAAGTATCTCAGTACAGTAAGAGACAATGCTGTGCTACCTGGTATAGCAGAGGGATTCCTCTTGCCACCTGGAGCTGTTCTTGGGGCAGGCTTTTCCCTTAACACCTTCCGGCCCAACAGAGTTGCTGACAAACTGTGGGGCTGAGGGATGTGGCTTTCTGCTGCACCATATGCTCTCTGCTCCTGAGCTCTGAGGTCAAGTCCATCAACCTGTGACTTCACCAGTCACAGTGAAGGTGTCTCTGGCTCCTCTTAACATAAAAGCTGATAATTTGACACCATGAGTCTGAAGGAAACCTCCCAATCACCAACAAACAACTTCTAAGTGTCTTTGACATTTGCAACCCTTGGTGTCACTGTTGGCCACAAAGCATAGGCAGCTGTGCTAGTCCTAAAGTCTGGCCTGCTGGCTGCAATTTCTGTGCTCCTAAAGGTCTCTCCTTGTCTGATACTACTGTGGGAACAAGGAGGGGACTGCTGGAGCACAGCTGAGCTTTCCCTCCCCTGATACCATGACTGGTACCAGGTGCTGTGGAGGAAGGTATGTCCTCAGCAGCATTTTATGACAGAATTCACATTAAGAGGGGATTGGTGTCTTCTGCAAGAAATAGAGGGCACACTCCTGCAGTTGGGTGACAGCACCGCTCCCATGGTTGAGGTTGCTTTGGAAAAGCCCAGAAGCAGGATCCCTACACTCTCTTAATCCTGCCCTCTGGCATATATGTCTTTGTAGCATCAGTCTTTCTCAAGATCACGTATGTTACTTTGGTGCTGCTGTGGCCTCTTTTCTTCTGTCTTGGCTCTGAAGTTACTAAGCTGAGACAATACAAACGAAATGCAGAGGCTTTGCTTTGGGGAGAACACCAAGATAGAAAACTTCAGGCTAAATTATCTCTTGTCTTAGAAGATACTAGGTATTAGAAGTGCTCTACAGATACAGCGGTACCTAAATTGCTGGCCGTCTTGACTCCCCCATTAAACTTGTGGCCAGTTGGCAAATACCAGCATTCCCTAGCAAATGCTTTGCTAAGGGTAGCAAGTACCTGGGAATTTCTGTAAGAAAAGTCAGGAAGTGTTAGTACCAGGTGTGCAGCTTGTTACTGAGAAAGTTTGAATAGCTGGAAAAGCCTACATAAACATCAGTAAAGAAACTGATATTATTATTATTATTAACTGATATTATTATTATTATTAGAGTGAAAAGAACTGCTCTATCCAGAGATGGCGATTTTTAAATGAAACTTGTCATTCTAACATTGTGACCATAAAGAGCTGCAGTCAACTGAAACACATTGATTTTTGTCTGATGCAGGTAACTGCCAATTCTTTGTGGGTTTTGCAGTCTTTGCTTGCTCCCCTCATCCCCAAAACAGAATCCAACTTGTACTGCTGAAGTTATTATCATTACATCTCTGTTTTCCTAAGTCTTCCCAAGAGTTTGTTGTTTCTTCTTGTCCCAGGGCTGCTTTTGTGACACTGGATGTCAAGACCCTGGGAAATAACATTCAGCCCTGTAGTGCAAATGCAAATCTTGGAGATTTCTTCCATTCCAATAAATCATCTCACGAGATACTAGAGAGGGAAAAAATTATGCAATGCTTCAGACATTAGAAGTATGCACATTTAAAAATACATATATCGCATGGCTCCTCAGATGAATAAGATTTCATAGGAAAAGAATTTGTGATGTTTGCGCAGAATCAGGTGTCTGAAAATTTTGAGCACATACTGTTTATGAAAGCACTGAAGTAGCCAGCTTCATAAAGCCAGACCAAAAAAAGAAGTGATGCAGAACAGAAAGCTGTGTTGTTGGCAGGGATTGCTGTGAGGAGAAGCATTTACAATCCAGATTTGTCACTAACATCCATGTACAGCAAAATTGCAGTTCATGAAAAACTGTTGCTCTTCAACTCAGCTGAGTTGGGGAGCGAACAAAACAAAGATACTAAAGGAGCCAATGGCTAGCTGGTGAATTTGAGTTCTGCTTTCTTGAATGTGGTCAGCAGGATTAGACCCAGAATTGCAGGTGGCATCTTGGCTGCAGTTTGTTAGTGGGACTGGCTGCTTTCGTGTTCTGACCAAAAAGTACTTGTGCTGATTTAGTCCTGCTTCTGTGGTCATGCTGTTGGAAGCTGTTGGACTCCTTGTGTCACCAGCTTGGCACCATGGCTGCTGGCACTGCTCTCCGTCACGTGCAGAGTCTTGTCCTTGCAATACGCTCATTGTCCAAGGTAATAAGCAGAAGCCTGCTGCGGCCTCTGCAAGGTAGGTGTCAAGGCAATGCAATGGGTTTCCAGGCCCGGTGATCACCTGGCAGAAGTAAAAGGAACTCATGGATCCCACTGAGCTCTAGCTGTTTCTGGTGGCATCGTCAAGGGACTTCTGGGACAGATTGGGGCATCTTGGAGCTCAGCTGGAGGCTTGTAGCAGTGCTGGCCTTTTGTGGGCTGACCTGGAGGAGAACATGTTCTGCTGGGGCTCGCCTTGGAGGTTGCTGGCTCTGTAAGGCTTGGGCAGCTGCGGGACCTCTTTCTACACCAGGGAGCTTCAAGGACTGAGGCAGAAGCCTGCAGCTTTCAATGCCCACCTCCCGTGGCCGAGAAGGGAGGCTGCCATAACATTTGTAGAGCCTTATTGTGCCCGCAGCCTTGCCCAGAGCTGCTGCAGGGAGACTGGTAAACATGGTCTCGAGGAAAAACCAGCTGCCTCTGTGTGTGCCACTTGGTGCCGTGCTTTTCTAGAGGCCTAGTTTATCTGGCATCTGACTGCTTGAGCTCCAGACTGAGTCATGAAAGTGAGATCTTGACTTGCTCCAAACTAAGTAAACAACTGAAATTAATTCCATCTTTTGTGCCTCTGCTAGGATACCATTGTTTTGTCCCAACAGCAAAGCAGAGATGGGACATGTGCCACATGTGGAGCTGACTGTATTTGGTTTGTCCCTTCCCCTCTTGTTTCTCTCTCCTAATTCCATGCAAGGTCAGCGTGCTTTTCTCCACCCTGAGACTCCTGTGCCATGTTGCTGTGAGCAATGAACAGCGCAAGGCATGGAAAGAGTTCAGGCAAAATCAGTCTGGGGATTTCACTTCCCATTGCAAATGTCTGTAGAGATGTATATAGTTACAAGCAAGCACAGCAAGGGAGGCAACTACCCCGCTGCATTATTTTCAGTCTTTGCCTGGTTTAAATCACTTCTGGCCTGTTGTTTCTGTAGATAGTGAAGCAGCCCATTAATTTCTTAGCTTAGGGTTATCTCTTACAAACGCTTCCCCTTCCTCCAGTAATGTCTTGTTTCTGACTCAGAAATAGAAAGTGTGAAGCTAGCCAAGCAGAAGCAAAGAGCTGAAGCAAAGCGGAAGGCAACACCTGTGGTGGGAGACATGCAGCCATTGATGGAAGCCCTACCTGAGCTCTCTGACCTGACCACAAGTGGCAGGGGCAGGAAGCCACCCAAGAGGTATGTGTGATTTAGGTATGGCTGTGTATTTCCCTTCTTTCTGCAGGATGAAGTGCCCTTCAGTTCAGCTTGTCACTACAGGCAATGCAAGATTGGTGCCAGTGGTGAGAACAGGGCCTCATTCTCAGCTCCATTTTGCCTCTTCCCATGCTTCACTCGCTGCAAGAAAAAAGTTTAGATGTGTCTTCTGAATCCACAGCTAAGAGGGCAACTGTATTGCTCAGATGGGGCTTGTCATGAGACAGGCTGGGAGCAACCAGATGTCCTGGGAGTTGCAGGAGTGACAGACAAGTGTCAAGAGTGTAATGCTGCTGAGCTCACCTGAGAATCTGGACTTGAGATGTTGCAGCTTGCCGTTCTGTCCTTCCAGATCGCCAGTCTTTCTCCTGAGGCAGTTCAAGCCCTTTGGGCAGAGCTTTACACTCTGGACAGACTCTTTGTTCACCCCATTGGCTTGCACTGTGTCTTTGGACAAGAACAGAAAGATGGTGTTTCCATTCCCTTTATTGTACTGAAAGAGAAGGGCTATTTCTGATCCTCTGAAACCCACAGGTCAACCATCCTAGCCAGCCATAGGGTGGGTTCTGGTTGCTCTTATGTTTTCTCCTTTTTAATGCAGTGCTCTGCCTGACCATCCGTCAGTGTTGCAGCTGCTTTTGCATCCCCCAGTGCAGAATAAAAGTGCTCTGCGTGCTGCAGAAACACTTGTTCCTCCTCTCCAGTTGCTCAGTAGGGTTTGGAACTAGAAACTTGTTTTGACTGTATTAAAAAAGCATTTGGATTACAGAAAAGCCAAGAAGAAGGCTGTCTGGCAAAGCATCCTCTTCTTTGGTTGCAGATCAAGGCTGGAGATACCATGAACCCTCTTGTGACTTGCTGGACGCCCCAGAAATAAACTGTGACCCAGGTGGGACATCAACTTACAGAGAATGGCTGAGTTGGCAGTTCCCTGCACTTCTGGAAAGCCGCTCCTCAGACAAACAGCAGCTATGAACCTTACATCTAAGCATGGGAAAATATTTCCTTCCTTAACTTGCCTTCTAATTCTTTGAATAGCATTTTTTTTTTTTTTTATGCAACCATTCAGTCACCCTGCCCTCTCTTTCAGTGGGAATGAACAGCAAAAATACACGCAGAGTTTCAAGTCTTGCAGAGCACTGAGGGTTGGTTGGATGGAGTTCTGGGCCACGGCTTAGCCTGAGCCTGAACAGGTGGCTTTGCCATCTTTCTGTGATGACGTGCCACAACAACATGTGGCATCTGACTCCAGGTTGTGTTTAGGAGTCAATCCCCCTCATCATTTTCCCCCAGGCCCCTTGGTGGCTGAGCCCCAGCTATCCAGGAGAGTGGCTTGCAGAAAGTATGTATAGGGGAGGGAGGACAGGTAGGGTGCGTCCTTTAGGGATTGCTTTCCTGGGTAGCTGCATAATCTAGTACAAATGCATGGTGTCGCTGCAGCCTGCAATTCTGGACCAGATCAAAAGATGGAGTAGAACTGGAAAAGGCTCAGAGACGGCTGACATGGATGACAGTGGAGGATCTGGCACAGCTTCTGTGCAAGGGGTGACTAAGTGAGCTGGGGAGTCCTCAGCCTGGACAGGAGATAGAGGAAAAGAGGCTTGGGAATGTAATAGTCTATAAAATCAAGTGTGATGTGGTGAAGAAGTAGTTCATCTTCTTTCCCAGTATGAGAAATAAAGGACATGAAACATAGCTAGCAAGTAACCGGTTCAGTGCAAGCTGTGCTATGCACAGGTCCTTGTTTCAGGATGTCATGGCTGAGGGAAGCCTGTGGGTTCAGGTGAGACCTGACAAATCCAGTGAGGAGAGCTCCATGAAGGGTTACTGCATGTATAGAAACTGCAGCTGGCATAAGGTCTCTGAGCTGCAAATACTGGAGAGGATGTGGCTATACACTTGCCTTGGTCTTACACCATCTGCTGCAGGCTGCTTCAAGGCAGAACACAGTCCAAAATGGTCCTTCCAGCTGATTCACGGCAATCGCACTTCTCTTCTGTAGTACACTTCACGGCAGAGGATGTGTGGTACATATGGAAGCATTCAGTGTTCTTGCATGATCTCTAGCCTGACATCCTCAGAGAAGTGCTGTCAGCTCCCTTTCTCTCCAAACCCAGACCTCCTGTGGGAGCGTGGCATCCCTTCTCTTGTTCTGGAAGCCTGAGCTCATACTGGTGCTGTTTTCACTTCGGCTGCAAGGCTCTGCTGTCTAGAAAGCCCAGCCCTGGCTGAGAATTTCGGGATTGGCCAGCACCACATGCTGTCGGCACAACAGAGGTGGGAGCTTGGTATTGACTGATGTCACCCAGGTTGCCTAGAACATGCCAACAAAAAAGCAGTCCCCCTTGGTACTGGCATGGAGGAGCTACAGTGCTCTTCTTCCCCTTGTTGACTTGTGGCTTCCTGTACTTCATGAGGATGTGTGTACATGTTTGAAATAATCAGAGGGAGCTTTTATAGAATTTGAATCATTACATAAATGAAGGGTAATACTCTGGTGATTTGTCGGCTTTATTAATAAAAGATTAGATTCTCCAGGAATTTGATCTCCTGCTGGGTAAGAGAGCATTACAGTGAGGTTTTTATTCTGTTTTATAATGAATGAAGGCAATGAAGTGTAATGAAACAGGGCTACTAACATGATCCAAGTGAGCAGGCAGCAGCCTTTCAAACCTGCCAGACCAGTAGGGCAGAGCTGTTGAGTGAAACGGAAAAGCCTTCAGAAGCACCCAGCCCTTTAAAATAGTGGGGTGGCTGAAAGCAAAAGGGGGCTTGCACAGCCTGAAGCAGCCCTGCGCCGTCATGGTGTGCTGCAGAAGAAGCTGTCCCAAGAGGCACAGCCTCTGGGGCACGTGATCTGGTATGGCCCAGGATGTACTCTAGAAAGGCTTTCCTTTAAGCATTATCACCCTCTGTGGAGCTCCTCATCTTTGAAGGGACTGCCATGGCAACTTGGTGGCACACTTGGCAAGCCCCTGCTCTGGTGACTGTGGGTTCCCATCCAATTTGAAAAAGGACTTCTCTGTGTTTCTGTGCAAACTGGGACAAGAAATTGTTCCTGTGCTGAGCAGTTAACACAGAATCACATAATGGTAGGGATTGGAACAGACCTTTGGAGACCATCTAGTCTGACCCCCCTGCCAAAGCAGGTTCCTCTAGAGCAGGTTGGACAGGAATGTATCCTGGCAGGTTTTGGATATCTCTAGAGAAGCAGACTCCACAACCTCTCTGGGCAGCCTGTTCCAGTGCTCTGTTACTCTCAAAGTAAAGAAGTTTTTCCTCATGTTGAGATGGAATTTCCTGTGTTCCAGTTTGTGCCCATTGCCCCTCGTCCTGTTGCCGGGCTCCACTGAAAAGAGTCTGGCCCCATCCTCTTGACACCCACCCTTTAGATATTTATAAGCATTGATGAGATCCCCTCTCAGTCTTCTCTTTTCCAGGCTGAACAGACCCAGGTCTCTCAGCCTTTCCTCATAAGAGAGGTGCTGCATTCCCTTGATCATCTTTGTAGCCTGGACTCTCTCCAGTAGTTCCCCATCCTTCTTAAACTGGGGGCCTCAGAACTGGACACAATACTCCAGATGTGGCCTCACCAGGGCAGAGTAGAGGGGGAGGATGACCTCCCTCCACCTGCTGGTCACACTCTTCTTGATGCACCCCAGGATGCCATTGGCCTTCTTGGCCACAAGGGCACATTGCTGCCTCATGGTCAGCTTCTCCCCCAGCACTCCCAGGTCCCTCTCTGCAGAGGTGCTTTCCAGCAGGTCAGCCCCTAACCTGTACTGGTGCATGAGGTTATTCCTCCCCAGGTGCAGGACCCTACACTTATCTTTGTTGAACTTCATTAGTTCAACCCACCCACCTCTCCACCCAACTCTCTAGCCTGTCCAGGTCTTGGTGAATGGCAGCACAGCCAGCCTTCCAGCGTGTCAGCCACCCCTCCCAGTTTTGTGTCATCAGCAAACTTGCTGAGGGTACAATCTATCCCTTCATCCAGGTCATTGATGGGTATATTGAACAAGACTGGACCCAGTACTGACCCCTGGGGAACACTGCCAGTTACAGGCCTCCAACTGTACACTGTGCCACTGATCACAACCCTCTGAGCTCTGCCATTCAGCCAGTTCCCAATCCATCTCACTGTCCACTCATCTAACCCACACTTCCTAAGTTTACCTGTGAGGATGTTATGGGAGACAGTGTCAAAAGCCTTGCTGAAGTCAAGGTAGACAACAAACATGAAGAGAGCAGAGATACTTCCTGCTCTTTCTGTGTCTTGCAGTACCAGTGGACACAGCAGTGTGACGGGAGCTGCTCAAACCCTTTTAGCTGTTTGTCTGCTCTTGCTGATCACTGTTCCTTGTGAGCGCTTAGGCCTGTTGTGTAATGCCGGCAGTTCTGAGGTGACCTCGAGGTAGACTGAAGGGTACAGGAGGAGCAGCACACAGGCATTGATCTGCCTGGCTGCTGTTTCCCCCACAGTCTCTGTGCTGCAGAGGCTGGCTGACATACATCCATGCTGTTTGGGTTTGTCTGGGTTGGCAGGGAGCTTTGACACCAAGGCACACTGTGCTGGGCTGAGGGTAAATCAGATGTGATTGGGGCAGTGGTGAGAGCAGCCCTCAGCAGCTTGGGTCCACTAGGATCCCCTTGAGGAAAAATAAAATGGGCCAGGATGGGGAGAGAGAGATATGAGGAAAAGGAGCAGGAGCTGATCTAGCGGAGAGAGATGATGAAAGTGAGAGGGGTGAATGAATATGGGGCAAGGAAGGAGGAGGAAAGGAAGAATAAGGAAAAAAATGCAGAATAAAAGGATGGAGGGTAGCAGGTCAGAGAAGGAAATAGGAAGAGGAGGTCACTGTAACACTGCCAACAAGAGACCAGATCCTGCTGTCTTGAAGAGAAGGTGAGAGACTGTCATGTTTCCTAACCTTGACAAAGCTGAAGGGCTCTCTGACAGATCAGGTGGGGGAGGCTCTGGCACCCAGCACCCACCAGTAAGGGAAGATTCCTCCTTGAGCCCTTCCCCAACAGAGGGGTGGAAGGCAGACCCTCTTTTCCCCTTGGGCTGTTTGCTGGGGCTCAGCCCCAAGGCAAATTAGAGGGGAGCTGCTCTGTGGAGGCAAACCCTCTTCCCCACTTGCTTCTCCTGTTTGTATCTGTGTGATCCTGAAGAATGAATTTCTTCTCCTTTCCTTAATGTCCAGTTCTAACAGCAACTCCCCTTGTGCACCTCAAGTTCCCAAAGCAGTCACTGCCCTTCCTGCGTCTCCCTTGCTTGGGCGTAGTGCTTGGCTTTCTGGTAAATCTCTGCTGCTGCTTGGGATCAGGCACCACATGCTTCCAGCATCCTGTGCAGGATGGCATTACACCTCTGGTCTCCTTGGACTTTGCCCAGGAATAAGAAATGGGTGCAGAGAGTGCAGATCTATGCTTCAGCTGCACATAGTGCACCATCCTGCATTCCCATGAGTCCATCTTCTTCCATCTTCATGGGTTCTCAAAACTTATGTTTTGTGGCAAAATCTGAAGCTCTGTTGTTATGCTTTCTCTTTAGCTAATCTGTTTGCAGCTGACTTAAACTGGCAAGCCTTTGGTGAAGATATGTTCACGGGGAGAAAGGAATATTGCCATTCTTTATCTTAAAATATAAATGACACCTTATACCCCAGTGGTCACACCACAGGACTCAAAGAAGGGGTCTTCTTGCTGAGTAACCATAGCACTGTTTATAACTGATGTCTGCTGATGCTGGAACTCGGGAACGTTAGCAAGGAATATGAGATGTGTGGAGGTGATGTGTGTCTGGTGGTGAGGGGAAGTTCAATGGGATCTTTTCTCTAAGCAAAAATATCAGTTTCTGATAAGCAGAAAGTGATCTGGGCATGGACAGCTCATCACCAGTTCTAGAATTAAGTGATCCTTTTTTTTTTTAAAGCATTTTACCTCCTGCCCATTAAGTCCTGACTCCTGAAGCGTTCTCAGTGTGTGGTGGAAGGAGTTTGCATCTCCATTAGTGTCTGGCTATGGAAATAATTGACTTTCAGTACAATTTCCATACAGGACAATTACCTATACTTTCTGGGAAGGCAGATGCAGAACCCTGGACTCTTTCCATCTCTACAGCAATTGCTAAATTACCGCTCCTCTGTAACAGTCACTCACTTATTTTGTTTCTTCTCTCCGCAGCCATGTAAAAGCAAAGGAAGGACCAGCAGACTTCTGTCTGATGAAACAAGCTCAGAAATGCCAGCTCTTGTAAGTACCCAGTTATCAGAGTGTCCAGTCCCTGCTGAGCATTACAGAATGGTTGAGACTGGAAGGGACCTCTGGAGGTCTGCTGGTCCAACCCCCCTGCTCAAGCAGGGTCACCTAGAGCTGGTTGGACTACATCCACATGGCTTTTGAATATCTCCAAGGATGGAGATCACACAACCTCTCTAGGTGACCAGTTCCAGTGTCTTGCACATCTGAAGGCCCTAGAAGAGGTGGCAGCTTTGATTTTCCCCTTTACATAGTGCAGGACGTTTGTGCGTGTCTTTCCTTCTTATTCCCTACCCGACTCGGTCAATTCTAAATGGATTCAGTCTGCTTCCACTTCTGTCTCATATAACAGCTAAGTGAAGAGAGCACAGGAATCTGCACTTACTCCTTTAAGAGTTCACTTTCCCTGTCTCATTGAAAATTAAATGATGGCTTGGCCCTCTGGTCTGTGGTGTTTCAGGACAAGCCAACTGTCATCTTGTTCGTCCTGGCCACAGTTGTCATATCTGGCTGCACCAAGAGACTATGTCTGGACTGTGTCCCTCTGAGGACAGTGTGGTTCTCAACTAGGTGGTGCGTCCCTTGTTTCGGCTTGCTGAGTTGGAGCTGCAACATCCAGCTATACAGCTGTGGCTCAGTCTTGTATGACACCAGGCCCACGTAGCCCTAGCTAATACCCTTCAGGAAAACTTCTTGTGGTTGTGTAGGTGAGGAGCTCCTGGAACTTTGCATAGCATCAGGAGCTACAGCTGCTCTGTTGGAACACTTCTGGGATGCTAACTTACATGCCGTACATCCCTTACGAGGACAGCTGTCCATTGGTATCTGCCAAACCTTTTCTTGTAAAATGAAGCACTAAATGCTTTTGAATAATTCCTGGACTTGCTTAAGGGTCTGGCAACTTCTTATTCCTCTGTATAATCTGTTGGATATTTTATACTGCCACCAGGCCTCAAGAACTTAGTTTTCCCTCAGCAGAGCTCTCCTGGGGCTAAGCACTGTGATCTGGCAGTGTTTGCTTTCTGTGATCCCTGTTTCCAGGATTTCTGTCAGTTCTGAGCCATTCAACTTCAAACAGAGGCCGAGGAGAACAGTCAGTCTACAGATCCCAGCGCTGCTCTCCAGCACACTCTGTGAATACCCTTCTCTGTCTGAAACTGGACAGTGTTGGTGCTGGGATGCCTTTCTTGCTCAGTTCTGCCTTTCTGGATGAGTCCCTCCTTGGTTCACTGCAGAAGCCCAAGGGTCATGGCCTCGAAGGCCACCAGGAAGTGCCTCATTGTGCTGGAACTCATGGGTGAGTCCCCCCCTGAGGAGGGACTTATATACAGATTTAAATCTGAATAGGCAGCTCCACCATGATCTCCTGTATCAGCAAGCCAATGATCCCCTGTGTGCCCCCCTCTTCTCCTCTGCACAAAACTGGACAGATGTACTAAGTAGTGACATGTATCCTACCATAGTAGTCTGGGAAGTCTCTGCTTCTTGGGAAGGAACAACTTTGGAGGAAGGTCTTTGAGGTTTATTATTTCAAGGACATTCATTAGTACTGGAGGTTCCCTAAGCCTCACCCCATTGTCCCAACTACCACAACCCAAGCTTCAGGTTTGGCTTCTTTCTCCGTTCCTCGCGGAAGGGCCCTACCAGGGAGGCAGCTAGCTGCATGCTGCGAGCTGAAGAGCACCTGCTGATCCACAGCAACTATTGAGAATGTGGAGATGTGTGTCTGGCTGGGCTGTGGAGAGCCTGGCAGTCTGTCTGAGCGAGATGGGGAGGTCGCAATGGATGTGACTTATGTGAAAACTCACTTTTTTTTTTTACACTCCTCCTGCTCTGTTCTTCCCTGCTTGCTTGCTTTTTAAGACAAGACCATTTCCACAGCAACTAGCTGTGACCAAGCATGCAAAGGTAATTCTGTTATGCTACTCTCATGGTGTTTAATTCATGTTGCACATAGGATTACCAAGCCTCTACCTTGAGCAATAAAAAGTGTCAGTAGATGAGCTCTCAAAAGGAGAATCTGCTTTTGTGCTAGTGCACTCTGAAGTAGTTTTCATTCTTAGTGATTTACCAGATACTCACAGTCTCTTGTTCCTGATTTACTAGGGAAAAGCTCTAAAAAAACATTTCCAAGTGATGGTGGATGCTAACGTGATTGTTTCTGTCTCTGTAGCAGGAGATCAAGTCTCTGGCTCCCATGAAGTTGGCAGTAATTTGAGCTTTGACCTTGGGTAAATTAGGTTTATTTCTTGCACTGTTTCTTTCTGAGGTTTACACCCAGGATCATTCTGTCTGTACAGAAACCCACCACTTTATGAGTTCTGTTCTTATCTGCTTAGTTCCTTTTGCATGAGGCACTTAGCATTTGTGTGTTATTTTTCTTTCCTCAGAGAGGAGGAAGTGGCTCGGTTTCATGAGGTCATCACCAATCCCAGGTACAGAGCCAACCCCCTCATGACCATCAGTGAGCATCTGTCCAAGAGGCTGAGGCAGCAGGAAGAAGGTAAACCCCTCTAGGATGTCAGCTGGGACCAAACGTGCACATTGGAGCTGCTGTGAGGGCTCCAGGCTGCAAAGGAGCACATCACTAACATGACCTCTCAGCCTCTTCAGTCCTTGGAAGCAGTTCAGCAGGTTATTAAAACCTGGTTTGTGGTCCTGGTTTCTGTCTGCAGGAATAATGCAGTTCTCTCCTGACAGTGGCAGCTGCTCCTTGGCAAGCAGCCTGCAGAGAGCAGGGTGTTCTGTGAGATCTTTGTGCAGACATTAAGCTCCCTGTGAAGTGTCTTGACACCTTTTCTCTTCTTGTGATAAGGCACAATTTCTTAAATTGCGCCAGTGGCAATGTATCTGTTTTCTGTTGTTTCCCTCCCCTTTCTGACAACTCTGAAAAATTGCTTTGTTGAGATGGTTCAAGGCCCCAAGACCTGGACCTCAGAAGGCTGTTTTGGATCTGTATAAGGACTGATGCTGCTGTTCAGAGACATTGTTTTATGTGAGAAATTTAGCTTTGGAATAAACACACTTTCACACAGTACTGAGTTTTTCTGGATCTTGTTTTGGAAAATACTAATTGAAATATGAGCTTGTTCCCACCACTGGAAAAATGACTTTAAAAAATGGTGGTTTTCCATGTGTACAGTGAACCACTAGACTGCTGCTGCAGTATGCAACAGAAGCCATGTGAAATCATTGCAGATCACGTCTAACTCATAGACTTGCCTTCCTCCTACCCTGAAAGTGTGTGGTTTCCGTGGGTGATGCTGATCCCTTTTGGCCTGTGTCACGTTCCCTGCTTGGCCTGCCCTATAGGAAGCATCCCAAAATGTGTCCTGGTTGTGGGGTGTGAACTTCAGCTGGTCGTTTACGTGTTTGGGTTTGGGAACTGCTGCAGCAGATGGAGACCTTTCCTTCTACCAAACACCAGTTTTCACAAAACTCTGGTGAATTTTTGTGGGGACAGCTGAAGGCAGGGCTGTTCTCTATTTGAGATTATCCTGATTTGACACCCCAGAGTGTCAGTGCTGTGTTCTGAACCGCACAAAAAGTTTTCTGATGCTTCTTAACCTTGGAAAAGCAGCCTGCCTGTGTCAGGTCAACTCTGAGGAGCACCTGAAACCTTGAAGAAAGAAACTCACTCTGATGCCCAGACAGAACATGGAAGCTGCAGCTGACTCTTACCCAAGTTAGTGTCTAAAACCAAATGCCATGGGAGTAGCAGGCACCTTGATCATACCTGTCTCTTGTGTTACTAGTAATGCTGCTATTTTTCTCCCTCTAGGCTGGCACTGTTGAACAAAGGCAGTTTTTCTAATGCCTGCCTCTTAGCCCTGGCAGTGTAGATGCTGTCACTGATGCTGCTTCTTCTTAGAGGAATGTTACTGTGCCACCCCTCCTCCCCCAAGGCCTGGCAGGAAAGTCCTGCTGGCAGAGGCCTCAGAGAGATGCTGGCTATGTCCCATCCTTCACTCTGTTGCTCGCTGGCTGGCAGAGGGCCGACAGGGCTCTCCTCTCCCTGATGGCTCCTGTGTTGGTGCTGGCAGGTGAACGCTACTGTACTGTTGATCAGCATGTGTAATGCCCTGCGGGACCCAGGCTCTGGAAAGCAGAGGGCTGTAGTCGGGTCAGACAACTCGAAATATCTCCCCACCTCCTGGTTGCTCTCTTACCAGTATCTAATTATGTTTATTTTAGGCCATGTTGGATTTTAAGCCCTGAATGCCAGTCCCAGCTGCAACCATGCTTCCCCTGCTCATGTTATGCAGGCTGAGCACCGCATTGGAGAGCTGGGCCTTGGATGGGGCTGTGCGCTAACAGCACTTCCTGCCCACAGCCTGCAGCTGCTCTTGCTGCTTGTGGCTCCCAACAACCCAAGATGTGACTAAGACTTGTACCAAGCTAAGGTTTTTGGGGTGGTTTTCTCTGTAAGCCTACTGTTTACCTCTTTACTCCATCTTGTATCTGGCTGCCTCCCAAGAAAGGCACCATCCTTGTGCTTAAATGGAGGGAAGGCAAGAAATGAAGAAGGTGAAGACATCCAAGTACAAAGGAGGATGAAGGCTGTTCCTCTTGTTAGTGAGCAAGGAACTCAGGGGGATGGAGAAGTGTATCTGGAGGGGAAGAGGGACAGAAAGCAGCTTGCATGGCATGTTGGAAGACTTCTGTTGCTTGTCTTCTGTGCTTTGCAGGAGCTTTGCAGCTTTCTTTTTGTCTTGTGGTTTTTAACTAATACATGACACACAAGGATGGCCCTGGTCTCCTTGTATGGCTGGGTCATGCAGTAGTTGAGCTGTGCTCTTATGCTTCCCTTTGCAGCAGTGGTGATGCATTCTCTGCACCATCACAAGTAGGTGTGATAGCTGGAGAGAAGCCACAGACAAGTTTATAAAATGCCATCCTGGATCGTGCACTACGGGTGGATCGTATCCCTCCCCCTGGAGATGCAGTCCATCGTGACTGTGCTTCGTAGAGATCCAGCAGGAGTGGTGATTTCATCTGACAAGCACCATTTTCCTGGGCACCATCTCACCGAGTGAGACAATCCTTTAAAGCCTCTGGAGAGTTAGTTGGATTGTCCTATGCGCCTCCATTCCAGACCAGTTTCTTCTTATAACTTCTCCCTAGGGTGAAAAAAATCTGAAAGGCTATCAATTCCTGTCTTCCCAGATTACTTAGCTTTCTTTTCACAGGCAGTTCCAAGCAACTTAGAGCTGAAGCAATGCTGGGATGGCCTGAATTGCAATGTTAGGGAAAATCTTCAGCTGGCAGAAGGGCTAGTTATAGGTAGGTACTAGGGCAGATGTTGCTGTGGGTCACGTGGCAAGAGATAGCTGCCTTCTGTCTCTGAAAGAGTAAAGCTTGATACAACTGCGTCCTTTTTTCATCCTGTGCAATTTTTTCTAAGAGGCCCTGCAGTTTGGGGCTGGAATGGAAAAGGGGTTTCTGTGTGCAAAACCAGCTCTGAGCACTTTGGAGCCCCAAAAAGCATCACCAGGGTGAAGGTCTCTGTGATCTGTGTAGCTCTTCCAGGGTGGCATCAAGGCAGGGCCTGTCCCCGTGTCTCAGCCTGCATATGTACTTCCCAGCGCCTTTAGGTTGCCAGCTGTGGTGATTATGGCCTGAACTGGTCACTGAAAATTTGGTCACCAACAGTGCAGTCATCCAGCGTTTCTCCCATACTCAGCCTGGTTGCTGGGTCCCATCCTTTCCCTTCAAACCACTGGGAGCCAACAAGTTGAAGCCTCATTACCCATGAAGTAAAGGGGTGACTGACCAGGCAGAGGTGTTGAGCCAGGTGACCCCACTCAGTACTGCCTGGTAGCTGTACCCACGCTGGTTGCCCTCCACCTCCATGCACAGCATCACCATGCAGCACATTCACACCTTTTGTTTACCTCAGATGCGCTGACACCATCACTTGGCTGTGTGTCTAGCTCAGCCCGCTGTTTGAAAATGTTGGTCTCCTGGGTATTTAGCAGCAGTTAAACGTGACTGTTTGAAACTACAGTTCACAGCCTGCTGTTACAAGCCTTTCCTGCCCCCGCCATCCTAGCAGTTGAGCAAAGGCCTTAAAATCTGCCAGGAAACGGGCGTCTGAGACACAGAGTCGCCTTCACAGTTGGCATGTTTTCAGGATGATAAAAGCTTTCACGCCAAATTTTTTTTTT
>VZSZ01006388.1:62959-74661 GCA_013398815.1 Ibidorhyncha struthersii
TTTTTAGATAGCAGGGTGGAAAAAAATAGCTTTGAGGCTGTAAGGAGCAGTTTTGCTGGAGGGGAGGGTGGGGGACCTGACCCGTCAGCTCTAGGCTTAGCAAGAAGTGAATGCACTGCAAACTCAGGACTGGAAAAATTGTGGGCTACTTTTTGCAGCTGTTTTCTTTCTTGTTAGTAATTTTGCCCTTGAAGGCTGTTCACAGAACCGTGCCTGAAAGCAGAAGCCTGGGTATCCTGTGCATCTGGTGGTACCAATGGATATTTTTTGCTACACACAAAGCACCCAAAGTGGTGGGTGGAAGGGGATTCTCCTTCACCAGCAGCTGAAGTAGTGTCTTTGGTTGGCAGGTTGCAAAGGGATATTTTTTATAGCAGCTCTTGCAACTCCTGTGCCACATCGCCCCAGCAATGGCCCATCATGCTTTGTTTCTGCTGGAGCAGGGGTTGCATCAGGCCAGCACCACATCTCAGAGAAGTGTGGTGAGTCACATGGACCTCGCCCAGACTCTTCATCTAACCCAAGGAAGTCCCTAGTGCAAGTACATAGGCTCCCTCCTCCTTCCTTCCACTTTCTGGCTTGTCTGCTCTGGGAAGTTTTTCTTACAAACCTTGTGCAAACAAGTCCCCCCATCCCTTTCGCATGTGGAAAATATGACTTATGCCAGGTACAGAGTACTTTTGCTTTGCTCTGGGAAGTTTTTCTTACAGACCTTGTGCAAACAAGTCCCCCCATCCCTTTTGCATGTGGAAAATATGACTTATGCCAGGTACAGAGTACTTTTGCTTATGCTCTGGTTGAAGTATGAACTGTGTTGGCCCCATGGCTTTCTTATTTTCCTAGAGCTAAGCATGTGTGATGGCTTTTGCCAGCATGACCCCTGCCAGCTCCAGCACCGAGGGACATGCCTGTGCTGCAGATATCAGGGGGCTGGAGCTGGCTGCCTCTGCGGCTGCCAGGGAAAGCTTGTGGAAGCTGGGGGCAGGAAGGTGAGCCCAGCGGAGCTCCCAGGTTTGAGGGAGCTTCGCACCCAGGGAGTTTTGCACCTGAGAGTTTTGCTTCTCGGTTTTGCACCAGTCTCGGTGCAAAACTGGCACCCAGCTGGCAGCCACTTGCCATGCCAGCAAGTTGTCCAGTTGCCTGTGACTGGGAACCCATCCCTGGAAGTGCATTGCCTCCTGCTCTCCAGGTGGACTCAGACCTTCCTGGTAAATAATCTGTAATGGACTGCAAAAAACAGTTAATCCACGCTGCTTTAGTTGAACTGGCTTTGTCAGTAAATGCTCTGAGATGGTGCCTTGAGCTAGCATAGAGAAATCAGAAGCAGTAACATCATTGCAGGGTATAGACAGGACAGCATTTGTAGGTACTGGTAGTACCTTTTCTTGGATGATGGGACAGTGGCTGTTGGCACCACCTCCTTCATAGCAACACCAATTTGCAGAGGAGAGGAATGGGAGCATGACAGATTAATTTACTTCCTCCTGAGTCTTGCTGAGCCAGTGAAGTGATCCTAGGACTCTGGCAGGGGGACTCTGGCTGTGTGAGTAGCCTGCACTTGCACTAAAACCAACTGTGACCCTGCATTTCATCCATGCAATGTAATTACCTGTCATGGCAGTAGAGCCCTCTCTTGGTATGGCTAAGGAGAAACAGCTGGATGTCTGACAGGGATGCTGTTTTCCAGCCATGCAGAGCTACCTTCATCCTGTGGGTTCCTGAGCTTGATCCCAAGTTCTGATGCATGTTGTGGCTGTGCCAGACCTCCAGCATGCAGTGAGACCTTAGTCTGTGCCACAGGAGACACCCACTGGCTGAGCCGTCTGTGAGTGAGCCCAGCTATCCCTCCTTCATATGGTCTGCTAGAGGCTCTTGGATGTCTTGTGCTGACTGCTGGCTGGGAGGAGAGGGGCTGCCATGGGCTCCTTGAGATGACTCCCACCTTCTCCTTTCCACCAGCTGGCAGCAGTCCCTGGGTCCTGCCCTGGTCTGGTGCATGTCCAGCCCTCAGCTGCACTGCTCATGCAGTGTGTCAGTGGCAGTCTTGGTGTGTCAGTGGCAGCTGGTAAGGAGCAGTGGGAATGTTGGGAGTGTTGGGTCTCTGCTGCAGGATGGTTGTTCTTCTCTGCCCCTGGCCAGGGCGTGCCTGGGGCTGGTTCCCTTCCTGTACACATCTTCACCACAGCTGCTGGTCAGGCTGTCCTCAGGAGCACATCAAGCCTTGAACCTCTGTAGAGTCATTTGGCAGTGCATCTCTAGGTTTTCTATCTGGGGATGAGGAGGTGTCTCCCAGCTCACAAAAACGACCTGAACGCCTCACTCTCACTAACCTTGCACATCACTGGCACAGGCTGTGAGTAAGGGCAGCTGCTCCAGGAGCTCCATGACCCAGCCCAGGTCCTGGTCTCCTCCTTGTGACCAGGACCACACATCCAGCTCCACCATGTACGTGTTGGCTTCCCAGGGAGCACTGTGACTCGTGGAAACAGAGATCCTGGAGCACAAGAAAGCCAGATTTTTACTTTGAATAGCAAGTAGCGCTGAACTTCCTTCCTCCATCCCTGCCCTTGCATGCTCTGCCCAGGGCAGCTTGCCAGGGAGGTCGCTGTGGTGCTCAGCTTGGGGACTGGACCAGGCAACAGGTTCCCTCCAGCCATGAAGACAGCCTTTGACAGTCCCACTGCAGGGAGCATGGCTGGCCTAGCACTCAGGGAGCTCCTAAGGGTTCAAGCTACAGTGACTCTTGCTCATTCTAGCCCGGAAAAGACAGGGCAAAACTGAACGTGGCTGGCAGAGCAGACACCCAGCGCTTACCGTCTTCTGCCACTCCACCTTCCTGCACACTCCAGCAAGTGCAGCAAGCCCTTTTCCTGCATGGGGTTATTTCTCCCCCCAGATGCCCTCTTCCCCAGCTGATCCTTGCATTTCCCACACTTTACAAAGCTACTTGCACACTCCTATGTGTTTCTTTTGCCCTTTATCTACAGCATGGGTACATTTGAAACCAACCCATGATGGGTTCCTGCAGATGGTTTCCTCAGATTTCCTGAGGAAATACAACTGCATGCAAATTTGAACCACTTGATGGTTTTGGAAGCAGATGAGATTGGCACCAGCAACTCCTTCTTTCATCTGCATGTTGCACAAATGAGGGGTGAGGTGAATCACCGGATCAAGCCTGTGCTGCTGAGCACAAAGCCACAGTCCCTGCCTTGAAGCATGAATTTCACCATAGCCTTTTGCGGCAGCCTTTGTGGCTTTCATTGTCCTTGGTGGCTGTCCTGCCATCATGTGTCAACACCTTGCTGTTTCCTGGCCTTTTCCAGAGCACTCTGCACCCAGGTGCTGGATGGGTTAGACCTTTAGGGGCTCCACCGATGCCCTCCCTTGAGAGATGCAGTCCTGCTCCTGCTCTTCACTTCCTGACCTTTAACGAGTTACTAGTCCCAGGAGGTCTCTACCTCCCATGGCAGCTCGGTTTCTTTAACAGCTTTTGGGCATTCTTTCAGCGCTTAGGAGCATTGCCATATGCCATTTGGAAATCCACATAAAGCCTGGTTAATTGGATCATTGGATCACCCTTATCTCCATACTTACAAGTTTCCTTGCAAGGGAAAATCATGCCCTGCAATACTAACTCTTCCCCATCGTGATATAATTATCTGGTTGTCTGCTGATTCTGCTCTGACCCGTGGCTTACTTCAGTGTCAGGTGTTAAACCTGGGTTTGTGTTTTCATTTTGATGAGTAATTTAATCCAGTTTGGCCATTTTCTCTGCAAAAGGCAGCGTTGTCCCCCAGGAGCTACAGAGCTACGGAGCTGCAATCCAGCACCGAGTCCAGGTGGCACCTGGGAGGACGTGGCCTGGCACACTGGCAGCTAGGCCATAGGGCAGAGACAGATCCCTGACGTGCAAATCCCAACTTCGGTATCTTGAAGCTGCTGGGATGTCTCCCCTGCCTTGCATGCTGTGCCAAAGAGAGGGCATGTGAACAGTGATGGGCAGGCCATCAGTTCTGCCGTGTATCGGTTGTCAGGGCTGGGCTCCTCACTCAGGCTGCATGAAAAAGCATTGCCTTCATCCACAAAAAAAAAAAAAGAAAGAAAAAAAAGTGTTGAAATAGGTTACAGTTCCTAAGCACAAATTTATGTAACAAAGTTAGACTTGTGGCATAAAACTAAATATTTGAGGGTGATAAGATACGATGGGAGAAAAATGCATTTTATGCTAAAGGAAGTATTTCCAAAAACGTGCAACTATAAATAGTTGTCTTCAGTTCCCTGAGGCCAGTCCCTTCCTGGCACCCAAGCAGCTGGAGTTGCAGCGTGTGGCTCTGTGGTTTCTCCATGCCTGGTCCAGACGCCTCACTGGGTACGGGAGCTCCAGCAACCCAAACTGGGACCAGCGTCAAGAGCGACGTCACTGATGGAGCTCTATTGGCTGAATAACAGGGCGAGGATTTTTGTGGTGGCTTTTTTCCTTAACCAAGTCAATTGTTTCCTTATGAAGAAGCTGTTAAATAGCACAAACAAAACACAGAGCCTTGCCAGGAGCATCATTAAGATTTAGACCTTTGCATCTGAATGCCCTGGGATTTTCCAGATCACTTGGTTTCAAGTAGGACACATAAAAATATAATCTAAGGTTTTCTCTCTGCTTTAAAGATCAGTGGTTTGTGCCAGACGGCGTGTGTTGGTGACCTTGTTTGAACTTGCTGTGATTTGTACATGAACTGCTTCCATTATCATACAGGTCTGCCTGTATCTACTTGGTGTGGGTCATCATCCCTGTGCATGCGGGGAGCTGCGGTTGTCCACGATGGTACTGAAGGGGTTGCTGTGCTGCCCTGGGACGATGAGGGTGGGTGGCTGTGGTGGTGGGATCCGGACCCCATGGTCTGTGTTCATAAAGTGGGGATTCCTGTGGTTTAATGTAGTGCAGGTTCTCTTTGTGACTGAGTGAGCTGTGGCCCAGGAAGCAGGGAGCAAGATCTCAGTGTGGCTGGTGGGAACCACAGCAGTGTGGTGGGGTCGCTGGTGGTGTTGAGGCTGCCATAGTGGGTTTGCTGCCCGGTGTGGTGAGCTAGCACGTCTGCTTGATGAGCACAGGGCATGTGGTTTGCCATGGAGGATGTCAGCACAAAATGTGGCATGTGACACCTCGTACGCTTGATGTTCCTGGGACAGTTGCCTTGGTTTCAGTGGCACAAGTAGGAGAGGAAGCTGAGACAAAGAAACATCCCAAACAGGAAGCTGCTGGGAAGGGAACAAATGTCAGGGCCTGAGTAGGTGAAAGCAAATGATGCCAGGATATCCTCCCAGGGGAAGGAGATGGAGGAAGATATAACCACCCCAGCACACACACCTCTTTGTTGCACGCTCAGTTAGCCCGGGAGAATGGACAGATGGACAGCAGAAGGGACCATGAGGACAGACTGTTCTCATGGCTGAAAACTTGACCTGTATTTAAATGTGTGGTTTGTCCAGCTTTACCAGGCACCATTTGAGGTACTGAGGGATAGAGACCAACATGTGTAGGGGGGGAGGCAAGAAGGAGAGCTGCTTCCTTAGGGGATGCTGCTGCTCCCAGCCATCCATTCTCCGCAGGCTGTGCCAACTTGGCAGGGAGGCAGGGGGGCTGCTCAGGCCCCTACACCAGGACAGGGCCATGGGGCAAATCGATGCCTCCTGCAGCTTGTGAGGGCTGAAAGCCCAACCAGTGTTTGATGGGTTTATGACTGCATCGGTGGAGCTATGGCCCAGAGACATAGCTGGCAGCTCCTTGCTGGAAGCAGTGTTGGTACACCAGGCCAAGGGGACGTGACTGTGTTTACAGCTATTTTAGATACATTTGATCTAAGTGTGTTTACAGCCATCCTGGATACATTTAATCACTGCTCACCAAAGCAAAGGTTAATCTAAACACCTTCCACTTCACTCCATAAAACAACCACTGCCTGTCTCATGAACCCATTTGCTAGTGGATTGGGAGTGGGGAGGTATTACTATGGGAAAAGCACTTAACTCTTAGAAGGCTGTTGATGTTCCTCCGCCTGCCTTTTGTCCTCTGTGTAAAGGTAGAGCTTGTGCTTCTTTAGGGGGTCCCCTGCCTGCAATGCCTGACTGTGGTGGTGGGCTCCAAGTGAACACTCAGGATATTCTGCATTGCCTAGTGTCCCATGCAGGCTGCTTTAGCCAAGCGGGAGATGCCAGAGGGACCTGGGGCGAGCCCTGGGTGCTGTGGCTGATGGTGGCCAGCCTAAGGCAAGTGGCAAACCAGTTCAAGCGATACTTTTTCACACATTTTCCCAACCTCCCACAGTCCATGTCTTGGGATTTTTGAACCAGAGATGTTGCTCTTGTACCTAATAACCCTTGCTGGATCTTGCTTTCAATTTTTCCTACCCCTAATTCTCAACATTAACTTTTTTTTAATTTTTTTGACCTCTCCTTGGCACAGCTCCACAACAGGACAGCTCGGTCTGTCACAGTGCCAAGGCCTCATGGCTGAACAGTAATAGCCAGCCCAGGGCTGCAGGGCTGGGTTCTCCCAGTGCATCGCACTACGATTACCTACGGCCTCTTTTTTCTAGCCCCCGTCAGTCAGCCCTGGAAAATCTTTGTGCAGTATTTTGGGTTCAGCCTTGTCTTTGTTTCTTTGATGTGAGTGTCAGCAACAGTCCATGCTACCTCGCTGCGCTCTCCTTCTCCAGATCGTTTATGATTATGTTGAAGAATGAAGTTGTCATCACAGATCCCTGTGGGGCTCCCCAATGAAAACTGCCTGTTGCTTATACCCTCCATTCCCTACCCTTGTAACCAGTGATTTACCTCTGCAAAGACCTTTCCTCTTATCCCACTGCACCTTGGCATCCTTAAACTTGCTGGTGAGTAACCCTGTTGAATGCCTGTAGACATCCAAGCAGCTGCCGTCAGTTGATCTCCCTCACCCACATGTACAGGCTTCCAATAGCTGTATCCCCTGTGTTTCTTGGCTTCCTGTGTGTTGTGTTTATCCATGCATCCACTGTTTCTGCTCTTTAAGGTGGTTTCTGCAGATCTGCCTGGTACAGGCATTGGGCTTGGACCAGGACTTCCCTAGATCTTCATGATTTAAAAATTGGCCTTGCATTGGTCACTGCTGACACTGCCCCCAAGGGAGTCCTGCACTTTGGCTTCTGATCCCACCTACCCATCGTGACCCATGGGGGACACTTTGCCATGGATGGTACCACACAGCCCAATGCCTGCAGCTGCTCAGCCTGGGGATGTGAGCTCAGGCAGAGGGTGAGGGGGAGCTGGAGCTTCCTCTGCCCTGGCCCCAGGAGGAGTCCCTGCTGGTGGGGCAAGGAGACAGGAGTGTTGCTGCTGGCATGAAGTTGTGTTGGCCCAATGTCACTCTTCCTCCAACCACAAAGGATGGAGATCCCCATCTCTGGGACCTGTCCCCGACCGGGTGTAGGAGCCTCTCAGTCTCAGGGCCATCCTGCTGCCAGCTCTCCCCTTGGATAATAGCAGGCAGGGCACCCTGCTTGGGCTGGCAGCTAGCACCCAATCTGGGTGCTCACGGGCATGTGCCAGTCCAGCATCACCACCTGCCTGCACACGCAGTGCAGAGCACCATGTAAGCACAGGTATGCACCTTGGTGTCATTCAAGGGTCTGCACAAGCAAGTTACTGCAAGTGGAGCTGCCAGACTGCATTGAATCACGCGCTGGCCTCAGAAAATCATGTTACAGACCACCTACAAAGCACCTGTGTCGTGTACTGGCATCAGCACATGCATAAAATCAATCATGTATAAACAAGGTGGTAGGAATACAGGCACACACATGTTACGAAGTAAGAGCCAGGTCTTGGCCAATTATACAACAAACCATTTGATATCTCAACTGCATGGAAACACCAGCAAGTGAGCTTGGGCAGTGGGGTGAGCATGCTGAATAATTGAGGCAGTGATGATTTTTATGAGAGAGTTAAATTACATGCTCTGTAGTGATCTCTGCTCAGAAATACATAGCTAATGTGAGTATGGGGCGAGGGTCAGCACCATGGTGATGAAGGGTCTGGGAGCATGGCAGGCTCCGCATGGGCAGATGGACAGGCAAATAGGTGAGCACTTTGCAGGGTGCCCAGGGCCCCAGGTAGGAGGGGTGGGATGTGGTGGGATTGCAGGGAGCTGGCTGACGTGCCTGGGGCACTCCAGTAGGCAATTGCAGGCCACAGCATTTCCCCCAGCCTTGTCTACTTTCTAAGGATTGCTGTTGGCAAGCAGAAAATTGTGGAGGAGACAACTGTGCTTCACAGGTGTCCTCTGGCAGTCAGCCACTGCCCTGGTGAGGAATATCCCCCCTCCTTCTTTTTGCAGCATAGCTTTGGAAGCAGGTTCCCCAGGCTTGGCTGCTGCTCCATTGAGGATCATATGGCAACACTGAGGGGAAACAACCAAGCTTGGATCTGCTGCTAGGGCTTTCTGTGGATGCAGTTTCTGTTGGGTTGGTGGCATGGGATTGGAGGAGGTGATGCGTCCGGCAGCGTATCCATCACATCCCTTAGGTGAGGGCAAGGACTCTAAAAGCAGGTCTGGATGAACTAGCACACTGGGCCCAAGGTGTGGCTCCAGTGCAGTGGGTGTGGGATGAAAACTGCATTGCAAGAACGATGTGATGTGATGGCAGGACCAGCACGCGAGGCTGCATTCAATGCCTGCCCTGAAGGCCTTGGGATGCTGAAACATGGGTCCTTCACCTTGGACTCTGCTCTCTAGGTCAGAGCTTGCAGGCAAGTCGCCTGCAGAAGATGCCAGCACATGATGTGGAGGTCACATGCAGACAGAGCCCTTAAAAAGTAGCAGGAGATTTCAGCTGGTGGTCAGACATGGCAGCGAGGCAAGATTTCAAGACAAAATTCCCTGAAATCATAGGTGACACTTCTGGGAAGAGTCGGTCATTTCTGAAATCTGTGGCTCTGGCAAGCCCACAGTTATCTCCGCTCTTGAAACCCCACGTCCTGCAGGGACCTCCAACACTGCACAAGCCTCACTGGTGACACTGGTCAGCAAATTAGCCATGGCTGGAGAATGCTGGGGGAGCATCAGCCAATGCAGAAGCCTTGTGCCGGACACAGCCCACCAGTGCTAAGTGAGCCCCAAGATGTGTCCTGGGGTGTGGGGACCCCAAGGAGCGAGGCCAGCTGGCAAATCAAGCTGCCCGGGGTGGAAAGACATTTCAGACTGCGGAAACTGTAAAGCTGCTTTTGGCTTGTGGCATTTGAAATGTGCTGTGCTCAGTTTTACAAGCATCAGCCTAATATCACAGAATCACAGAATCGTCAGGGTTGGAAGGGACCTCTGGAGATCATCTAGTCCAACCCCCCCGCCAGAGCAGGGTCACCTACAACAGGTTGCACAGGACAGCGTCCAGGCGGGTTTTGAATGTCTCCAGAGTGGGAGACTCCACAACCTCTCCGGGTAGCCTGTTCCAGTGTCCAATATGTCCAATTTCCCAGGACTTCGATGAAAAAGCCATTGTTAAAAAGCCATTGATTTATTAAAGTAAGTTTATGGAAAATAAACCAAGGAAAAAATCCACAAGATTTGATGAAAATTAGTAAGAAAAAGAGCAAATTGTTTCGAAAAATGTTATGTTTCATAAGCACCAGCAGCTGTGTTACAGCGGTGCAGCTCAGCAAGGCCAGCACTGTTCAGGGAGGGAGCTGTTTTTGTCCTCGCAGTGGCAGGGAATCAAGTTGATCTGTGGTGGAGTCAGGACGCCCATCAAGTGGGATGAGGAGCCCAGGAGGCTGAGCCCAGGAGGACGCCGTGCCTCCCACCCCACTCTTGCCGCTGCGCCATCTGCCCAACATAAGCCCTCATGGAGGCCCCGGCAGTGACTTTCCTCTCTCCAACACAGGGCCAGAGCTTGCAGACACCCCCTCCTTGTCCCTTGACTCTGGAGGAGCCAAAGGGGACATCCCTGGGTGCGTTTCTGGCTGTTCTGGGGGGACATCCAGATGTCCTTGGGGGGAACAGCTGTCTTGGAGGCCAGAACATCCCCAGCCTCTTCCAGCCCAGTGGCAGGAGCACTCGATCTTCTGAGTGCTGTGATCTTCATCATCGTCAGTGGTACCAGTCAAGATAATTAATTCTCAGCCTTGTCCCCTGGCTACTGCCCTGGTAGTGGTTTCCCCAACATCCCGCCAGGACACAACTGTTTTGGCCCATGACATGGTATTGAGGAACACATTTTTGTTCTTGCTGGCTTCACTGCTGGGAGTAGTGGGAAAAGGTAGTAGCTATAGTTAAATTCCTTGAGCTGAAAATAAAATATAACAAAAAGTGGACAGGCATTCCCGGACGTGAAGGCTTTACCAGCCAAAAGCTGCCTGCCTGTGGGTGCTGCCGCTCCCAAGCAGGGCAGGGGCAAAGGATTGTCTCTGTGAGAGACAAAGTATAAAAATAGGTTGTTGTTTCCAGCACGGGCCTCTGTGCTGGTCCTCTTCACCCTCCCTGTGAACGTGAGTATGGATCCTTACCCTGCCAGGAACAAATGGGGTGAGGGAAGAAGCCAGGTGTGAGCAGAGCAGCTGCTTGATGCTGCATCTGGTGCCCATGCTGGGCACTGAAGGGAGCACGATGCAAGGCGATAATATGGGTGCCACCACCCAAGTGCTCTAGAGAAATGGGTGAGAAAGCACACAAAGCTCTTAGCACCAGGTTTGAATAATACTGAGGTGGTTGATGCAGCAACACATATAATTTCTGTCTGATTGATTCCTACATGAGGCGATGGCTGCGTACACCTCACCATGGGACAGGGCCAGCTTCCCATGGGGGAAGCCAGATGGGAGATGCCAGAGGCTCTTCTCACTGAAGGTTCTTCCCACTGGCACATCTGTGGGTCAAAGCCTTAGAAAATCATGTATTTTTCTTTAAATAACCCCTTTAAATACCTTATATTTAAATGTCCCTTCCTTTTGGATCCTAATTAAGGAACTGCATGGCTGAGCAGGGAGCTTCTGAAAAAGTTCAGGTGGAAGAAGGGAGTTCACAGTATGTGGAAGAAGGGGCTGACTGCTTGGGATGAGTATAAGAATGCTCTCAGGGTATGCAGGGATGAAACGAGGAATGCCAAGGCTGCCTTGGAATTAAATCTGGTGAGAGATGTCAAGGCCAATAGAAAGGGTTTCTTTAAGTATATAGGAGGAAAAAGGAAAACTAGAGAAAATGTAGGCCCGCTATTGAACGAGACAGGTGCAGTGGTGACAGATGATGCAGAGAAGGTGGAGTTGCTGAATACCTTCTTTGCTTCTGTCTTCACCGCTTGGGCCAGCTCTCGGGAGTCCCAGACTTTGCGGGTAACAGAGAAAGTCTGGAGGAAGGAAGACTTTCCCTTGGTTGAAGAAGTAAAAGTTAGAGATCAATTAGGTAAACTGGATATCCACAAGTCCATGGGGCCTGCCGAGATGCACCCTCGAGTGCTGAGGGAGCTGGGGGAAGTCATTGCTGGGCCGCTCTCCATCATCTTTGAGAGGTCCTGGAGAACAGGTGAGGTGCCTGAGGACTGGAGGAAAGCCAATGTCACTCCAGTCTTCAAAAAGGGCAAGAGGGATGACGCGGGAAACTACAGGCCGGTCAGCCTCACCTCTATCCCTGGAAAGATGATGGAACAGCTTGTGCTGGGCGTCATCTCCAAGCATCTGGA
>VZSZ01006388.1:88615-117973 GCA_013398815.1 Ibidorhyncha struthersii
TTTTTTTTTTAGGTAAAACTGCCTGCTTTTCATGTTGGGTTCAGTCTGGTTTAACAGACAGCAGGTGAGATCTCGGTTGAAGGCAACCAGGATACTTCTGAGGCTGGTTTTGCCAGCACTGTTATGAATGTATGTGGCTTCTCTCAACATCAGTGTCCTTGGTGGCTCTTTCTGCATAAGCCTGCTTCAGATTCAGAGTTGTCCTTTATTCTGCTTTTGATCTGTTCTTTCCTCAGTAACTCATTCAAGAGATTTACTTTAAAAGAAAGTTGGCTTTCCAGTCTTGAGCAAGCTTCCCTGATAGCTCTGAGGATATTTTCTATATAGCTGCTCTTGATTGCTTTAAGTCAATGTGGAAGAGACTAGAAATACAACATTTGATTCTTGCAATAAAAGCTCCATTGAGGAATATGGCTATTGACTGTTATTCTCTTGCCAGAGTATTGCCTGATCTATAGGACTGCTTGGACAAAACAGGCTGTTTTGAATCCTCGAGAAAAAAAGCCAATATTTTGAAGGTCATAGCCTTTATAGTGTGGTGGTAGAAAGTAGGGAAAGGAATTATTCTTCTGGTAGCTTTCAGCATAACATAGCACCTCAGCATTAGCTAAGGTTTTGGCTTTGGCATGCGTGCTGCTTCCTGGCTAGCATACCTTCCTTGCCTTATTCTCATGATTTCTTGCCGAGGTTTGGTACATTGCTGTAGTCCAAATGGGACATAAAGTGTGAAACAAGCATATTAATCAGGACAGGGTAGTCCATTTGCCTGGGAAGAAGTAGGAAGCACTAACACTGTCCATTTAGCTGCAGGCTCACTCTGATTGGGAGACCCAGAACAACAACTAGACAGTGGACTGTCCTGACAAAATGTGAGTGAGTAATTTATAAAATGGAATGCTGCATTGCCACTGTAAAGTATTTGCTGCTCTTGCTGTTGAGCTGTAACCATCATCTTGTGTAAGTCTTAGCTATACCCATAATGAGCTCTTTGCCTGCAGAGCATTGAGGCAGATTGATGATGCTTCTGAGACCTGTATTGGTCCCTCTGATATGGAGGTATGACAGTTGTCCTGTGAAACATGGAAACAGCACTGCCCTCTGAGCAGCCTGAAAACAGCACCACCACCACCACCACTTCCCCCCCATGCTACAGCCCCCACTGTGCAGAAGCTTGGGAAAGTGAGTATAAATATGTATTTTTACATCCACTGGTACTTAAAATGCATACCAACTCCCTTTGCTCCAGCAGTTTGCTGGACTTCAGGTGTACATTGTCCTGGCAGCACAGGTAATGAATACTACTTTAATGTATGTGTGGTGGGACAGTGTTGAATAAATGGCTTTGGGATCTGTGTTAGGAGGCTGCTGGCATTCTTATTGGAAGTTTTCTCCTCTCAGAGGTAAAGTCTTGGTTTCTTGTTTAATGCATGTTCACATTGTTTAGGTTATCCTTCAGAGAACAGCTAACTCCCTATGTTTCTGAATCAATAGCTTCTTCTTCACTATATAGAAAATGCGTGCAGTATATGCGTATATAGGAAATACATGCATATGTATATTTTTTATGTTCAGTATGTTATGTCCAGAATAAAAATTTTAGTCTAAAAAGAATTTAGATACAGTAAAAGGTCACTAAAGTAGATGCGCAATCTAAATTCCACTCAATAACATGGTTTCTTCACATATGAACAACTGATATACTCTGCTTTGGTGGCTGAGGTTGCTTAGGTAGTTTTGATTGCATTATATGGCTCTTTCACTCTGTAGTTCTGTTGTAGTGAACCTGAAGCAAATTTTATGTCTTGAGTTATTTGCTCCCTTGTGTCAGCGTACCAGGGGAATTGGGAATTTCTACCCTGTTGCAGGAGCAGATGCAGCATAGTCTGTAGAGAAGCTGTGCTCATCTCTCTGTTAATCTCTTGCTGTTCTTAAATTCTTGGGGACCTATGATGGGGTAATCTTTAGACCTTATGTGCGTGTTGGTGTATCTGTGGGAGGGAGGTGGCAGAGATGGAGGAGGGATGTGGTGGCGGTACAGGTATGTATGTGCCCCGTGAGGTGGGGAGGATAACAATAGCATCCTGTACCACAGCAGGCAGCTTGGATGGTACCACAGTGCTGTGATTTCGGCTGGAGTGGAAATGCAACCAGGCAGGGGGATAAAAGACACTAGACACTCTGGTTTCCAGCAAAATCACAGGGAGGTGCCCCTTGTGCCCCAGGTGAAGACTGGTTTCCCTCAGCTTTTCCATCCTTCCTTCCTTGGGCTGCAGTAGACTGGGCTCGGGGCTGGCTGTGGCTGGGTGCCGCTCAGCTGTTGCTCTCATGCAGCACGCCTGGGATGCTGGCAGCTCTCCTCCTCCTCCTGGGGCCACCTGGAAATGCTTTCTGAAAGGCTGTAGAAAAAGGAAGGCGCTCCTAGCTAATCCAGTGTAGTCCTTGCTCTCCTGTGATCTGCAGCATGTATCAGTTCTGCCTGAAAAGCATCAGTTACTTCTTGCCTTCATACAAAACCGCTTGTTTGGTTTTGTATAGCGCTCCATTCCAGGACAGATAATTGCTTCCCTTTTTTCTTCTCGCAGTTCTATGTGGCACAGTCACTCTGTATTTGTTCTTTTAGATTGAGCAGTTCTTGGGAGACTTCCCTCGAATTCCCTGGGCCACATATCAGCCTGTATTCCTTCCCTATTTGCCTTCTGCTTTAAAATGATACAGATTTGCAAGAGACGGCAAAGATGGGTGGGGTCCTGTATGCAATTTTGCCATGCCTCCTGCAATGTCAAATTCTTCATAGAAGTAATTCCCTTGTATTGTCAAATTTTCCCCAACAAAATGTCCCCTCTGGCAGAACTCTGTCGTCTTCTCTTTTTAAGGCCTCTCATTCTGAAAGTCGTTGTCGTCTCTGCAGAACTAGTTAGTTATTATGGTGTTCTATCAAATACTGTATTGATTTCTTTTTATTGATGTGAGCAGTATTAACTCCAGCTCTGTCACTTTCTCATATGACTGATGATGGTGACTATTATGAAAGATGTGCAGTTTCTTGATGGCAAAAGCCATTTGAAAATCTAGGTGAGGTCAGCATGCCTGCTTCTAACCAATGCATTGCTGTTGCAATCAAGATTTCTAGTACATGATAATGCATAGTTTGACCGCTGCGGTCCCATGGAATATGTGGTCCTCTCTGAAACTTCTCCTTCTGCTGTTGCTCAGCAAGGCTTTCTTTTTGGCCAGTCTTACTCAACAGTTGGCTCAACTAATATATAGAGGAATTAATTCCCATTGAAAGTGGTTGGGTTTTTTTTTTCTAAAAATAATTTTTGCAGCTTCCACCATAAATATTTCTCCAGCTTTCCTAGTTATCACAGTTATACGGCTGCATTGCTTATGAATCAGCAAAACACTTTTGTGGGTTCAAAATGAAGTCTCATCTCAGCAAACAGCAGTAGCAGCAGTATAGAATTTACAGTACATAGGAAGTACAGATATTGACAGCAGCACAGATGAAAAGTAAGCATGGAAGTACCGAAATTGAGGAACCCATGTGGGAACAATAAAAAAACCCCACCAAGATGTGGTAATTACTCTAACTTATAGTAAAACTGAAGCTCAATATGTGTCACTGAAATACCATTTCTCTCACAGATTATTGACTTACATTTGATTGACTCATAGGAGTAAAAAAAATGTGACTTATATTTTTGTCCCTTTTTTTGACCAAAATTTCTTCATCCCTCTTTTCTAACATGACTACTAATAGCTGTTATGACTGTAGTATAGTTTTGTGACCACCCACCATTTAAGTAACTCTAACCCCCTCCTTTCAAGGAAAACTAATGCATTTGGAAAGGACTCTTGTCTATAAATACACAAAGGGTCGAGAAATCGCCTCCCCCAAAAATAAACGGAAGGGGGCACCTTTTGGCATAAGAACCAAGAGATAAGCTAGCTAGGAACTAGTGGAAAATAGCATTTGCTGTGACTTGTGGTAGTTGAATCAGAGAAGTGGTATTTTCTCTGCTAATCAAGGGGAGAGACAACTTCAAAGTTCCCATGAGGTTATAAGAGACTGGTACTTAGGAGAAGGAAATCACCCAGCTTTTGTTGATAAATACTTATCTTTGTGCCCTGCCATTTAATTGTTTTGATTTTGTGGATCATTTGGATCCTGTATTTAGGTTTTTTTGCTGAACGTTGTAGACACAAAAATCTGCTAGCCATGAATCATAACTTCAACTTCAGCATGGGGTCAGCTCTGCGTTCAGTCTTAAATGCTGTATTTTATGTTTCCCTTTGTTTTTGTTGGGTTGACCTGGATATTGGTAGTTTGAAATATAAGACAGCCTTCATTGCACTGGGAAGGAAAAAACACAGCCTGATGGTTAAGGGCGCTGCATCGCCACATCTGCCAACTCAGTAAGTCCCTGCTGAGTGCCAGCCTGGCTGCGGCTGCGCTGAGAGCTGCAGCAGCTCGAGACGTGGCGAAGCTGCTGGTGCGTAGCTATAGCAGGCGTTGCAGCTGAGTAAAGCTGAGCTGGTTGGGATGCTTCTGGAAAAAAGCACAAGCTGTATGGGAATCCCCATGCTCTGGGAAGCCATGGGGCACCAGACATTGACTCAGCAGCCCACAAACACAGGGCAGAGTTGGGTTTTGGGTGTAAGTTGGGAGAAGCATTTTGTATTTCATATGGATCAGTGAAGTGAATTTTTTCAGCTTGCTACATTTTGAACATCTGTGTTTCTATTCAAGTTTACAGTCCTTTAACCAAATTTTTCAGCCCTATTGTATAATTTTTTTTAAATGGAACTTTTCAAACACACAAAAGTGAAGAAAGAATTTGCTCTGTATCTGGAACTTTCATCACTGACTAATTATCTCCCTCTTAAATATATGTAGTTTCAGATTTGTCTTTCTAGGAGATTCTTTGGGACCACTCTGTATAATTTAGTTAGTAAATAAAGTAGGCATAAGTATTTCTGCTCTCATTAGCCTCACTTCCTTTGGTTATCAGGAGCAACTTTTAATACTCAGCAAGAGATGTTATATTATCTGAAAATGTATTTATCAAACTTTATCTGAACACAAAAATACTTCTGAAAATGAGCATATGAGTTACCTACTGACAACTCAGCCTATGGGGTCTTCTGTAGTTTCGAGTCTCTGTTTCAATACACTCACAAGTTTTGGTCCAATTGCCCTCAGCTGTGGTGTCTGCTTGAGAATCACAACATACAAGGCTTTTCAAACCTTTTTCTGTATGCAGGTAATGCAAGCCAAGGGTTTATTCTGGACATGCCATCCTGACCTGTGCCTGGGTCATACCAGCATCCTCCTTCTCTCTCTCACTCTCATCCTGCCCTATCCAAACTCCACCTGGTGTTTCCCTTGATGGTCTTGTGAAACTTGGGGGTATATTACAATTTCTCGAGTAAGAAAGTGGTAAGTACCATTTCTACACAACGTGGCTGTAAAATGTCTAATGTTCTGTGATAGCAAACACTCTGCCCACACACCAGAGCGGTGATGGAAGTCAGATTTTACACTATAAGTGTGGTTGGTGTTTTTGTTTTTAACATACAGATACTTAATATTGACTAACACAAGGAACTACTCTGGAAGGGACAGTTTGAGTCAGTCTTGTGGTACCAAGATCCAGGATAGCCAGCTGCAACTGCCAGATCCCAGGGAGGGCTTCCAGAAACTCAGAAGACTGACTGGAATTGAGGCCTGTCAAAAGTTAGCTTGAAGTTCTTCAAATATACTCATATTTGTAGTGGGGGAAAAGCAAAAATATGATTTTATAAGTGAAGGGTAACGCTTTCATATTCTTAGAAGTCCAGCAGCTGTTTTTTCCAGAAATATTGCAATGATGAGATGCACACGCAAAAATCCTGAAAGCTCCCACCATGAAAATGCAGACTGTCGGTGAGACTTGTGTTACAAACATGGGGCGCTTTGAGTTCGGCTTGCTGAGGCTGCTGCTGTGCGCTCTCCCTGCATGCTGCAACAGCCTGAGAGCAGGTCTCTGCAGGGAAGAAAACCCGGTTTAAGGTACAGGCGCTCTTTTTGTGGCTCCCTGCTGCTTTGAGGCTGTTTGCATGATCCCCCTTTCCTTGCCTTGTGCTGCAGGGCAGGGGCCGCTGGGTGCCTGCCAGGTAGGTCAGAGTCCTTGCTCATGGTCCAGCCCCAAGGCTGGGCTGTGCAAACAGCTGCAGCCAGACTGGGATGGTGGGGGAGAGCACTGTCCACGGGTATGTGGGCAATCCTGTGTGCAAGAGAAGGGCAAAAGTCACAGCTCTGTGCAGCCTTTGGAAACTCTTCCCCTTCCCAGCTCCTTGGAGCTGAGCCCCTCTCCTGTCATGCATCGTTCTCCTGCAGTCCCCAGTGGGCAGACAAAATGGGTGTAGAGAGAGAACAAAACAGGTTTATGTATGTAAATAGGGAAGCAGGGTGAAAACAACTGACCTGGAAGTGTAACTTCCAGCTAATCACACCCTGGTCCTTTGTTTGGGAAAACAGCGTGATTTGGGTTTCTTCGGTGGTCTCTTAACTTCCCTGTGCATGGAGTTCCTGTAATGTGCAAGTTAAAGTTTAAAGAGCTCTGAAATCCTCCCAAGTCAAATGCACAACACGTATTTTTTTAAAAAATAATAATAAAGCATGCACCAGTAGTGACCACAACCTGTTTGCTTGAGTAGGGTGATTGCTGTGATGGCAGAGTACTTGCTGCTGCTGTTGGGTGCCCTGGCTTTTAGTGCATGCGTGCAATCCATGATTTTTGTTTCCTCAGTTTATTTTGTACTGCCTGGCTTTTTGTGCACGGCGAATGCAGTTTCATGCTGTTTCTCCCGGTGAGGGAAGGTGTTGGTGAGCTGCAGGCTGATGGAGAATGGTTACCATCATGATTTATATCAAAGGCTAAGCCTGAAATGCGCACAAACAGTATCTGTGTTAAGCCCTGTTTCCAGCCTGTACATTTTATCTTGGTGTACTCTTTTTGCTGAAATTGCAGCACCCTCTTCTGCTGTTTTATCTTCATATAGGTGCTATAAACTACAATAAAGTTGCCTTCTAACTGATAAAATTAAAGAAATTAAATAAATTCTTTGGCTGGGCTGCAGATGTTTTTTCCTGCAGTCGTTTGTATGTGTAGGTGTGTCTGTGCCCCTTAGATCTTGTCGACAGGAGGGGTTTTTAATCTCCTTCATGTCACTTGTCCTCTGTCAGGTGCGGATAGGTAACCCTAGTCTCGCTCAATGCCCTGCTTTTAAATCCAGCAATAAATAGTGCTGGTTCCTCAGGCTGCAGAAGTGGTCTGGGAGCTCCCAGCAAGGTGTGTCTCGTTACCAGGTGCTGCTTGGTATGGGCATACTTCACCCCATCTTTGCTAATCGGTGGTCTGTCTCCCAGCTTCATCAGCAACTGCTTGTTAAACCGGGTGGCTGGAAGCAGCTGATGACAGTGGTTTGCTTTTCTGCTTGGCAGTGGCTCGGCCATCCTGTGCTGCATTTAAAAGTAGAAGTATGTCAATAAGATGCGTTGTTTTGGCAGTCCTGAAGCAGTAAACTTTAAGGGCTGTGGAGAGTGACTTCCCATGGTAAAGGCTAAAGAATATATTGATAGCTCCTTAATGCAGGACATAATGTCATGGTTTTGAACACTATTAAACTGAGTGATAAGTCTTTTGCATCTTTTTACTAAACATTGATTTCTGAGGCATTTTTCTGAAGTCTAATGTTAAGGTACAAAATGCTTATGTCCATCTTATCTTTGTCCTAGGGAGGAAGTAAGAACAAAAATAGTCAGCCTACCTTGTTCTGAAGTCTTAAACATATTGCTGCTGTTCAAAGAAAGAAAGAAAGATTTGCACTCCTCTGGTATATGCTGAACATACGTAGAACAAGCATCAGGAGGTTTTACAGGTATTTTTTTCAGGATGTGTTAAGCAGAAACCCCTCGTTGCTCACCATAGCAGAGACAACAGCTTTCAGCAGCTTTCTCAGTTGGTGCAGGAACATCCGCATCTTAGTGGAGCATCTTCCAGTGCCAGAATTGGTTCGTGTGGCTGGGACAGCTGAGTTGTCCCATCTCCGTCAGTCCTGTATCCTGAATTCTCGTCCGCAGTCTGTCTGTAGTCCAGCCTTATAATTTTCTTGTAGTTGTTGTCTAAAAAGTACTAATATTGAACAGAGAAATTAATTTGAATTGATTTCTTAAATTCCTTTGTATTTCAAAAGTTGCTGCTTAGTCTTGAGATTGCACCATTTTACTATTTCAATTTGACTAATGTTTAAAACAGCTAAATGAGTAATGTAAAAGTTTAAACATTAGCTATAGTGAAATCATGAAAACATGATTAAAGCCTAGATTCCCCTGCAGACATTTATTGTTATTTTGCTCATGTGAATAATTCCTTTGGCTTCAGTCGCATTCTCTTCTAAGGTAACTGCACTTATACATGGGATGTCATGATCCTGTAGATTTAAAATCTTTGATTTTGAAATAATGTTGTTTCAGTATTGAAATTTTTATATTGAGGCTTTAGCTGTCATCAATAACCAGTGTGTCAACACATTGTTAATATACTTTTTCAAATGTAGGGGATCACAAAATTAAAAATCAGAAATTAAAAGTTCCTTGCTGATACTATGTGAATAAGTGAAGCCATTTTTGGTGAGAGAATGTTTGAAAAAATAATTTACACCTTTATTTGCTCCTGAACACGTTTGAATCTTTGAGTGTTCCAGAATAAATGATAAATGTAATCTTGTTCAACACCTGCAGCAAAATCAGTAATAGCTTGGATATTACTTCATGGAGTAGCGTACCTTTTTTTCCTGTGGATACTAACCTGATTCCTGCTGCGTAGCAGCTGCTGAATTTTCATAGCTTTTGAAGTGTCAGTGAACTTGGTTTCAGTGTCTTACAAACAGATAATTTCTATACATACATTCAAAAAAAGTTTGTTTTATGCCAAGGGAGGGAGGCACATTTGACAGCTTTGTATTGTGTATAAACTGCACTTACTGCTTTTTCCAATTGCAGCATGTATGTCCTTTTTTCCCCAAATATTTTTTTCATTATGACAATCAGTTGCTAGTCTTTCCTAATTTATTTTAGAATTTTAAATGAGCTATTCAAAGGGGATATAGGAATCATGGTTTGGATTTGGGCTATTATTAATTCAGTCTGGTAAATTATGGTACGTACCATGATAGATGTCAAATTCTTTCTTCATATTTAGGTGGAAAAACTATGTCCAGAGGAAAACCCAGTTCTGTAGTTGTGCTGAGTTTATAGTTTACAGCAGAGACTTGTCCCCTTTTTGTATGAAAAGACATGTCATGTTCTCTATTGCAGGCTAATGCTATAGTTTTCTGGGGTCAGGAGCAAAATCTTCCATAATGGCATCTCTTCCCCATGGTCCCTGGGAGAACTGGAGAAGAAGAGTGGGACCCTGATAGCTGTTCACAGCTGGTCTCAAACTGGAGGCACCCTTCCCTTTGGAAACTGGTGGTGGCAGTTCGAAGTGGGAAAGATTCCTAGTTAAAGGAGAAGAATCACAGAATCATTTAGGTTGGAAAAGACCTTTAAGATCATAGAGTACAACCATAAACCTAGTACTACCAAGTCCACCACATGAAGATGGTATAGAAAAATACCCAGAGGGACAAATTCTAGAAAGTAAATATAACCAACCGAAAAATCACGATCAGCTGGAGTGTGTTGGCACTTGCTTGTGTCCCATCACAGGAATGTGTGGATAGTTCAGGCTGGAGTAAAGGTTTCTTTCAGCTGCTTGCCTTAATCTGTGTTTGAGTGGCTGAAGCAAGTCTATTTTAATTAATAAAAATCCTAGCTTCTCTGGTGCCTAGGGAAGGTGTAAATCACTTAGCAAAAAACATGGCTATGTCTGCATGAAAAATACACCATCTTTTGAGTTTCTTATTTGACACCTCTGTGAAATGTCTTGACTCAATCCGCATCAGGACGTGAACCGAGCAAAAATGAGCTGAGCGATCCAAATGGCTTTCCATCTCTAAGCAGCAGTATTTCCTGACCCACCATTAAAATTGGAAGGGCAGAGGATGCTGGATTTAACATACCTCTGTTTTTTGTCATGTGGACACATGCAGTTGAAATGCCTCAGCAGTTTACCTGTGTTTTTTCAACACCGGAAAAGTAAAATAAATAGTAGTGTTTTTTTGTCCTATCCACATGACTGCCGGTGAGTGCCTCCAGATAGTTGCCTTGCTGCCTTTGGGTGGTTCTTGTAGGTTTCTCATGAATTCTCATGAATTGTGTTTCTTTAGTTTGTTTGAAACTCAGGGAACTGCCGACTAGGGTAATATTGCATATAAGGAATACAATGTCTAAAAAACCCTCAAGGTTATACAAATGTAAAAACTTAGTTAAAAATTACTAGCAATGTGTTGTCTCAGGATTAATTATAACTTTATTTAAAGTAATGCTCATGTAGAACAAGAATTATCAAAAACTCATTTAAAAAAAAATATTTTTTTTGGGTGGATGTTGCCACAAATACTGGAATTTCACATCACACATAGTTTATAGCTCATATTCCAAGGGTTTGGAAGAGTTTTTGTTGTGGTTATGGGGCTACTAGGTTGGGAAAATATTGAAGGAAATGGTAAATCATCATGCTGTAAATACTGTATCCCTATTTGGTGGGTGTGAGTATAGTCCATTGCAGCATGGGAAGCTGACTTCAGTTGACGCTGTGTTGAGCTTTCTCGTAATTTTTACTACTTCATGCTAAAACCAGTATATCATTGGCATATTTTTCTGGATTATTGGAATATGCCACCATGAAATGTTGGGAAATGTATGTGGAAAAAAACCCAAGATTGAATTAATGCAATCTTCTAGTATACGGACTTTAAATATTGTGTAAGGTTGCTTCTTGTCAAAGTTGACTAAAACAGCTTAAGGTATGATATATGCATCCATCAGTTTGTATTGTCCATAGCTGTGCTGTGCATTCTGTATAACTTAAATTTAGTAAAGTTTTTGTAGGGTGCCAGCACCCTCTTGTGGACAGTGTAACAGCAGAGAATTTTTGTCTTTTCAGTGTGCCAGTATCAATATTTATTACAGGTACAGGTGGTGTCCCCAGTCTGATCAACTGCTGGACTGCGTGTGTGTTTTTGCAGAACGCAGCCACTTGAGTGAAGTACTCTGTTGCTTTGGAAATAGCTTCTGTGATTTGCTGAACCATTTTAGAATAGTGTTTCTTCACACTGATAGAGTCACATAAATATTTTCTTATAACTAGCAGGTTATCAGTAAAAATAAAACCATCTGTTACTGATTGAACAGCTGTGCAGTTTATATGTATTTCTGGAAATAAAAAAATTTCTTGCAGCATTAGGCCTTCCTGTTAGCCTGTACCTTTCTTACCCTACATCTGCCATTTCTTTCCTACCCCGCTGCTGGTAGTTGAGAGATTTTCCAGTTCTGCAGGTGTTTCAGGAGAATGCAAGCTTATGCCAGTATCAGGAAACCAGTGTTTGAACAGGGGGTTGAGATGTTGATCATATGGTTTAAAATCAACCACTAAAAATAAAATTTAACATCTAAATTAAAAAAAAAAATTTTAACAAGAAGACAACTTTAAAATTGTTTGCAGGATAAATTGGCTGTGATAACACAGAAGTTTATTTTAGTTTTAAGCTATGATTTGCCAAATTTTTGGTTGACCCTTTCTGGTAGAAGATGCAGAGACTGCAGATTGAGTTCTGCTAGATGGCTGCTTGTACCTCTGGGATGTTTCTCCTGGCCCCAAGTACTAAACAGCTTCAATCTTGATTTTTTTTTTTAACTTTTTTATTTTTTTCCCAACCAGGAATGTCCAGAATTGTTTCTCCCCCTCCCTTTGCTGGGGTTACAAGGCAGTTGGCTCTGTGGTTGTGTATATGCAGTATATACTATTTATTCTTACAGAATCAGAAATTTGTCTCTTTTAAGGTCAGGAGTTGACATTTGTAACGCACATAAATTTGTAAAAGAAAAAAATACTAACTGTGTTTCCTCTTTTTGCAGATTGCAGAATCAGCATGTGTCTCTAAAAGTTAAAAAGGTAAGCAGACCATATTTGCAAATATATAGTGAGATTCTTTGTTTTCTGATGCATTCAGATCATAACTGGGAGGACAGAATTCATCATAATGCATTTAAAGAATTATATAGGAAATAAGAAAGCTTAAAATAACTTTTATGTTTGTACACTAAGCCCCTTCAAAAGGTATTGGATCAGTACAGTTTGAAAATAGAGAAAATATTGTTAAGAAATATCTAACTGTATCAAGTCAATGTACAAGTTACAAAAAATTACTTACCCTTCTGACTGCAAATTTGTATCCAATCCATATTAATAAAATAAATATGCAAAGCTAGCATGTAGGACTTGAGATGGCTGAGTGTTTGAGCCAAGCTTGGTAACTGATTGTGGTGGGAAAGGAAGAAGTATATCCAATTTATGTCTGTCTCCTAACACCAAACATCACCTCACCTTGCATGACTTTTTCTTTCTTTTTATAAAGTAACTTCAAGATCTTTGAGACTTTGAGACCTCCTTCAAAACTATTTTAGATTTTTCTTCCAATTGACTATCATTTTCCTTAGCACTACTGTGTACCTGCATCTATTATCTTCTAAATGATGATGAAAATACTGATGTTACTTACTGGGAGATCTAGACTGTTCAGTTTCCTTCTCTGAATGGTTACCACTTTTTCCTTGGAAGCATATCTTAAATACATTTCTGGCAGTCCTGAGTATTTGAGGAGTCCTTCAGAAATAATGTATGTTAAAAATTAGATGTTCGGTCCTCAAAGTAAGCCAGTAAGAAGGATAAGTGCTGGTACCTAAAACAAAACTTTTTAATAAATATAGGTTACAAAGTAGTTTACTGTAGAATATAGCTGCAAACATCATAAATTATTTCTAATTTGGAGATGGGCTGTAGATTTCCTTGGTCAAGGGAGCAAGAGATGTAAAATCAATTATTTATATAGTGTAACAGTAGATGGTGCTGTTGGAGTGGATTTAATCACCTGAGGAGCTGAACTGCAAGCTCAGGTATATGGTATCAGAGCTCTTGGGGTTGCTGGTGTGCACCCAGCAGCTTTGTATTTTGAGATTTGCTGTACCGAGCAAATGCTCAGGCTGTAGCCTAGACAAATTCTAGTGGTTGCTGCTAACATATTCATTCTTGCTGCAGTACACAAGACTTGAAGGAAAACTTGCTGTTGGCCTGTAATGCTGTCCTCGTGCTTCAAAAGTACATGAATTGCATGTGGGGAAAAAAATCCCGAAGTGTGCTTACAAAATACGGTGTGCAACTATTTCTTCAAAGACTGTATAACATAAGCCGATAATAGCAGACAAATCTGTAAGTAAATGAGATTTGCAGGGGCATTTTTGGTGCATAGAGATTTTCATGCCTTTTTTTTTTTTTAAATAAATTAGTAGTGAGTTTCTTTTGTGTTCTGTGCTCAAACTCTCTTTGTTCTCTTTCTCCTTTCCCCAGCAGCTTTCCGACTTAGCTGATTTGGAGTGGGTCTGGTGGATACCTAACGATATGATAGATTATTCCTATGAGTTTTGTGAAGAGTGCCAAGTGAAGGAGACACTTGCTAAGTGCTGTGTCTGGCAGAAGGGCTGCTGCTTGGCCTTAAGCCTCTTGGTGCTAGGCAACCTAGATGGGAAGGGGCTGTAGATGCCACATTGCCAGGGTCTTCACGTGGAACTCGCAAATACTTAGCCACAAAACCCTGTCTATCACAAGCCATAAATCCACAGAAACGTAGTCTTACTTTGTTCTGGTGATCTAGCTGGTAGAGGAGAGAAATGAGAAGCTAGTGAACTTTTCTGTCTGTCTTGATGTGTAGTCTCTGGTCTCACTTGGGTTAGTTTACCTCTGGGGTTTTGGTGGAGGACACCTTAGTTTAGTGTCTCTGTGTTCCTAACTCAGTGATGCGGGTGAGATGGAAGTATTCAAGGTGTGTAGGTATGTAACCAAATTCCCCCTGGGAATTGCTTTTTCTTTGGAGAGATGAAGTCCAGCTTCTCCTTGATGCCTTTGTAGGCGTTGAATCTGTGAAATACAAGATGTTACGGGATTTACTGCTTCCAAGGTACACATTAAAACTGAATGCTGCATTTTTGTTCTGGTATGTCACATCTGTCTCCTTGCATTCAGCTTTTAACCTGCTTTGTTCTAATGCAGACTTTGCAATATATTTTCAGATATTGAATATTGAATCTCATGCATATTACATATTACATAATTTTATTTCCTAAAACTGTCATTAATGTGCCAACTGCAAACAAATGCAGTGGGTCACTCAGTTTCTCTCCTGAGTGCATAGTGTACATTCCTTAGTAGTCAAGCTTTAGATAATTTATTTCTCTATTGAAAGCTGTCATTTTTCAAGCTAAAATTATCTCAGGTCATCTTCCTGATTCTTATACCCTGGAGGCATTTTGCTTTGGGGAGCAGTGGTCAGTAAAGTAGGAGCTGCTTTGGAGAGGAGAGCTACAGGGGTGAGCTGGAGGAGTCTTTTTTCAGTCTTTACACCAAGTCGTGTGAACCAAAACTCTGGCAGGTTAGGGCAGATAAAATAATGTTGAAGGCAAAATCGCTTTCGAACTTTCAATACCTAATGCAGCAACTCTTCTCTGAAAGGGAAGGAGAAATACACATTGTTATGTACATCTTTCTCACCTGTGGTGAGAACAAGGTGGTGAAAGTTTCAATAGCTGGAATAATTATGGTAAAGAGCTCAGTGGTTTCACAGGCTGCTTTTTTGCTTTTTACAAAGTATGCTGTTTGCTCACAGGAACAAAACGAATTCCTGTTCCCCTAAGGAGTGTTTTTTCCCTTTTTCTCTCTGTGTATCAGTGGTGCTTTTCCTTCAAGGCCATGTAGATGCAGATACCTCACCCTCCTTGTCCTTTCCCCATCATGCACAGCTTAATGTGGATTTAAATGTCAAACTTCGCCTGAAACTGTTAATTAGTGAGGCACAGAACTGCTAACTTCAGACTTAAATTGGATCCGATCAGATGGGAAAGCGCTCCGCTCTGCCCATGCGCAGTTAGTGCCTGTGCTGACACTGGAACTGTGGGCTTCACTGAGGTTTTCTTGATGTCTGTCTTAATCTTGCAGTGACTGTGTAGACCTGTCAGGATGTAGCATTGCAGGGCCTGATGTCAGACTATTGTCACTTTTAAATGTGGCTATTTCTCGTTTCCAAGAAGGGAGAAATATTGCTATGTTAATCCAGAGTGTGCTTGGTCTGTGAGCCCAAGCAAGCAGTATTTAGTAAAGAAAAGAGAGATGCTGGAAGTGTAAGAAAACACCTGACCTTATGTCTGCTGCATAGGAATATCACACCTTGTTGGCCCAGGGAAGAGTGGTTGGGAACTTGGTCTTAGATGATGATGGGACTCATTTCTTCCTGGGCTTCTTGATGGTGGTGAACATGTGGTAGCATAACCATGGCATTCGTGGCTTATTTGACCATGGCAAGTTCTTCTTTTTAAATTGTGTAAACTGGACATGAATGGTCCTGTTGATGTTTCTTCACCCTTAGTTGAAGTAGTGTCCGTTAACATCGATGCTGAAGTAGAACTTCAGCTCTGCTGAAGAAAGCAGGGAAGTATTTTTCAGTCAACAAGTTAACTCAGTCTCAGTAGTTTTCCTTCACAGACTGGAGATGGAAAAAGGTGGTACCTAGGATCAGGAGAACAATTGCCAGCAGAGGGAGCAGGAGGTGGAGGGGTAGGGCTCTGTGTTAGCACGTCAACCCAATCCCAGTGGAGAGCTTGAATGTGTTGGCTTTGGTTAGTGAAGTACTGCTAATTTGAAATGGCAATGGCGATGTTTTTCCAAAAATGTCATCCTGGCTAGTTGTCAAAATATGATGGTCCATGTAAGTCATCTAGCAGATTTTATCCAGATTTGATTATGTGCTGTCTTCCAAAGAGCCAAGGCCTGATATACTGAAAAATGAAGGTCTGAGAACAGGTGGAGGTGACTTGTCAGAGAAGTCTCCTTACTCTAATAACACACTGAAGAAACCTGTGGAGCTTACAGCTGCAAACAGTCCCTGCTGGAAGACATTTTTTTGTCCTGCAAGGTTTAATCTGCAGGCAGATTAAAGGATAGCTGCAACCCTAAGTCCATGCTGCTAATCCACAGGATGAACATGTGTTTGGTTGGTTGCTCCAAGTGGGGAAACAGGATAATATCACATTATGCCATAATGTTACATGTTGCTTTTTTGTTTATAAAAAGGCTGGAAAATGCTACAGTTAATGTTGACATTCGGAAGTCTCTTGGTAAGACCTGGCATACAAACCCTCGTATGGAAAATGTCCGACAAAAACATTGCTCTTTGAGATTTGCTTATTTGTGTATTCCTGCTATTCACAAATATATTTTGTGCATTTCTAGGCAATGTGTGAAATACATAACTAAGAACATGAGAAACAATTACAAAGGATGCTGAAGGTGTCTTGGTTTCATCCATTAGGATGTATAAATGTTTCCTTGCTTATGTCTCTCCTTGTTTCTGAGATATGTATAAGGCTAAAGCCACACCAAAGAGTTGCCCTGCTTTTTTAATAACAAAATAGAAATAAATTTGCCTTTCCCCGCCCAGTAGCGAGGATGTCTTTGATGTTGTCCTTTTAAGAAAACTGTCCTTCCTTGCCCCTTTTGCTTGCTGAAGGGTTAATTGTCACATGTGCCTCTTGCGGTGGGTAGGGACGAGCTGCAGCATTTGTTCATCTTTGTTCATTGGACTGCATCCTGCAGTTCAAGGAACTGGCCTCGGCTGGGTGAAGACAGTGCAAGGAAATGCAGGGGTAACCCTCCTTTCAGGAATACATTGCTGCTCGTTAGTAGGGGGCGAGAGGTTGCAGCAGGCTGGTGAGCTGGGCTGGTGACGGTGGTGGACTGTAGGTGTGTGCATGGCATCTCTTCTAGCTACGGCTCTTGGCATGGGGACCCTCTTCAGCATGGTCCAGCGACGCTGTAAACAGAGGCGCAAGAAATGATCAGAGCATAAAGGTAGTGTTTTAATTGCTGTACAGTCAAAACAAAGTACTGAGGGGGGGTCATAAATGTAGGTGTTTTCAGGTGAGGTTTGAACCCTCATTGCGAAGTGTTTTCTGTTTGGATTTATAGAGTAAAAGAAATATTTTGAACAATCCTTCAGCATCTCCCAACATTTTGTTTCACTTAGCTTTCAAACTGTGGAAGGAGAGTACTTTTTAATAAATATGAAACTTCTCTAAAGCTGCAGCTTTCTGACTTCTCCTTTCTGATAATAGTTTTGTTTCGTCTGTCAGGTTGGTTTTTTTGCTTATGTGCCATTCTCTGTTAACATAGAACACTGGGTATCCACTAAATTTTACTTGCAAGGTATATCTAGTTTTTTTCCTCAATGATGAGGATAAACCAAGATAACTGTTAGAAGCATCCTTCACAACTGTTTTTGTGTGCAGCGTATACACAGAATATTCAAACAAAAGACACAAGTTTTGTCTCTTATTGTACTCATGTAGTGTGCACACTACACTATAGCTAACCTATAGTTAAAAATCTTTCAAGTAGTCCCTTGGGGAAATACTAGCCAACACAACGGTATTTGCTTTTATATTTTGAAGTACTTCTGGTATTCTTCCTGTCTTTGGAAGTACTCTATGGGAAATAGAGACTCAAAACCAGGAGAGAGTTAAAAGTGTAAATATACTGTACTTTTCTGTGACTCCACTTAAATTGGATGTTTAGATGTCATTTTCTTGTTTGACATGGCTGGCATGTAATGTATTTAGGAGAGGAAAGCTTTTTGTAGTACTGCTTGTAGTCTAAGTATTGCAGAGTATGGTGCTATGCAGAATTACTTGGCTTCAGTGAGTGTATTTAACAGCTGGACTATGGCTTGTCGCTCCATGTTAAAAGCAAAAATCCCCTCTACTACACCAACATAGTACAGTTGAAACCTGAATTTATTTTAGCAATATACCTGAGAAAAAACAGTTTACGGAGACAAGGAGTAGGCTTTCTCCACAGTCCTATCCCACATATAAAATGCTGTGTATGCACTGACCCAAAGCAGTTAACTAGTATTTATGTCGATTATTCCTTATTGTTATTTTTGAAAGCTCTGTACATCTCTGAGCAGCGATTAGGCTTTTTCCTAAAAAAAACCCTTACCTCTTTTTCCCAAAATTAAAAGTTTTCCAGTGGTCTTAAAAGAGTATTGCTCCAGTTGTGTCATGTATCTCAGAGCAAGTTTGTAAGAATAAAACTTGAGAGTTTACTTGCACCTGCTGTCTGACATGAATACATGGCTTCACTGGAGTCCTTTTGGAAGCTGTCCTTTCCTTGCTCAGACGCCACTGACAACTATGAAAACTTTGATGCTGAAGCAGTGTGGAGACTTTGTGCCTGTAGGACCTGGAAGGTTTCTGGACATCTGTTGCTAGATGGATTATTTACAGGCAGTGAATAAGTTTATTATTGCAGTTTTGCTGCATTATGAAAGCTGCTTGAATAAAAGTTTTGAATGTCAATGAAGTAAAAAACACTGTTCCTTCTTCAAAATGGAATGATAACTGACTTATTAATGATTTCAGAAGTAATCAAGCACGCCTTGGCAAGAGAGGAAGCTCTTTTCTGTAGTGAGCAGCCTGGGTTCAGAGTCCTTTTTTGAAAAAATCTACCCCCAGTTTCTGAAAGCATGCATGGGCCCTATTTCATATGGAAAGCCTTTTAAGATTTTTTTTTTTAATTACCTAATCCTGTACCTTTGAAAGCCAGGTGAAAAATAAAAATAATAAAAATCCATATACTACTGTGGGAGCAAGTTTGGAAGATTAGGAGACTAATTAATATGTGTACTGTTCTGAGAAGTTCATTCTTTCTGCCCTGGCTAAGTACTGTCTACTACATGTTATATGTACTGTTTGAATGTTATTTGCTAGGAAGGGTAGATGATATTTGGACTTCCTTAATAGGAACATCTAATTCATTCTCTTCAAAGTATTTTTGACTTTAAGAGAGTGGTTGTTGAAGTTAGTTGTAATGGAAATCGGTGATGTGTTACTTCTATAAGATGCACACTGTCGGCTTGCTGTAGTCATGTGCTTGGGATAGGGGAGTTGCAATGAAAAATACATAGCTTCTCAGCATAGCTTCCCACCCATGATGCTCTAAAAGAGACTTCAAGTGTACTTTACTCCTTGCCTGAGTCATCAAAGTCAAATCTTAGCCTTGGTAGGACAGTTTTAGTGTAGGGGCAAGTAGAATCATAGAATCGCAGAATGGTTTACGTTGGAGGGGACCTTAAAGATCATCTAGTTTGAACTCCTGTGCCACAGGCAGGGACATCTCCCACTAGAGGTGTCGGCAGCAAGCTTGCTGAGGGTGCACTCAATCCCAACATCCATGTCACTGACAAAGACATTAGACGGTACTGACCCCTAAGGAACACCACTCGTCACTGGTCGCCACTTGGACATCGAGCCGTTGACCGCAACTCTTTGAGTGTGAACGTCCAGCCAGTTCCTAATCCAGCAAGTGGTCCATCGGTCAAATCCATGTCTCTCTAAATTAGAGACAAGGATGTTGTGTGGGACAGTCTCAAATGATTTGCACAAGTCCAGGTAGATGATGTCAGTTGCTCTCCCCTTATCCACCAACGCTGTAACAGTGTCATAAAAGGCCACCAAATTTGTCAGGCACGATTTGCCCTTGGTGAAGCCATGTTGGCTGTCACCAATCATCTCCTTATTTTCTATGTGCCTTAGCACAGTTTCCAGGAGGATCTGCTCTGTGAGCACAGAGGTGAGATTGACTGGCCTGTAGTTCCCTGGGTCTTCCTTTTTTCCCTTTTTGAAAATGGGGGTTACGTTTCCCCTTTACTGGTCAGCAGGAACTTCACCAGACTGCCATGACTTCTCAAATGTGATGGACTGTGACTTTGCAACTTCATCTGCCAGTTCCCTCGGGACCTGCAGATGAATCTCATCAGGTCCCATGGACTTGTGCACCTTCAGGTTCCTCAGCTGGTCTTGAACCTGGTCTTCTCCTACAGTGGGTAGGAGTTGTCCCAGTCCCTGCCTTTGCTTTCTGCAACTTGGGTGGTGTGGCTAGAGTCAGTGAAGACTTGAGGCAAAAAAGTCATTGAGTACCTCAGCCTTCTCCATATCCTGAGTGACCAGGTCTCCTGTTTCCTTCCTGAGTGGGCCCATATTTTCCCTTGTCTTCCTTTTGTCACTGACATACCTATAGAAGACTTTCTTGTTGCCCCTGATGCCCCTGGCCAGATTCAACCCTATCTGGGCTTCAGTTTTCCTAACCTGATCCCTGGCTGCTTGGACAGTTTCTCTGTATTCCTTCCAGGCAAGTTCAGTCCAGATCAGTTGAGCAGTTGTTTGCCAAGCTAAGGGTCTATGGATGCTTGTGAACCAAGAATCTGTATCTGTTAGTACACTAAAATATTATATGTATGTTAATAGTTCTTTTTCGAGCTCTTCCCTGCCTGGGAAAATGGTGTGTGCACAGCTTTGTATGCAGTGGGAACGTGTATCATTGAGTTGAAATGAAGCGGTAGGATCACGTAGGTGGCACAGTCCAACCCGATACCCTCTCCTGAACACTTTCTGCTCCATGCAGGGTGAGTTTCGGTGCCTGCAGCGCAACATCTGGGGAACTAAAGTACAGGAAAGCACGGGGTGGAGACACAGGCTTGGTAGTCAGTCAGCCAGGCTTGGCTGGGCTTACTAGCCTGAGCTCTGTGCTAGGTGATTTGTGCAAAAGAGCAGGTCAGTGAGGAGACCAAGGTGATCCGTTGTTGCAGTCCTGGGTGCTGGAGGGAAGTGCTGAGCACTGCTAATTTTTCTCAAGTGTATTTTTTTTATAAGGAAAGGATTAGAAAAAAATGTGGTCATTCATTATATGCCAAGAATGTATTTAGCCTAACTCTTAAACACATATGGTTAAACCTTAAAAGGATGCAAATGCTTCATTAGGAAATGTGGACAGACAGCTTAGTGTGGTTTGGCTGCATTATATTATTACTCTAGCATCACATCTCTTACGTGTCTTACAGCTCTTCTGTCAACTGTACTACTTCCGGTCTATTTATCTTAATTGATGCTTCCAAAATGTGTTTAGCACACTTATTTAAATAATAAAAAAAAACAGGTTTGTGAAGCCTGTCAGTTTTAGTGCTGTGGGAGGAAAGATAAATAGTATGTTAGATGGTGTTGCAAGGTCAGCAATGCAACCTGGGCTCCCAGACCTGCTCCTGGATAGCAGTTTCTAAGACCATTGGGCATTGCAGCAAGAGAGAGCTTTGGGGTAGGATTTGAGAAGGTAATGTTATAGCTTTCTGGGTACTTACAGGGAGCTTATTCCTTGTGTGATAGTGTTCACTCTAAAGCCTGGTGGGACAGTCACAGCTGACATCTTTGTGTCATGAAGTTCCAATTGGTCTTGCTGCCGAATGAGGGTGTGATGGAGCTGGGCTGGGCATGAAGAGCTGCACAAGTTTTCTATGAAGCAAAAGGGATGAAAGAAGGAGATCAAGCTGCTGCGTAAAGGATGAGTGCATGTGCGTGTACCCAGGCTGGAAGCGATGGTCTAAGAAGCTCTTTGAGTATGCACACATTGCCTGGAAAGCAGGATTTGTTACAGGCCAGCAGAGAGGTTGTAGTACTCAAGGTTAATGATGACAGGTGCAGGAGAGGAATTGCCACTCTCAAACTCACAATTTACCTGAAGCTATGATGCATTTAAGATGAGTTTACATAGTCATTTTGCATGTAGTCTTTGGATTTAAAAAAAAAAAAAATGGTGGAAATTCTGTGATTTGTTTTAGGTGCTCCTGGGAATCTCAGGAGAAGTAGTATGTGTAAGTCAAGTATTTTAGTTCTGAGCCCCTTGAAATTCTGCAATGCTGGTGACAAAATTAGTGGAGAGTTTTACTGCTTGTCTGTCTTGTCATATTTTTACAATCTGCTTGAGTTTATGCTGTCTGTCTGAACAGCTTCACTGTGCCCAGAAGTGTGTTTCTGCATCTTTTGTCACTGATTCTTCTCCCTGTTTGTCCACAATCATCTTAGTTACTTAAATCGGTGTCTTCTTGAGACAGGGTTGGGGAGTGAAAAAGAATAGTCTTGCCTGAGCAAAGACACTTGTTCGGGCCACAAACTGGGATAATCATAAAAGTTTTGTGGTTGTGGTAGGAAATTCAGGATATCTGCAGGCATGTGGGCTTTGTTTTTGAAACAGTGTGTGAAATGGTGACAAACATAGTGATCTATTTCTTTCTCATTCTACTGTCGGAGGCGTAGCATTAATTAGTGTAATGATTGCTAAAGGCACATTTTACATTTTCAGTAAGGGCTGCTTAGCTTTGCTTTTCCTGCTGTGAAAAGTAAGCTGTAAAGATTGTAAATAATGTGCTGAGGATCTCTTTAGTTGAGGATAAACAGATTTCATTGTTTTAAATTACCGAATAACAATATTTAGCATGGATGTTAAAGTTGCAAACTTACGCATCTATATGTATATTTTAACATCATTCTTCAGTTCTCAGTATCTGGTATTTTTGGATTACAAATTTCTTGGTGATTCCGATATAGACATTTAACATTTACATTTTAATCACCTATGTGCCAGTGGTTGCAGTTTTACAAAAACCTGTTTTTGAAGTGACAGTTTTACTGGCCAAATCATGCAGTTATGCTGTCCTGAAATCATCTCCTGGCAGATCAACAATGAAGTTTGAATACGTTGATCAGTAGACTGATGGTTTGGCAAGCTGTTTGGACTGCAGGGGTGATTAGTGCTGCTTCTGTAGCTGTGGTGCTGGAGGAGGACTGCATGTGCATCATCCCTGTGGTTTATACTACTGTCGAGCAATTATTATTTGTTTCTGTATCCCTACATATCGTATCCCTACAGATCTTTCATTCTTGGATGGAATTTTTTGTTTTTATTTTTTTTCTTATGTTAGCAAAGATAAAACCAAATTGACTTAAAAAAGAACAAAATGGAACAATGTAGTTCATCATGTTTGGCATTTAGACCTGGACTGTGGATTTGCACCATATTTTTGCATGCTTTGCATGAAGTGTCTATTAAAATAATAAATAGGGGCAGAATGACTAGTTTCTTTTTGCAGAACTTGTTAATTACATATTATGCATTTGAATTGCTAGAGTATGCAATCTATGCATTAAGAACAAGATCAGTGCGAAGTTCTGCCTTTTGTTTTAATGTGGAGTGGAATTAAAGCTAGATTTTTTTAATAAGTGGTGGGAAGAGAGATGGAACAAATTCATTGTTATGAAGCAAGCATGTGGCTATATTTGTTGTTGATTGTTGATTTTATTATCAACCTTATCAAGCGACCATGTTTTATATGGTTCCTCTTCTCGTTAACTTTTGACTCTGTTGTCTGATTTCCGCCAGTGCTGACACTTAAAGAAGTCTCAAAGCATTGAAGTTCCTAAATATTTGACGTTGGCAACTGGATGAGAGACACAGATGTGTGTCCTCACTGAGGGAAGGGCAAAATGTAATATAATAGAGGAAATATTTTAGTGGTGGAAATTGTCCCAGCCCATACAGCAGCATGAAACCAAGCAGCATCTTTTATGCCACCTACCTTCCAATGTTCCCACGCTTTTGAAGGCACAAACAACCTCTGCTTCCCACCCTGATCTCCCTGTCCCTTCCAGCTGCAGCCTCAGCCCTTGGTTTCAGTAAGGCATTACCATTCCTGCCATATCCTCTTAGAACACCATCGGGCCTCTGTTCTTCCCAGGCACAGCACCCAGGTATTTTTACTGGCACCACTAGCGATATACCAATGGTGAGAATCGATATACCAATGGTGAGAATCATTTCCCTTATCTGATCTGGCATATGTGACCACAGCCTTGGGCTGAATAGGGTATTGCTTGTTCTGCCAAGTTCTTGCTATCCTGAACACCTACCTGAAAGTATTTGTGCAATTCTTAACTTTAAGATATGTTCAGTGTAAGTAAAATGTCCACAGATAATTAGAATTTATACTGTCTATGGTCAAAGTAAGCTGAGTAGGACTGAAACTCTGCTTGAAGATAATGGTAGTATTAGAAATAACAAAAGAAGGTTGAAGTTTCACCCTGTGGTTTCTGGGATCTATTTGTAATAGTTTTGGAGTAAGATCAAAAGTGCACTGAAAAGTAGGACCTCAATCTTAATTTAATCTGATTGTCAGCAGAAGAAATCAAATTTTACAGATGTTACATGAGACTAGATTATCACAGAATGATTTTGCATCTGTACTGGACTTTACTCTCTTCAGGTACTTTCCAAACATTTAATTGCTGTGAAGAATCAGCAGAAAATGAATTATATTTAAAAAAATAAAAATTGCAATGCAGAACATAGCAAAATGATTAGTTGTTAATGAATGCTTCAGAGAAGCTGAGAGGCAGATGCACAAAGTTCAGCAGCTTGGCAAGTACAAGGTTCTTGCAAACCTTGTTGAACTGCAATTCTGCAGAGTGCACCTCAGCTACAGAAATAGGCACTTTTGGGGAAATACTATGTGAAAATTGAGCAAAAACCGTGGACAGCCCAAAACAAAACCAATGCCTAGGCTGCTGCTTTTAAAGGAGATTTAATGCTTTACCTTGTATATTGGTACCTTAAAGCTTAAATATCCTACTCTCTGTTTTCCAGACAGAAGCAGTCTCTGCCAGCCAAGAAACCAGCAAAAATATTTCACAATGGATGTAGACGATGAAGAAAACATGAGTAAGATGTGCTTATTTACACAGTAATAAACTATATAATCATTTCTGAAGGCAACTTTTTCTCTTGAGCACAGGGACAACTGTGAAGAAACTTTGGAAGCATAAATTAAAATTATTTCTTTCTATTTTTTTAAAATATACTATAGCGGAGTGAATCAGAGCTTTTGCATTGTTTTAAATACACATGGTTATATGCTAGTCTAGTTATACTTTGTGTCTCATTTTTCTTCCAACAACTGACTAACTAAACAAAATATTTTGCTGTTTTGAACCAGCAATGAAGAGGAGAGGGACAATATTGATAGTGCCAATGCTGAGGGTTGGAGACCAGTCATAAGGAAGGGGTGAGACAAAGGTGATGGATTGGAAGTGTATAAAATAATGAGAGAAAGCAGAAATGGAGGAAGGAAAAGCAAAAGGAGGAGCTAGATCTCCTGCAGGTCTTGCCTGGCTGATTATTCTGATTAGATGCTGATTGTTCCAACCCTGAGCTACTGAATTACTAAAGTGTGTTTAAACACAAAAATAGTCAAATATAATAATCATCTTGATGCATAAACTGGCAAAGTACTGCAAGGTTGCTAATGCTGTGGTATAATTAAGATCTGATAACCTGTGAAGAAAAGTGTTCTCATTAAAACATTATAAAAATATTTTTAATATTATTGGCCTTTCAACAATCTTTTTCTGTGAATGAGAGAAATGTTCTGTTGCTACTATGCTCATGTGCCTGACTGTAAATAATTGTATGTGATATAATAACAAATGTGCTTATTTTTCCCCTAAGTGACAATGGCTAAACAGCACATCTGTGGCAAAGTTGACAAAGCTTATCAGTGTAGGAGGCTTTAGAGCGAAAGAGTTGTAGTTCAGTCTGAAAGAGTTACAGAAAAATTTTATTGGGGGATAAAGAAGCTAGATCATTGGGTTAAACAAATAACAACCAAATAAACAAACACCACCCCACCCCACAAAATATTAACTGGACTATTAACAAGTATTAACTGGACTAGAATGCATCTTTTTTTTCTTTGACTGAAACAGTGAAATCAACTGCAATATGCTTCGTAACACTTTCTTTTCCTTGGTATAAAAGTTATTACTTCAGATGGATGCTTTAGCTATTTCTGAAAGTGATCTCCCTGAGGAAGACTTCAAAAAAGTAACAGCTGTAATTGGATAATTCACATAAGAGAATTTTTTGGATAAAACATCCCCTTATCTCAATAAGGAGTATATCTGAGCATGACTAAAAGGTGCCTTCCTGAGATGAAGAAAATAATAATTTCTTTACAGGGGCGTTCTGTAAGTGTCCTTAAACAAAACACTGAATTTTTCTCTGTTTCATTTGTGTGTGTGTGTGTGTGTGTGTGTGTGTGTGTGTGTTAGTGCATCAATATGGGAAACCATTTACTGAACTTTTTGACTTGTGAGGAGGCTGGCTCCATGGAGTTGCTATTGGTTTGGGGCATGCATTTGTATGCAACCATAGTTGTCCCCCAGAAGTATGTTTTGAGATGTCATCTGTACTGTGTTTATGAAAGGAAGGTACAGATAACATGTCTACTTGGATAAGCCCAGTTAATAGAAGCTGCAAGAAGATCTTCTTGCATCTGTATGCCCACACAAACATCAGAATTTGAAACACTAAATCATCAGATTGGGGGAGAGAAATTAAAGTTCAAATTCTTAAGTTCTTCCCCTTGATTTGTGCAAAGATTTTTTTTTAATTTTTTCTAATCTTTATGTATTTTTATATCTGTTAAGATTGCAAGGTGTGATATCAGAAGTTGCCTATTAATTTTTTTATTATTTTATGTAACTCCTTTTTGGGGAAGTATCTTACAGGAAAGGAAGGTGGGCATAGGCAATATTTGTAGCTTGCAGTTATATAACTAGAATTGCTCTGCAGAAGCCAGAATTAAAATTGTATTGGTTCAGCAGAAATGTAAGACAGCGATGAGGTTACATTAATGTTCCTGAAAATATACAATATTTCAGACTTCAGTTTTTAAGGTCTTCCTCCTTTATCTGTTGAACATAGAGATGTTACAAAAGATTTAGGGAAAGATATTAATTTTTTTAGTGTTTTTTATTTGTTTTGATTTTTGTTGCTTTGCATGGAGGTTACGTCTGCAGCACTCTGCCCCAGGAATCTGTGCTGGAATCCCATCTGCATATTATCTCAGCTTCCAGAGAGCCCAGTGGAAGCATCAGTACAATAGAAATAAATAATTTACTAGGTGTAAATTCACACTGTTGCCTGTCCTTATTGATTACCTTATAGGCAAGGGAGAAGTGGGTCATTTTGCAGAACACTTTGGTTACTATCATGTGGCTGTCCTGATCTTTCTCTTTGATAATTTTTCCCCCTTTTTCTGAAAAGATGCTCAGAAGAGATCACATGGGTGTTTTTCTGCCTGTTTTTTAATGCAAAAAAATGGTTTATTTAGAATTTCCCCAGGCCAGTAAATGAGAGCAGCAGTATAAGAGATAGCTAGAAACATCTCTGGGTTCAGCTAAGGGTCATCTAAATGTAATTAAGCATGCTCCAGATCAGACAGAACAGGGAGAGTGTTGTCTCTCAGCAAGCAGGTAATGGAAGTTCCCCAATAGATAAAACATCTTAATTACAGACCCTTTTTAATTACAGGGAATAAAACCAAAAATAAACCAACACACTCTGAACGAAGATTTCTTTCTTTACTGGCATGAAAATTTCCTATGCCTCTTTCCTTCTTTGAGTGTTTTGGGGTTTGTAAGCTGCTCAAACAAGATCTCAGGGGCAGGACTTTTCTTCCACTGAAGTTGTTGGCATGTGATGCTGTCAGCTATGATTTTTACCAAGACAGCTTCTACAGACATCAGTGAAATCTCTAGTCACAGCTGCCAACTATTTTTAGTGATTAGAAAATAAGCTAGTCTTATGAAAAATGTCTTCTTCTTAAATCATGGGTAGTATTAATGTTTAAGAAAACAGGATCCTGTTAACAAGTGTTTATATCTGTATTAATGCTACTTTAAAGTTTTGAATGCACAACAGCCATGATGCACCTTAAAGGGCTCTCTAAAGCATTAATTCATTGAAAACTTATATAAAGACTGGAAAATGCATAGACTTGAAAGTGTATTTAAAATCTAGGATTTAGCTGGTTTTAAATCTCTTGATTTTTGGGTATGTTAGGAGATCCACTAAGACTGTGTAACCTTTCTGAGGCAAGATATACAACGTTAACATAAAAAAGTTTGCTAAAAATGAAAAAGGGATAATGAAGAGCATCCATTACTGAATGCAGAGATATTTTTTTTTTATATAATTCAGATGGTAATTTTTTTTCTACTGCCAGCTCTCTCCTGTGCTTTGTACTTTCTAATAGTGTTTTAACACTCACGGTTCTCATTTTCCTGCCTTATTTTAGCTGTGATGCTGGCAGCACAAGGCTTAATACTGGTTTCCAAATCAGACCAAGAGACTTTGAAATGATCTAAGCTGTGTTTTAGAACATGCATGGAGCGGTGGTCCACGTCTGCCATGACCTCTGCTTTCGAGCAACAAAATTTTTCTCCTTTTGAGTATTGATGCTCCCATCTTGAGCTATGATGGGATCCTGAATCAGCCAGATCTTTCGGGGTGGTGAAGATGCTGTCTCTCATTCTTTTTAGAATGAGTGAGAGACTTCCCAAAGTATTACAGTCTCTAAACCAACGTATTACCAGAATGAAAAAGACTGCAGAATAGTGCAAGAAAAGCAGGTATACAGTGCTGTCGTGGTTTGGCCTCAGCCGGCAACAAAGAACCACGCGGCCGCTCGCTCAAGCCCCACAGCCGTGGGGAAAACGGAAGAAAAAGGCAAACCTCGTGGGCTGATATAAAGGCAGTTTAACAGAACAGCAAAGGAAAGAGAAAAAATACAATAACATCAATAAAAGAATATACAGACGTGATTTCAGTACGTGGTTTCAGCTCACCGACCAGACCCGGACCGTCCCACCCCCTCCGAGCCGCGACTTCCTGCCCTCTCCCCCGGCCAGCTCCCCCCTATAGCCCGGGCATGGCTCACATGGGATGGAATACCTGTGTCCCCTGCCGGCTCCTTGGGGAAATTAACCCCATCCCTGCTGGAACCAGGACAAGTGCATCCAGCTGTGGGTCTGCTGCTGTGAGACGAGGATGACCTCAGGACAAGGGTCAGTTAGACCACAGTGGTGTAGATGAGGGATAACGAGGTTGAAATACTAGAGGTATATGTAAAATCATGAGCAGCACAGGGCTTTTAATATTGGAATCATCAAATTGAAAAAAAAAGCAAATAAGAAACAACAGATGTCTTTGTGAGACTAACAGAGGGGGTTCAAAGCAAGCAATGGGAGATGTTTTCATGCAATGTGTAACGAAACTATGAAATGCATTGCCCAGGACATTGTGGATACCAAGGGTTTATGGGGTCTTGAAAAGCAGTTAGAAAAATTCCGGGGGGGGGGGGGGGCCCCCGTAGGCGGGCACC
>VZSZ01006388.1:117984-170168 GCA_013398815.1 Ibidorhyncha struthersii
GGCTCCATGCCAGACTGTCTGGGACAGCCCTGAGCTGCGGGTCCCTACAGGCTGAGAGGCTGGCCTGGGGAAGTGGTGCTGTGTCCTTGCTCTGGTTTTATACCCTCTCTTGGGGTCTGCTCATGGCCCTGTTGCAGGCAGGGAGCTGGGCGAGGTAAGGATGAGGTAGTAAGGCCATTCTTAACTTGTCTAATGAGGTGAGATGCCTAGAAAAGGGAGAGCTGTTTCTGAACAGCGAGGAGAGTCTGGGCTGGAGGAGTTAGTCCATGTCTGAATATGGACAAAATTAAATGAGATGGCTTCTCTGACTTTTAACAGGTTGTGATAGCTAATCTTACTTTTTGACTAGTTTGTCAGCTCTTCTCCAGCCCTAAGGTAATTAGGGGACCTCACCACTGCTGAGCAGGACAGGCTGAAGAAAAGGACCAAAAGCACATTTTCAACCTCAGCCTGAGAAGCAGTTGCTCTTTCTTGCAATCCAATGACTCTGTGGGTTGAAACAAACCTGGGTCCTTCTGGTTCCCATGGAAAGTCTTTTTCTTTCCATTACGTGCGAGACTTAGATTTAGATCACCTCCACGATGTAGAAACTTGCCTACTTTCATGGTTTCCAGGTTTGACTCAGGCTGTTAGCTCCCTGCTTGCTTTGTCTCCTAGTTTCTTCCACGCTGCAGGTTCTCCAAAGCTAACAAGCCTAGTAACTATCAGGCGAGGAATAGTTTTCTTCCCTTCTTTCTTACTGAGACAAGGTAAGCGTGCAAGTTTCTTTCCTGCTTCCTACAAGTAGTCCCTCTCTGTCAGGGCTTTGTTTTCCTTGCCTGTGTAATGAGATGGATTGAGGAATTCCTCCAGCTGCCATACTTACGTGTATGTAAGTACCTGTAAAAGAACATACATTCTTTTTTTTGGCATTTAGCAGTAGTCTATTCAACTTGTGTTTTCCTTCTGTGGTTTCCACAGGCACTGGTAGTAGTCTTCATATAAAAAGAAAGATAAAGCCAGAGGCCGTTAATTAGTATTAACTAAATGATTTCTGTTTAGCCTAAAGGTCATATTGGTTGATTGCTCTTACTAGTGGTACCAGGAATTTGCTATGTTCTGGAAATAGTGGTTTAGATGAGATGTAATTTTTGGAGATTACAGTTTCAGGTAAGAAACTCACTGTAAGGAAAGATTTAAAAAATCACTCTATTGTCCTTAGATTCCTTTACCCTTTGTATATATATAAAGAATATATATACATAAACACTGTGTACAGACAGTTATGGCTCTATAGCACACATTCTGCAGGCAATATAACTTGTGGCTGAATGTTACAAGAGATACTTTATTAAATTTAGCAGATTTCTAGCAATGAAAAGCTTCAGAACATTTAATGTTTCATTCTTGACCAAATTTAATTGACTGGAATTTAATGTTCAGTACTGTACAATTCTTCGTTGTGCTACTGTGATTTAACAAAATCTGTTCCTACTTTGGCTTTTTCTTTTGATCTTTTTTTTTTTCTTCTTTTTTTCTCTTCGAGCACCGAAAGGAGTAACCTATCGAGCTTTTGCTGGAGGATGTTATAAATGAAAATTTAGTAACCATTCCATCAGCTTTGTAACCTGGGCAAAGTGATGTGTGCATGGTAGGGGGTTTCTAGGGAAGACTTAAAATGTGGTTGAAATTTGTCGCTGTGAAAGAGAGCTTATACCTTTGTTTGCTCTCATTTCAATTAATATTTATCACCTAGTGTCAGTGTAGATGTTATATAGATACTTTGAAGTTTTGGAACAGAAGAGTTAGAAATACGTGACCTACTAAATTTGACTGTTCATTCACAAATGCCAATATAAAGCAGAAATAATTAATCTCCTTATTTTCTTTATCAGGGTAAAAATGAGGTCTTTGCTGTTACAGCAAATACAGTTCTTTAAATATACATCTGACATCATTACCCCAACTTTCTACTGTAGAAAATAAATCATTAAATTAATAATACAATGCAATCATCATTGTGATTGCACAGCTTTTGCCACACTTCTTGTACTTTGCATAGTCTTAGGATCTTTATAATGATTTTTGGGTTTGTAACTCTGACAGCAGTTTTCTTACTTTGCAAGCAATTAGAAAATAGCTTATAAATGACAAATACAAGGTTTCTTTGTAGGAGGCTGTGTGGCAATATATAAAGTAGTCTTCTGGTCATGGTGGCACAGCGGGCAGCTGTAGTTCCTGAGCAAATTGGGGTGAGGTGAAATGAAAGTCTAGCAAAAGCGTAAAAAAGAATTGAATTTGGAGAATATTGAATAGCTAAAGAGAAAAGCATTCAAACACTCCTCAGTCAAGCTTCCTACCAAAGAACTGCCTAATTTTTCAGGGCTCAGGTTTTATTTATGTAATTTCTCAATTTGAACAACTAAAATCACTGAGAAAAAAAAAATATAACACACATAAGAATAAGGTAGAATTAAATACGCATCTCCTAGTACTTGTCTTAAGCATCTATTTTTATTTTAGTAATGGTAGTTCTCTGTTTTATAGGTGTATGCTACTTATATTTCTGGTTTAAAGCACTTTTCAGGCCAAACATAACTTATGAGTAAAAGTGTTTTTTCTAGTGTGATTTAAATGCCAAAAAAAAAAAAAGAGCTGCAGTGCTTTATTGCTATATGATTGTACCAAATGCATAGTTTGAAAATCATTCTTGAATGTGTTACTACTTGAATTATTGAAAGGTTATCTTGCATTATCATTATCTCTGATCATATTGCAAAACACTTAACCTGTGAGCACACATCACTTAACCAGTTACAAAGAGAGATAAAGGAATCTATAAATTTTGCATTTACAAGATCCTGCAACGAAGGCATTGTAAGTTACTCTTTCTGGGCACCGCAGGTTCGAGCAGCACTGATGTTAAAGAAAACCGCAATGTGGACAACGTTCCCCCCAAGGACGGTGGTGGGCAAGGCGCCGGGGAGGGGACGCAGCTCTCCAACGGCAGTGGCAGCAGCAGCAGAAAGCGTCCTTTGGAGGAGGGCAACAATGGCCACTCCAAATTTCGCCCAAAGAAGAGGAAGAAAACGCCTGGCCCTGTTCTGCCAAAGAATGCCCTGATGCAACTTAATGAGATTAAGCCAGGATTACAGTACAAACTCCTCTCCCAGACAGGGCCGGTCCATGCCCCCATGTTTGTGATGGCAGTTGAAGTCAACGGGCAGGTATTTGAGGGGTCTGGCCCAACAAAAAAAAAAGCCAAGCTTCATGCTGCTGAGAAGGCTCTGCGATCTTTCGTCCAGTTTCCAAATGCCTCAGAAGCCCACCTGGCCATGGGGAGGACTCTGTCAGTCAACACAGACTTCACCTCTGACCAAGCAGACTTCCCTGACACACTTTTCAATGGGTTCGAAACGCCGGTCCCTTCTGATGCTTCCTTTTACCTAGGGTCCAATGGCGATGGGTCCTTTAGCTGTAGTGGAGACTACAGTTTGCCATCATCTGCCGTAGCCAGCAGCCTTTCACAGTCACCTCTCCCTGCACCATCGCCCTACCCCTCCACCAGTGGGAAGAACCCTGTCATGATCCTCAATGAGCTGCGACCAGGGCTGAAGTACGAGTTTCTCTCAGAGAGCGGGGAGAGCCACGCCAAAAACTTTGTCATGGCTGTGGCAGTGGACGGTCAGACTTTTGAAGGCTCAGGAAGGAATAAAAAGTTGGCAAAAGCTCGGGCTGCTCAGTCGGCCCTGGCATCCTTGTTTAACATGCAGCTGGACCAGACCCCATCTCGACAGCCCATTCCCAGTGAGGGGCTTCAGTTACACTTGCCACAGGTGAGAAGCCCTTTGGGTTTTGTTAATGTCTTCAGTTAATGACCAAGAGAGTAGCCAAGTCATGCGTATTGAGTCAGCTTGAACAGCATTTCTGCTGTTCCTTCTGCTTCTGTAGATGTGTGTGTGCATACATATAAAATATAATCACCACATATATATATATAAAATCACCATTCTGTGATATATATGTATCTATGTGAATATATGTATTAGGTGATTTCTCCATAAGCCATAAGTATGGCTTCTGACAATTGCATGAACTCTTTGTATTCTATTGGACAGAGAGGAGGCTTTGTTGCAGTTGTTTTCAGCCTTGATCATGTCATGTAAGAGAGCACTGAGCCCAGTACAGTGCCAGCTTGGATCATGGTTTGTGCTGAGGAAAGGTTGAATCGCGTTTTCCTCTTCTTAGGAAGACTGAGATGGAGTTCAAGTCAGAATTACTGCTTTAAGAAATATTATTATTTGATACAACAATTTTTAGCAGAGAAGAAAATCATTCTCTTTTGCAAACTGAAATTGTTGGCATTAACAGAACTGAATAATTAAGTGAGGCTGAGTCACCCCGTATTTCCAGGGTCTAAATAAACAACACACTCACAGTGCATGTATCTAAGACCTGTGGTTAAATCAGTGTCATCTGAAGGATTGTGCTCTAATCAAATTAGTTAATAAGTATATGTAAGTTACTTAGGCAAGTAAATCTGGATAAGAAATAGTTTAAATCAAATAATTAATGAACTAGGGGAAGTATCAAATGTACGAGACATGGACCAGAAATTTAAAGTAGCTAGAATGGAGTAATTCTTTTAATGAAGAAAAAATCTTGCTTATTTTCTTGCTTATGTTTCTCCCCAGTCAAACTACAATAATGATTGTTCGACTAACCTCTTTCTATTGCATCTCTTGGGTCTTTTTAAAATGATGCTATATGCCTGTCTATATTCAAATACTTGCCTGTGACTCTTTTGCAACTTTCCATCTGTTTATTATGAGAATTTGAAGGCTTTGACCATTTCTATCTCAAAAACATTGTTTTAGATTTCATTAAAATTGTAAGATACTGGTCTGATTTGATAATGTGGGGTTTAAGAGTATAAGTAGATGTTGTGACTATTTTAAGTATGTTTTCACAAAATGCATGAACAATATACATCAATTAGAAATTCCTATATGCTTTCTTTCTTAATGATGCACAATTATTGCATTATTGATGACTGTTTCCTTCATTTTCAAATCTAGGATCATGCTATTTCAGGTAGTTATGATTTCTTCAGTAGGTTCAGTAGTTTCAGACTGCAGTCTCTGCTGTGCTTTTAAGAGTAGATCTGGCCCCAGACTCCAAAAAAAATTCACTGCCAGTGATTTATGTGTCATTAGTTTTTGAATCAGTAAAATTGTGAAAATTTGAACTGGAATAGGTAAGTGGGCGAGAGCATGAGGTGAGACATGAAAGAGGTGTCATTCTACGAGGATAAAGTTTTTTCTCTGCCCAGCAGTCCAGCGTGTAACAGCTTACACAGCCTCTTTTTTTAAGGGACTTCGATGGACCGCTGGGCAGTGCTGGGTTTTTCTGAAGCTCCTTGGCTTTGTCAAGTTTTGACCAAGTCCCAGGTAGCTGTCCCAGAGCTGGGATGACAAGGGCATTCAATCCTAGGGTATGGTGTTAAATAACAAAAAAGCAACCCATGCAAACAGTATTTTTAATTTTTTCCAGTCCTCCTACACTGACCTTGATACCAATATTGTGTACAACAAAGCATGCCCCAGGGCTAGCTTACATTTCACCTGTCTTATAGGTGTGCACCCAAAAAGGCTGTTCTGGTGTGGAGGAGAGCCCAGTGAGCTTTAGGAGTAATGCCAAATAGGCTGGTGCCAAATACACTGGGTAGGAAGAGGGAAGTTGCTGTTACTGCCTCATGTAGACCTGATTCAAAGTCAGTTATTTATTCAGAGGCTTTTGATCAGCTTGTCATCAAGATGTTGTGGTCCTTTCTGCACTTCACTGTATTGTATTGCTCTGCTTTTAATTATAATTAGCTGTTGTTATGGGAATTATATCAGGTCTGTTACATATAAGTGATTTTGGTCCGGTATCTATTAACGATTAACAAGCGACTTCAGCATTTGTGGTGTTTTCAGGTCCTGCTTTATTTATTTATTTTTTTAGCTCTGTGAATTGTTTTAATTTTTTACAGAGTTTTTGCTCAGAATGTGTAAAGATGTTAAATTTGGAGATAATCCTAAAGTGGGTGAAGTTGCAAACATTGGAGAATGCAGGAATGATGTAAATGAAGAGAAGATTTGTTATAACACATAGACCAAATAAAATGCTGATTGGATTGGAAAAAAATGGAAGCTAGAAACATGCAAGGGGAGGAAAAATCCAAATAACAAATGCTTAGTGGAAATAATAGAATTACAATGTGGTTGTGCTGATAAAGACATTGGAATTGACTGCCTGAGTGGCAGGTTCAAAACCTGTCTGTAGCTGGTGTGTTAATGTGTGGTGCCTCATGAGAAAGCGTCAAGAAGAGATGATCCCTGCTCTGGAGGTGGTTGTGAGTATCGGCTGAAATGCATATCCATGATCCCATACCTCCTGATAGCAGCAGGTGCTCTGGGGGAAATTAAATGCAGAAATACATGTGTAAGGTATCAAATGGAACAGAAGGGCAGTTGACATCAGAAATCATCTTATAAAATGAGATTAGGTATAATCTTATGGTCTGTAGAGTGGGTTATCGAGGTGTGATCCCCTGGTTTAATACATTTAAAACCAGTCTCTGCAAAGCAAGCTTATCTGCTTGCTTACAGCTTGACCTTCTGTGAGGGACAAAGCAATGTTGCATGCGGTGAGGAAAACCTCTTTGCTGGGAAAGTGAGTTAAAGCCAGTAAATCACTCAACATGTGCCTCAGAGTGGATGAAAATGCCCTGCTGAAAAAATCAGCACTTGTGCATTTATTATCTTGGCAGTGAGTGTGTTAAAATAGAAGAGGTTGTCAGTCTTGCATTATAGGGAGTTGCCTCTCGAAAACAAAGAAAATATTTTTATGGTTAGCTACCCTTTGTAAACTGATAGCCATCCTCACTTTACTTCCCACCCCTCAATACAAGGGGTTGACCTGTTTTCTGCAATAAGCCACAGGATGTACCAGGGGCTCTAAAATGTGTGTCCTTCAAGTTTTGTTCTTTTCCATGGAAGAAAACTGCATGTTTCAGCGAACTTACGTTAATATCATTGAAAACTTTGTGCATGGCTTGTCATAGGTCTGCAGAGTTGGTAGGTGATTAGAGCTGGAGAAGACAGCAAAATGTGAACAGGCTTTTAAAATGACTCCTGAAAACAAAGGGGTCACACGTTTATAGATGAAGCATAGAAGTCAATGTGACAAGGTTTTTGAAAACTGTTAGTGCAAAGTCCAAATCTGATTTCTGGAGAAAAGAGTATAGTTGAGCACTTGACCACAGCAAGAGCCACGCTGAGCCAGGCACAAGCTCCTTCTCACACATCATCCCGTCCCCAGTACCACATCCCTGCCAGCAGCCCCAGCACTGGGAAGCGGCGGGGAGGGGGGGGGCGGTTTGCAGGGGATGCTGGCGCTGCCTGAGGCTGCCTCCACCCACAGAGCCAGTCCTGACTGTGAGCAACACCTTGCGCATCTCAGGAGATGGGACAAGGACATACTTGGACATCTCAGGAGCAGCAGATGCTGAGAGAAGTTTCCCAGAGATCACTTGTTTTCTTTTCCCTTATATGCTCTGTATTTCTCAAGGAAGGTCATGAGGGGTATTACACCTCTATCAAAGGTGGGATGGTGCTATCCCTAAAGGTAGTACTCAGGCCAGTACCAAATGCCTCAAAAAAAAACCTGAGAAAAGGTCATATTGGTAGCAGTACTTTGCTAGTATGTGCTTCTAACCTTCAGCAGTCTGTGTCTTGAGGATTTTCTCAGACACAAATGGTGTCTTTCCATTTGAGTCCTTAATGGATTATTGTTTTCCCCATGAATTTCAACCCTTTCTTGCACTTCTGTAATCTTTTAGCTTCCACTTATGAGGAGAGGCTGAGGGACTTGGGTTTTTTTAGTCTAGAGAAAAGAAGACTGAGGCGGGATCTTATCAATGCTTATAAATACTTAAATGGAGGGTTGCAGGAGGATGGGAACAGTCTTTTTCAGTAGTGGCCAGTGATAGGACAAGAGGTAACGGGCACAGACTTGAACATAGGAAGTTCCATCTAAACATGAGAAGGAACTTCTTTACTTTGAGGGTGACAGAGCACTGGAACAGGCTGCCCAGAGAGGTGGTGGAGTCTCTGACTCTGGAGACATTCAAAACCTGCCTGGATGCCATCCTGTGCAACCTGCTGTAGGTGACCCTGCTCTGGGCAGGGGGCTTGGACTAGATGATCTCCAGAGATCCCTTCCAACCCTGACCATTTTGTGATTCTGTGATTCCACAGCACCTTGTAGCAGTAAGTTCCACTGTTTAAGTATGTGTTGTGGGAAGAAAAGTCTCATCTTGTTTGTTTTGAATGTGTGACATGCATCCGGGTGTGCCCTAGGGCACTTAATGACTTTCAGTAAAGTTTGCTGGTCCAGGCTGCCGGCATTACTGATGGAAACAGTTTTCATCAGACGGTAGGAACCTGGTGGTGGAGGTATCCTCTTCAGGCCACTGAGGGCCTTTGTTAGGAAAACCTCCATATAAGCTTTATAATGATATTTCCCAGATTTCCTCAAACTGTTTACTTAAAAAAGATAGCTAATTATTCAGGATACAAAGAGGTGGATATTAGAGAATTGGAATTATAAATATTGACACTTTAAAAAATAGAGTAATTTAGATTAGTGAAAGCTGCACTATTGTGACAGAAAGCAGCTTGCGCCAGACAAATAAACAGTGTAGCTGCAGATGAAATTAAAACAATCCATTAGAAGGAATACTTTTAATCATTCACCTAATTGTGTTGCAAATACAGTTTATCCTGTATATCATTGTGGACAGACACTGAAACAAAACGTTAAGCAGAAGGAATGGAGTAAGAACCAGTACTGCAATGGCTGCTTTTACTTGAAGTGCTATGTTAATCCTGGTTCAACCTGGGGCAGGAGGAAACTCTAAAATAAGTATTCAAATATAGGAAAGATATATAAATTAATGATTAAAATGATCAGAGATCTGGGAAAGCTGCTTCTGCAGAGGTGCTGTAGAGCTCTAGGCAGTTTATTGCAATAGACTGCTTAGTGTATACAGGAGAATGAGAATGTAACAGTTTCAAACCTAGTAAAAAGATAATATTGCATGTGTTTCTGGCTATTAGTGAGTAACGCGTTGAAATAATTGCTGTGGAATTGGCAGAAATGTAAAAGATATATTTGCTTAAGCAGGGAGAGAATCTACGGCTAGGTAGCAGTTCCTTTAAATAAATACAGGAAACTTTGGAGCACTAGAAAATAATTAACCCGTTTTATTAGCATAGATATGTTTGCACCTTTTCTGAATTGTGTGTGCTGGTCACTGTCTGAGGAGAGATAGTAGACTTCGATTTTACCTACTGTGGGCACTGTCACTGCTCATCAGCTTGTGAAAGTTCACATAGGCCCTAAACTGTGAAGGTAAGAAGAAATAAAGCTGAAGGAGAACATTTGTGCTTGAGAAGGAAAACTGGAGGTTCAAGGAGAGCACAAAAGATGAGGAGGTCTTGGGTCAGGTACCCAGTGAGAGCTGGGTGCTGTCAGCTCACACAGTGCTCCTGCTCCTGCTGCCTTTGGTACCACCACACGGGTCCTCACCAGCATTCATCTGGGGTGGTCTCTGTGGCCTGCCAAGGTCTTCCTTTGGATCCAGACAGACCTGAACCTCATCAGCTTCAGAGTATTTTAAAACATGGCTGGTCAGGGGAGTTTCACTACAACATTGCTGCAAGATACATATTAACCAAAATCAGTCTGTATGTGTCAAAAAGAAGTGAATTCACTGTCACTTCATCAGAGAAAGGAACAACACACCCAAAATAGCTTTGAGCTCACATGCATTGATGAGCAAACTGTCAGCTATTTTAGGTCTTTCCTTTTTTGAATTACCCACCTTTGAATAATCATTTAATGCAGGAGCGGTAGTAGAGAAACTATGTGTCAGATGCTAGGGCATTCACTGCAAAGGTGAGACAGGAATTCGATTTCTGTTCCAATTAATATTTATTTATATGAAATGGAGTTGAGTCAGAATGAGAACTGAAAGATCCCTACCCAGGCCAGTCAGTGGCCTGGGCTTGACAAGAAGACAGCTTCAAGTCCTTGGTTTTGAGATGGGGACAGCAAAGACATCATTTTAGGCCATTAAGTCTTGTTCCCAGCACTGCAGTGGTTTGTTCATAGCCTGCCTTTTTTCCATGTCTTCCATACTCTTAGTGACTCTTAACTATGTTAATGTAATAGAACACCTGGAAGAAAAGGATGATTCTTCTGATTTATCAGGTGAGTATTCTTATAATAGACCAAAACCTTACTAAGTGAATCTGTAGATTAGACATAGTGTTTATTCCTCACTACCCACCTGTTGTAATGCAGCTTGGGTATCAAATAGAATAAAACAATCTTAATATATCTGTCTGTTTCCTGGCAGTGATTTTTTCCCCTACTGCCCTACAGTTCCTCCTGTATTGTTTTCATCTCTAGCAGTTGTTCTGTCTCGCTTGAGTTCTGCTTCATCCTTCTTACCAGTCCTCCTCAGTGTCTGGCTTCATGTTCATTCAAGTGTTTTTAGGTTTCATTGCCAGCAGCTTAGTTCCACACTGTTTGAGATGCAGCCCCATCCTATCATTCTGTGCCAGCTTACATCTTCCCAGGGGGACTCACCAAGTTCTCACTTGAGGGTGGTGAGACACTAGAACAGGTTGCCCAGAGAAGTTGTGGATGCCCCGTCCCTGGAGGTCTTCAAGGCCAGGTTGGATGGGGCTTTGAGTAGTGGAAGGTGTCCTTGCCCATGGCCGGAAGTATGTGTTTTAGAGTGGTTTCGAGGATTCCTGAGAAATTAAGCACATATACACTGACTACAAGGAAAAAAGCAAGCGTTTTATTAACTACAGACATGCATTACGCTAAGGGTATTTAGCAAAGCAATTGACACACCGACCCGAGGACCATGAGGAAGATGAACCGTCCGTACATTCTTATGCCGTCTTATGCTGCGAGCTCAGCCCAGCAGTCGGTAGGTGCCAGCTTTACGTGGGCATCCCCACAGAGGCAATGGTGACCTCACCGTACACTGGCCCACCGCTCTTCAGGAAATCCCGGTATTTATACATTTACAGAGGAATGGGTTTCGACACACTTGACCAGCGGGTGCCAAAACACGCCTTGGTTGCCAGCTTTCAACATAGGAAGCCTATGGCGCATGCGCCCACTGGTCAGGCGCACTGCATGCGCCACAGCCATCCTGTTTATTGGTTCATAGGCTTTGTACACACGGTATATTACCACGATCCAGCAGTCACATGTCGACCGTGCTCAAGCCAATAACAGAATGTTACAAGGTAAGCAAATTATGAACTGTGCCTTGTATTCCTCCATTATTGCACATCCTCCCCTAGAATTGCTCAACTTCTTCAGTTCTGTGGTCAGCATTTCAAACAATAGACAATAAACCACCTGTTTTCCTGCGCTGACTGCGTTCTTCTAGGCTATCTACTTCTTATCTAGTGTCCATCCACGGACCAAAATTCCATGGTGGAACTAGGTGATCATTAAGGTTCCTTCCAACGCAAACCATTCTGCGATTCTGTGATTGTATACCAACACCTCAGTTTCCTCTGCTTTGTTTATTATGTGAAAAAAAAAATCTTTTTGGAAAAAGCTAATGTATCCACCCTGTATACAAGCATCATACCCAATTGCTGTTCAAGTAGCCTTTTTGTCAGCAATATTGGCAAGTAAGTTGACCACAGGTTTCTTCCCAGAAACGCCTGGAAGTTTCAGTTCCCACCTCTTGACAAGAACCTCCTCAAGCTAGCCCTGGTTTGCCCAGGGAATGGGTGATCGCATGCCTCTAGATCAGCCTCGATTTGACTAGATAGGTTGAGGATCTGTGTAGCAAGTTACCCATGTTTGGTGACCCTGGAAGAAGCATTCCTCTGTGTTCACCCTTGGCAACCAGTTAGTTTTGGTTCAGCATTTTCGAATCACCATTTCTGATATCTGTTGAATTTTGTGGTTTTGTGTAGCTCAGTGTTGGAGAAGACTCCTCCAGTTACCAGTTATCAAACTCACTTTTTTTTCAGGGAAGGGGTGACCCGTATTGTTTACTACCTGGATGGCAAGCCATTCTGGCCGGCCTTGAACCCTCTCTTTGTTCTTTTTGTGGATCAGGTCCATCCCTATTTGGAAAAGTTTGTTTCACTAGTTCTGCAATAGTATATTCCATCAATGTAGTTCAGCACAATTTTACATTGCCTGGTAGCTTGTCGGCTGCCAGCCATGTTCTCCTGTCCAGCATGTCATGATGTAAGGTGGAGCAGAAAAATACATGTATTACAGAAATGAGAGTATAAAACTTGCAGCTGGGAAGCAGTATCCATAATCATGCAGTGGGCCTATGGATAAAACACTGGAACGGAGACTTTGTTTCTGTCCCTGCAGTGATCTGCCCACATGGCTGCAGGGGTAATTAATACACAAAAAGCAGCCTTTTTGTATTAATTTTCCATTTCTAAAATTGGGGTGATAATAAAACTGTTGCTCATTATTTTTCTTTTGTGTATTTACCTCAAAGTTTAGCTTTATGCATTAGGTAAGTACTGGCACAATTACATGCAGATTTTGTGCTGAGTGGTCATGGTGCTGTCAGATCACAGATCGTAACACAATTTTGGGTCCAGCAGCAAAAAGACGTTTGAAAATCAGTGCCTGACCAGACACGTTCATAGCCTCTGAGCAAAATTGCGTTCCTGTTGATAAGAGTTTCTAGTTGCAGTCTGTTCAAATGCATCAAGAAAATTTGTATTTGCAACGTTGAGAGTCTTCTGACTCTACAAGTTGTACAATTGCAAAATGTTGACCAACACTTGGTGCAGATGTGACGTCAGTCACCACTGGCCACTGGCTGTGCTGTCCAGTCAGGTTCTGGAAAAAGCTGTCAAGCTCTGAAATCATGACACATGAGCTTTAATTATTGCTTCCTTGGCTGCTAAAGCTTTTCCAGAAGCAAGTTAACATTAGGAGCTCCTCTGTGTTATTCCTAGGCTGTTGGCTCTCATGAGCATTGTTAAGAAAATGGTGGTGAATCAGGCTGGCAGTCTTCAAACCCTTTTTTTCTTTTCCTTCTTTTCTTTTGACCCTGGCAGTGTGTTTTTAGAACTGATTGTGTTAAGAGTTTGTACTGTTTCAAGTGGGTGCCCCCAAGGTCCGTATACTGCTGCCCATCAGCCCTGTTGATTTGCCTTGGGCTGTCTGGAGGGTTGAGAGTGGTGATCTTCTTCCATTACTGAGAGCCCCAAGACAGTTTGTAAGCAGAAGACTGTCAGCCACAAGTGTCCTTTTGGGCTTGATGTAGTTGCTTACATGTGTGTTTAGCACCATATTGGATGGTCTTGGGTATCTAAGACATCTGCATGGGACCATGCCCTCCTGGTGTGTCAACCTGTCGGCCAGGTGGTTGCTCCAGAACATCTCAGATACTGGTGGGTGCCAACACACAGACAACCGGATAAAGCTCTTTATGCCTGGCACTCGGAGATGGGGACCCATCTGGGTCTTGTCCGCTCCTCCTCTCCAGTTGCTGGTCCTGGTGGCAGATGACTGGGGACGGACTGCCCTGTCTCATCTGCCAGCCTGCCACTCATCATGCCATCTAACATGTAACCTGCCTTTCTCAGCCGCTCATTTGGGAACAACCAGCTCTGCTAGCAATATTGTTGCATGTTGCGTTGCCCTGGTTTTCAGTTTCTTTTCAGGTGAAAATTCAAGAACTTGATCTTGACTCATCTCCTCTAGCTGTTACAGTTCCAGCTGCCTTAAAAACAGCAGGTGAGATTAGCTGCAGTGTTGAACTGAACCATCGTTCAACAAGAGCAGGACTGGTATTTTGAAGTTTTCCTTAAAATTAGAATTTGGCCCCCTTTACGGTCTGACTGACGTTGCTTGCTAACCCTGCTGGCAAGATACAACAAGACTGTGACTGTTATTGTTCAAGTCTTCCTGAAGGGGAAAGAGATAAATCCTTCCTAATTTTGAGATAGTTTGTTTTGAGTTATACGTTTACATTTTCTGTTCCCAAATTTCTATATGTCTTATAAAAATAAGAAATAGAAAGTGTTTAACCAGTGTTTAAAACAGATTCATTCTTATTTATGTAATAGCTAGATAATTAATTCAACTTTTATAAAAGGTTTACATGTTGGTTTGAGGAGCCTGGTTTTTGCATTTCTTGTCAGGTCCAATGGTAAGGATACTGAAATGATGTGTTTTGAGGTTCGAGCATAAAAGCATAGTTTTATCTGTCTATCGAGTTGTTCTTCTAAGCCTCAAATGTTCATAACGATTGTGAGCATTAGGTATTTTCATGCTTGGCTTAGGGCTGTCTGACCTTGTTTTAATAGATGTGGAGCACGCAGAGCTCTGCTTCCACTTATAAAGAGCTGTGAGTGTTCAGTATGCCTGAAAATGGGACCTGGCCACCTCCTGGACATCTTGCTGATGCCTCAATATCCACATGTTTATTTTATTGTGTCAGATTATTTAGAAGTGCAAATCTTTATAACCTAATTCTGATGTAATTTTTAAATTTGTTTAATTTTCTAATGTGCATTTATGTGTGATCCTACAGGTTTTAGCTGATGCTGTTGCACGTTTGGTTGTAGATAAATTCAGTGATTTGACAGAAAATTTCACATCTCCACATGCACGTAGAAAAGTCCTTGCTGGAATTGTCATGACAACAGGTAAAGGAAAAAAAAAAGTACTATTTTAACTGTTTGAATACGAGAGCTCTGTTTGCATTCTAGGAAACTATCTCTTTTCGATCAACCAGTATTGAAATATATTATTACTATTTAATCTTCAAAGTGCACTAAATATAGCAATTAAATCTTGGCTAAAGATAATTACAGGAGAAATAAACCTGCAAATACCTCTGCTTCCACTGAGTTCCTTTCTTCTGCCTGATTGAGGTATCTGAGCTAACTCATGGTCTACAAAATACATGCACCTTTTAAAATGAATCATGCAACTTTTTGAAAGTAAATCTAAAATAAATTTCACTGCGTTGGTCACACAGATGGCATTCTTGGGTTTTGGCATATTATATAAGAAATTATGCTTGCTTTCCAAGTTTTTAAGGTTTTGCAATTTGTTGATTTATTCTTGCTATACTTAGTGCTTTGTGTCTTAGTCATTTTAGTAAAAGTATCTGAAGAGAGCAGCTTATGTTTTGGCAGTTGACACTGGTGTGCATGTACAAACAGCAGTAATGTTGTGGTTCTCTGAGTGCTGGCACACTGGTTCTCTGGGTGCTCTGCCAGATCACCCAAAATGGTGAAGTTCTGCCCTAAACTAATCTGCATCCACACTGCTGCTGAATTTTTTCTCAGGCTAAGATTTATCTTGGTCTTCAATCCATCTGAACCTTTGATGGGACATTCATTTTGGGCTTGTCATGAAATGTCCCCAGTTATTTGTATGAGTCAGACAGGTATCAGTGATAAATGTATAGCCATGTTTCTTCTAAGTGGTATTCTTGCAGCAGGTGCCATGGGCATTTTTCTTGGTCCTTCAGGCTGCAGAGTAGATTCCTCTGGTGATTTGGACAAGGCCAACCCTCTTCTCCTGTGGGGATGTTTGTAAGGCCCTCCTCCACAGATCAGACCTGTCATTGCCAAGGTCTGAGGGTGCTGGTTAGTGTAGATGACAACTGCATGCTCTAGGAACAGGGGAATGTAACGGGCGGACAATGCAGCCCAAATTCTGTCAGAAGACATCTACGGTGGGCTGACCCTGAGCAGCAGTCAAACACCCACCCAGCCTCTCGCTTGCTGCCCTCTCTTGGGGCATGGGGAGAAGATGGAAGGAGGGCGAGATAGGTTGTTGGTAGATGAAAGCCGTAAGGAACGTCCTCTCTTCCTTTGCCTGAGCTCTTACTGCTGAGCACAACGCTTATGGATATCCCTTGGTCACTGTGGCTCAGCTCTCCCAGCTGTGTCCCCTCCCAGTCTCTTGCCCACCCCCAGCACACTGGCCTTTGGGATGTTTGGAGAGAAAGCCTTGACGGTCCTCAAGCACTACTCAGCAACAGCCAAAACATTGGTGTCGTACCAACACTGTGTTAGCACCAAATGCAAAGCACTGTGAGGAACGTGCTGTAGTTTTATGAAATATATTTCATGGTATTTAACAAGTTTGTATTGTAATTCGAGTCCTGTGTCCACAATTCCCAGAAGAGCCACTTGACCAAAGAATTAAGGCATAATTAACATGTGAATACGTTTTGATTAACTGAAAAAACATAGCTTTACACAGAATTAGAAACCATCTTTGCATGGATATGTGTCTGGGGAACCCCTGGAATTAGTTGACCCCATTGCACAGCCTTGTGTTGTATAGTGAAGCGGCTCCCTGCTTCTCTTCCATGGGCTTCTCCTTCAGCCCCATGGGCAAGAGAGGGCAGCTGGGTGCAGGTTCATGTTTTTTAAGGTCACATATTTCATCAGGAGTGAGAGCTCAAACAGTCCACGTCTCAATTACCTTAATTACTCAGTTACCAATTCCCTTGCTAATTACTAGCTGGACCCATTATATGAGCACTGCCGTTGTGCAGCCAGGTGATAATGGGAGGATGCTCAACTCTAGGTGCTTGGGGTGCATTGAAAGTGTTTTTTCTGCTTTTTCATACCGCAGTACTATTCTGTGGGAGACAGACAGCAGAAGGCATTTGGCAGGGCTTGGCTGCTTTATGTCTCTGCTGGTGAGGCCTCAAGAGCTTCAGAGGAATTAGTGTGTTTTGTTGGAGCTTTTTTCTTCTGAGTGTTTTGCTAGAGGGATGTAACATTTTGACCTGTCTGTCTGAATTCTTCATGCAGCTTACCTTTTTTTTTTTTGTGTGTGTGTGTGATAACAACATTTCTCTGTGTAGAAAATACCCAAAATATTTTTTAATTCTATTGTATGGAATTATTTAATACCAAGAACTACACTTCTAGAAACGATATACTGCTGATAAGCTTTACAGTGGTTTAAACATTTTAACTTCTTCATTCCCTAGTCTTACCTTTCCTGTTGTTGCCTTAATAGCCTTCCATAACATGTTGCTGTTTTAATAAATCAGTGCCTTTCGGATTTCTAAAGTTGCTGTGAATATCTGCATAGGTGGCCAGACAGTACATACTGGAAGCTAGCTGGCTGCCTGGGTCTCAGGATAAAAACACTGGGTTTACAGCTCAGGCTTTAGTAACTCTTCCTGAAGCAGCAATTTTTCCCTGCAGGTTTTCAATTTCTAAGTTGTGTGAACTCCAGCATGAAGAACTTAAAAGAACCATAGACCATACTGGTACAGGAAGGGTATGGCCTAGTGAAGCTTTTGCTTTAAAGAAAGTATCAGAAGAAAAAGAAAATTAAAAGAAGCAAACAAAGAAAAAAAAAGGAGCCTTGTTTGGGTTCTGCAGGAAGATCACTTGCTAGATTATTTGTGATTTTAATTGCATCTTCCTCCTGAAATTTTGTTTTGCAGGTACGGATGTGAAAGATGCCCTGGTAATAAGTGTTTCTACAGGAACAAAATGTATCAATGGTGAATATATGAGTGATCGTGGTCTTGCATTAAATGATTGTCATGCGGAAATTATATCTCGCCGGTGCCTGCTTAAATTTCTATATACACAACTTGAGCTTTATCTAAGGTGAGCTGGAGGGAAAAGGAAGGTGAGCTGATCATACAGAGCTGAAAAGGTGTCTGTGTAAAACACGTCTTAATTATTTCAATGTGAAACACTTGTCCTGTTGCATTGGGATGTTTAAGTGAGAACTCAGGCCTTTTGCCCTGAAGTTTGACTGTAACAGAACATGTATTCAGTTAGGTGTCAATCATGAGAGGGGAGGACAGAAAAAATAATTGGGAATCATTTTGTAAACTGTAAATGTGTAAATCAAAATAATTTCAAGTAGGCTAAAGGGTGGTGATGTTTCATTCGCTGGTAAGTGCCTGAAAGCTCTTGACATCTGGGGATGTCAAGGGCTCTCTTTCTTGTCTCGGTGGTCTTTTGTTATTTTTAATAACTGTTAGATTTGTACTGTAAAATTTCCAGACATCCTGTGTTTGTTTTTAATGCCTATTAAGACTGCCCAGGTTATGGTTGTTTATGTGTTAATGTCAGTTTTGAATCTGGCTTTATTCTCTGTTTCAGCAATAAAGAAGATCAACAAAAATCCATTTTTATCAAATCAGAGCGAGGCGGGTTTAAGCTGAAGGAGAATGTGCAGTTTCATCTCTATATCAGCACATCTCCTTGTGGCGACGCTAGGATTTTCTCACCACACGAAGCAGCACAAGAGGGTATGACAGCACCCCACTCAAGCAAGGGAATTTAAAGTATTCTTTGAGCATGTACAAGTGGCACAGTTAAAATTTAGGTGTCGTCCTTACTTTTAGTGTAGATGGGTGTTAGAGAAAGATCTCTCCAAAAAAAAATCTGAGCTGTTCTTCCTGTATGGTAGTTAAGTATAGAATGATCCACCATGTGGTATTGAAGAGGCTGAATGCTAGCCAAAATAAGCCAGTGAGTCAGCAAGTATTTGTATAGAACTAACATTATTTCTGTCTTTTAACGGTGGTTGTCTGCCTGCCCCTTTCTTGATCTGTCCATTAACTTCATTCTAATGCTGTAATGCTCAGCACAGAATTGAAGAGCTAACGGCTGCATATTTCTTGATCATGGAAAGCTTGGTTTAATTGCAAGTGTGTTTTAGAAGACAGTATTTGTGAGAGATGTCTGATGCTGTAGCTAATTTGCAAGGAACAATAGAAATTGTAATGCAAGCCAGCAGTTATGCAGACAAATAACTGTAATCAACTCTTCTTATTGTAATGCTATCTGTAAAACACTTTGAGAATGCTTCTCAGCTGATTGTAAGCAATTTTTGTCATTTAGATCAAGGCGACAGGCATCCAAACCGCAAAGCGAGAGGACAGCTACGGACAAAAATAGAATCTGGGGAAGGGACCATCCCTGTACGCTCTACTACCACTATCCAGACGTGGGATGGTGTATTGCAAGGAGAAAGGCTACTTACCATGTCCTGCAGTGACAAGATAGCAAGGTGAGATATCGAATGGTTGGTTTCTCTGCTATTGCTTTTTATTGCTGAACAAGAAAGGAGGGTTGCGTGATAACTGCAGTGAACGTGCAGGTGATTGATTGTCTTATTTCATTGCTTAGATGCAGTGTGGGGGTTGCTGTAATTCCAGTGATAAACCTCTGATTCTTCACCTGCAGTTGGTGTCAGACCTTCTGCTGGCTTCAGAGGCAAGGTGAAATCATCTATCATTCACTTCAAGTCGTGACAGATTTTTTTTGTATTTATATCACTGGGAAATAGCAGAGGAATGCCCCCCCCCCCCCCAAGTAGTATAGCATTAGCAAAACAGTGTAATAAATATATTGTGTTAGTTACATTTGGGTAACTTCCTCTGATGATATCCATCCTTGCCCCATTATTGGAAGTGTTCAAAGTCAGGTTGGATAGGGCTTTGAGCAACCCGATCCTAGTGTGTGCCTGCCTGTGGCAGGGAGACTGGACTTGATCATCTTTAAAGGTCCCTTCAAACCCAAACCAGTCTGTGATTCTATGATATCAAAGATACATACATGTTCCATGGATAGATTTAGATTTCTATTATTTCATAAAGGGAAAAAGTGTTCCAACTAAAAAAAGATCTTAATTCATGGGCACTTTTACTTTTTAACTTCAAAATTATTTTAATTTCAGTTTAAATATTTTTACTGCAATTAAAAATTTTGTTTCCAATACTAGTGCTTTTATTTATATTTTGTCTGATTTCTTCTTTGCTGCATGTTTTCACAAAGATTTAAAGATTTTTTTTTTCTCAAAATCTTAAATGGACAAATGATTACCCCCCAAAAAAATTTAGCAGCAATATCCTTTAACAAGTATAAGAAGTATGGGAGAGGTGCAACATAATTTTTTTAAAAGAGTCTGTGTGTTTGCAGCCTCTTGCAAAATAGACAAGAAATGCAGTTTTTCAGCTGATGATATTTTAATTACTTTTTAATTAAAAATAGCTCTGCTGTTTTGTCAAGTTACAGTTAGTCTGATTCAGAATTTATTAAGTGTATTAAGTTTGAACTATTCTTGTGAACTGCGTATGCCAACTCAAACGTACAGGAGCAGTGTTATGTAATTGCTTTGTTCATCCAGTCTTGTCTCAAATAATCAGCATCTCTACTGAAGGAAGACATTTTACTTTCATTTAAATCCCCCTAACATAAATGGATAGGTCCTTTCAGAAGCTAGTGGGATGTTGAAAGGTAATTCTACTAAATTGATGACATTTCGATTTCTTTTATAATATTTTCAATAAAATTCACCAAATAAATTTCCCAGCTTCATGCCAGGGACTTCTCCCAACCACCTGACACAATAATCATGTTACATTCATTTGACTTCTATCACGTCATCATTGCTGTTAGTGCAAATAAAAAAAATGAAGACAGTTGTTGAGCTAGAACACATTTGACTATTTTGTTGATTTTGTGTGATGCAGAACAGAATCCATCTCTCATTTGCGTAGCTAGCTGTCACCTCTCCTTGGGGCTAATGGGAATAATTTTGTTTGTGCCAGTGAAGGAAGCAAATAGAATCCCTTGACACAGAACAAAGACTGTATGACGGGTAAGGACGCCCAAATTTTTGTATTCTTTTTTTCTTTTCTTTTTTTTACATTTCCCTGACACTTATGACCATGGTTCGTCCATTTACTTTTGAAAGAATGCATTGCTCTGTAGTGTCCACCAGTCAGTCCTCCAGTATACCTGAGCCCCGTGAATTCCCACTGAGCTTTCCCAAAGATTCACAATCCCAGCCTGGAACACATATAGGAAAGACATTCAGGGTGCAAGATTGCACAGGCAGAAAACCTTGTATCTGAACAGCCTCATCTGTGTGGGTTATATGTATAATCCAAGCTGTTATGTCCAGCCTCTGAGTGCTTTGTTGCAGTGTGCTGTCTAGAACCCTCCTGAGCTAGGTAGGAACACCCAAGAAAAATTGTGAGGAACATGGAAAGGCCATGAGTGTAATACCATTTGGGTAAGAAGCATTAGAACGGGATTATCCTGGTGTGTTAGTGCCTGGTGGCACCACAGTATGGTGTTAGGGTGGTTTCTGTGACAAGAGTCACTGTTTTGGGACATTAATACACATGCATTTTTTTTAAAATGTATCCTAACCTTGTTCCATAGTACTTTATTATGTGTATTTTTGTCATTCTCCTTTGATGTGTTTTTCTGTCCACATTCACTTTTAAGTTTTTTGTCCTCAAATAATTACTTAATTTCTCACAAAACATTCCGGTTGTGGCTAATGTCTTGCCGAGAAGAGGAATTTTTTTTTTCCATCCTGTTTCATTGCTAGGAAGGCTGTAGGAATTGAGAAGTGCTTTAACGTTAGGTCATGTTCTTAAAGGGGAAGTCATTGGTGCTCTTCTACTCTAAAGAAGGGAAAAATTATTTCTGATAATCTTTCGTGTGAAAGAACATCATGTTCCACGCACTGGCCTCATTTTGGGCTTATTCAGAGTGGCAAGTCCGAATAGATGTTTGTAACTCAATCTTTCTCTTTGTTTCCACAATGGCTTTGTTGTCTTGACCCCAGCACCTAGTTTTCTGGGACTGATGAAGCTGCACAAACACTTCTTAAAATCCTAGGCATGCTCACTGAAAGCTGCATGTTCTGCAGCTATGTCCATGCCTATCCAGCTGTCTTTGAGTTTGAGAGTTATTTCTAAGTGTCAAGCTCCATGGCGGAGCCAGTGTGACTTCTGAACAGCAAGAGCAAGAGCAGTTCTTCTCACCAGTTCTTTACCCAAGTGACAGTGGCTGATGTGGTGGCTGTGTGACACCTAGGTAAAAAAACTGAGGGAAAGTGGTAGGAAACCACTACTCAGGATGTAGCATCTAAATAAACAGATGTAGCATCATGTAACCTCTCAAACCAATGACCTGAGTCTTGACCCATGCTCACAGGTGTCCAGCAAATCCAGGCAACACTAGAAAAGCTGGGACATCTCAGAGCTGTGTGGTTGCCAGCTTAGGTACAGCTACAAGGGAAAACAGATCCTCTTTGCTGTAATTGCAAATCTGACTTCAGGATAAATAGAAAGATGTTTGCAAGAAGTGCTAATGTGAAAGACTATGGACTTCTTGCACTTATTGATTAGTAGTGTGGGCTGTTGGCTGAGCCACTTGATGTAAAAGAAGCTCTGACTCCACTCCATGTAAAGATGTTGCTGCCTGTTTATGCTGTGGCTCATGAGAGGTATGGGCTAATTGTAGAGATTGTGGTTAGCTGAATGAAGTCAGCTCTGCCTATTTGTTCTGCCAGGTGATGAGAGTAAAGTGCAGCTAGATGGGTGTCCACAGCAAGCACCTGCCTAGTGGGTGTCTCAGTTGAAAGTTGAGCAGCAGAAGCATCCTTGCGCATGGATGATAAACCACAGTGAACGTGGTTGCAGACAGACAAATGCTTGTCACTGAGCTACAGAGGTGAAGGCCACCACAGGGCTCAGCAAGCATCCCTGGGGATGCTGCTGGCCTCAAACTTGGCAGGCTGATCACAGCAGTCTTGGAAACCAGAAACATGCAGGAAATCCCATGGGCACAGCTACTGCAAACACAAGTGCCTTCTGTTCAGACCTAGCAGGAGCCCCTGGGTTTGTGGCGTCCAGCGTCTTCATGGTAAGAAGCTAGTTGCCTTACATCCTGGGGACACAGTGATTGTGGAGAGCTCTTGGTTCGCGTTGCAATTCAAAAGACCTTGAAAACTTGTTGGTGTCGTGGTAAGCCAAGCACGCCTTTGGGATTACGCCCTGAGACAGCTGCCGTCTGAGCTGCGCGCCTCTGTGATGGAGGAGTGCAGGAGATGCATGTGAGGAGGCAAACTGCTTTCTGGGGATAGTCTGACATCTCACATTTTGACACCTTGTTTCCCTTACCATCAGTTGCAAGTAAAAGCTTGTCATAAACAAAATGCCTACCAAATAATTTTCCTTTCTTCATAGTCATTGCTGTTTATATTAATAAAAGCAGCTCTTTGAATTGTAAACACTTGTTTTTGTCAGGTTTTGCAGTCTATCATAAATAGAACTTCATTTTTTTTCAACAGTAAACTCTCATTTTGGTAGTTGCAGGAGACTATTCATTTTCCTGCTATGAATTCTGACACCAGTTCCACATGCACACCACTGTAGATACAACGTGTAGTGACTCACCTCTTCCATACTGCTGTCTGCTTAAAATATATTGAGAGTGATACTAAGATGTTTGATATTAACATCAAGTTTTATTGCTTACTGCTGTTAGACTCACCTCATTTCTATGTTTTCTCTAAAATAGTGTAGAATTTCTATGCAGTTTGGGCTTGGAAAGCTCAAAGGAGAGTTTTTACCTGAAGCGTGTATTTTAAACCTTTTTTTTTTTTTTGCAAGAGGTACACTAGCACACTGAAAGTGTTGTGGCAGAGTTTAATTTTACTTATGTTTTCATGTATCAAGAGTTGTGAAATCAGCTGTATGTCATGAAGAAATCAATAGACCTTTTAGAAATCCACTGCCTTGCCTCTGAGCATATGGTAGTCTAAAGCAGAAATGTTACAATGTAGCAAGGAAGAGGGGAATCCTCTTGTTTTGGCATGGGTCTCTTGTTTCTGTGCCCTCTTTTTTTAATATAGTGTGATTGAGAACAGCAAAAACGTTGAGAAAGTGCATCCATCCTCCAGCTTGTTATCAATAGGATCTAAGTGGTGAATATAGAATAAGGAAATCAGTGAGTATGATAAATTCATAAAATTCAGATATCCCCGATGTGGTGCTTGTCTATAAAACCTCAGGTGAGCACACTACACAGAGTATCCTCTGTAAATAGTCAGGAGTTGCACACAATTCACGTGCACAAATCTACAAAGGCCATCATTGGGGTATAGTCTGTAAAGGTGGTGAGATGTAGTGATTAAAAAGAGCATTTCTCTAGCTGCTCAGGCACAAGATTACTTCATAGGCAAGGTGGAGCACATGGCAAAATCTTGGTGACAGGGAAAATTTGATCTTTTGTAGCTAAGCTAAACTGTGAACTGTAGAGCAAAGTGGGGATACAAGGCACCCCAAGCTATACTCCCAGGGAGACATCTCAGCAGCATTTCAGCATTGAAATAGTTTTTGGGTTGTACCTGAAATTTTTCAGACGGCTAAATTTTTCAGGCTAAACAAAAATACTCAATGGAAAGCAGAGTTTTTATGTAAGGAAAAACTTCATCAAAGATGATGATCTGCTAGCACAACTTTGATGGAAATTGCTCAACAATATAATAAACCTGATACCAAATAAGAGAGCTGTATGTAACTATGCATTATTTCTTCTTCATAGCAAACATTGTATTTATGACAATATTAAATAATCAGGAGTTTAGAGATAAATAATAGGAGATTACTAAAAGGATACATATTATATGTCAGACCAGATGTAATTTGTTGTTTCTCACACAGTTTGCTCCATCTTGCATCATTTTACTCAGCAGAGTGACCCTGCTGATATCAGTAAGATTCTCTGCAGGAAAAAGCATCATTTTTCCAGTGCCTATTTAATTTCTAAAAGCAAGCTAACTTTCAGCTGGGTTTGGGAGTGTGCTTTCAATAGTGTATTCTCTTGATGGAGAAAGTGTTTTAGGAGACTCTCAGCACCCATGTCCAGGTGCTGCATCCCTCCTGCGTGCTCCATCTCTGTCTCTCAGCAGTGGTCCTGCAGTTGTTTTTGAAGCTATGCAGTAAACCGAACTCGAGAACTGCCTCTTCAAAATATGAGGCCAGGGGATTTTTTTTTTATTATTATTTTTTTTAAAAAAAACTTGACTCATGTCACTGATCTGACATTATGGAGAGCTGTACAAGCAATGAAATTAGCAGGCTGAGGAGGATCAAGGTGGTGGTAAGTAGAGTCCTCTTCAGTCAGGCTTGCTCATCTGTTTTATTCAAGCACCAAAATAAACTTTCCTGCTGGTTATGTCTGGGTGTTGAGCTGTACTCAGGTATGCTATTTTAATAGTGCTAAGCTGTTTGCAGGTGTACCTCAGAGAAAAGGACAGTGAAAATACTCTGCAAGGGACTTTGAGGTTTTAAAAAGTGATTTGTATGACTGTTACATACAGACTGAGAGTCAAAGCTTGATCAAATGAACAGAGCTACAAAAAAACACTTCCGTATTTTGCTCCTATGCATGCTATATCCCTGCCACCAGACCTGATCCAGTGTAGGTCACAGTGGTGCAGACAGGGATTTATGTTTGGAGTCTATAAAGCAGCTAAAGTGAGCAAAGAGTATATGCACTCTTTGTGTATTTTCAGTTTTCAGATTCAGTTTTCTCCCTACTCACGGATATTGCAAGCAACTCCTTATGTCTTTGCTGGACAGTTTGGCTCGGGTGACAAGGACAAGCTTTCCCTATGGTAATGAAGTGCTGAGGTCTTGCAGACAGAATGCTTCTTGGGTTCTTGCCAGGTGTCTTTTGGAGGCATTAGCTACTGTTTCTGACTGAGGATCTCACAGTTTGGCTTTCTCCAATCCATCTCTGGCATTAGGGTTCTGGAAGATGCATCACCAGACATGTTAGTGGGGAAGTAAAGTTACGGAGTCTGCTTCTGAAGTGGATGCTGACAGTAGACCTGTTGTTATACATTATCTTACTCAGGATTTTGTTGAGCTGATCTGTGAAATTCTGGCAAGTGTCATAGCTCTGCTACCATAGTCATGTGCTGGCCAAGAGAAAGGGTTGAAAGTCTGGTCCATTGTGATTGACTGCTATTATATCTGGCAGATGTTACTTGTTCCATTAAAAAGAAAGTGTGTTTTTTTTTGTTTTTTTTGTTTTGTTTTGTTTTTCCCTCCTTCTTAGGTGGAACGTATTGGGTATTCAAGGAGCCTTACTTAGCCTCTTTGTGGAGCCAATTTACTTCTCTAGCATCATCTTGGGGAGTTTATATCATGGGGATCATCTATCCAGAGCCGTATACCAGAGGATAGCAGAGATAGAAGATCTACCACCTCTTTATACACTCAACAGACCTTTACTTAGTGGCAAGTATCTAATGGAGAAGGCCGTGCCGGTAACTAAGTCTGTTCCAGTAGCAATGTGATTTTGCAGTTCTAAGAACCTTGCAAATTATGTACTGTGAGTAAACTGCTTTCTGGTTACAACTGAGAAGTTATGGTCTAAACCTAATATAGATACTCCGTCAGAAATACCATAGCAAGGACCCTTCATGAGTTAAAAGGTGGAAAGAACTGGGGTATGAACCTTTGGCTGTGGTTTCACATAACTGCTGTCTGGAGCATGCCCTAGTAATATGTGAGGCACGTTGAAGGCCCAGGCTTAGTGAAACCTCTTCCCACCCATGAAATGGTGTGTTAGCTCTCACTGTCACTTCTCTTGCCATCGCAGGTATTTGTTGAACGGCCACGTCATTAATCAGTATGCCAAGACAGACACATTTGGTTCACAATTTGTAGATCAATAACCAACTAAAAATGGATAGAGAGAACATCTCATCTGCCATCAGTTGTATTTTCTTTTTGTCATTGCTCTCTATTGGATGCAGCACTGGCTTTAATTAGCATGGCACCCGAGTGGCCCAATAATCCTAATATTTTAATTTCCACTTTGTAGTTTAATGCACAAATGCTGCATTCAGAGCCTGGTGCCACATTCTTTGGGAATATTTTTAATAGATAATTAAATATATCTGACAGACAGCAATATGGCAAGCCCCAGCTGGTATAGTTAGCAGTTGTCTTTTGCAGCTGCTGTTGAACATCTAAGTACTGTTCTTTGGCTTTGCGCTGATCCTAGCCTCTAGTGGGGCTAAGAGGAATGGCGGTATTTGAATTAACAGGTCATAACTTCTAATTGAGCTGTGACTTTCAAAGGAAAGTTCTGAAGTGTCTTAAATTCTAAAACTGCTAGTTACAGTAATGCTGTGAAAGCTTTAAAACTGAAATCCCTTATCCTTCCTTTCATTGTGTGCATTGCTTTGTTCTGTAGAGCTCGCCTTTTGGCATGTGTCCATTTATTTTCCAGGAGAAAAAAAAAACTCAGTATTTTAAGGCATGTTTAAAGTTTGACATGAATTTTTACAATCGATTTAGGGAGGGAGCGGGGAAAAAGAGCCTACTGAACAACCAGCATTTCTTTAGATTAGAAAGGTAATGAATGAGGATTCCCTGAACTAGGACATATTAAAATGTTAACAAACGTATTTTTCCTTTCATTAGCAAGTCAGTAACAGTTACAACACTCACAGTACCAAATATTAAATTCTATGGGCAGAGTGGCTGATGTATGGACTGTTTCTGCCTGATTTTGGGGAATTTTTATCAGTTCTTCAAAACAGCAGGTTTTGGGTGTGGTGGGAGGGGTTTTTGTTATCCTTTTAACACCATATAATATTACCTTGTCTTCTTAAAAATCATCTTTCTGCAATATTGATGTCACCTATTAGCCATGAAATAGTAGCATCTATTTAAAGAGTTCAGCTGGGACTTACTGAGCTGTAGAGAGAGTTTAGAAATGTTCTCAGCTCTTGAGTTTTCATGAAAATCCGTATCTCTCAAATGTATGGGAAACTTGTTTGGAAGATTGGGCAGAGAATTTTGTTGATTGATTTTCTTCTACTGGTTCAGTCTTGAAAGCTAGTCTTCTGACTCATGCTGTTGGATTCAGCTGGGGCATTTGTGTAGCTACCCATCTGCTCTTTGATTCACATATTTTACAGTGTATTCTTACCTGGAATAAGCAGTGCAGAAATACCTGTCCCCAATTCTTTGTTCCTCCTGGTACCACACACACAACTGTGATGGTGACTTATTTCTACCAGAGGGATGAACTAAAAGAGAAATAACTGTCTTTCCCCACTGTCTCATTTGTTTAGCTGAGAAAGTACTGTAAAAACTGGGGTTTTTTCTCTCTTAAAACAAGTTTTATCTCTGCAGGGACAATTGCGTTAAGTCAAAGTTAGACTGAGTTATTGTTATCTACTGTTAAAAATTGTCTTTTCATCATCTTTCTTTACTCATAGGAGATTTTCTACTTATACGTCCTTTTGTCAGTAAGTTAAATGTAAACATGCATATCAGAGTAGCTAGTTTTCAGCTAGGGGATGCAGGAAACCCATACGTTGGTAGAAAACTCCCTCCCTGTGCTGACTCTTGGAAGCCTTGGTTGCAAGACCCAGCCTTTCGGGATGCCTTTAGCACCACAGCACTGAGGGCACATGAGCTCTCACTGAGAACTGGGCAGCTCACTTGAAGAGAAGACAGGTTTGAATCTTGCGACTTTCTAGAATAATCTGAAAAGGGATAGATTTCTCAATCAAGTAGAATGAGGGTGATTGTATAAATCATCCAGTAACAAAGTGCCAGTCTGCAGGGTAATCTGCACAGACTCTTTTTAGAGCCATTGTTGGAGGTGAGCATGAAGGTGTTAACCTGGGGTGGAAGTAGGGTGGCAGGGCTTGCCAAATACTCTGTTCAGAGAATCAGCCCTTGAAAATCCTTGGGAGCAGAAGTTGTTAAATATAGGAGAGCTCAATACATATAAATGACAGCTCTTCTTCACTGGAGGCAACTAGTGTGAACCAAATTTCAGCAGGCTTCTGGCCTTATGGTTCCTGTTGCTGGTAGATGTGCGCTGAGATGCTCCTGCCCCAAGGACCCGGGCTAATGACATCCACTGGGTCTATGACCGCAAAGCAGATGGCAGGCTGGGTCCTGATTTTCCCTCCTGTCTGCAATGGCTACTCAGCTGTCTCTGAACCCTGTAGTAGTGCCTGCTTTTGTGGACAATGCCTTTTTTTTCTTAGCTGTAATTATAATATTTAACAGGTGAAGTCTTCCCTGTTTTGATGTCCAGTCAGTTGATAGTTTCTTATGATTTAGTTTCTTTAGAGCTTCCCATCTTTTACCAGAGTATTGTCAGAAATTACATTGTTGGTGGTTTTGACCCGTTCCTTGTGGTGCTGCTGACAGGTATCTCTTATTTCAGTTCTTGGATGAAACACCCTGGAGCAGTGTCACATCTGCTGATTATCTTGTCACCAGCATAGGAACTGTCTTAGGTAAGACCAAGATCTTAAGGTATGATCTGTCTAGCCCAGTAGTACTCTTTGCATGGTGGTTAGGCAGTGAAAAGTAGAAGGAAACAGTAAGCCTCTGCAGATACCTCCAGAGAACCGCAGCAGTAATCTGCCAATCAGTGACATCCAGAGTCAGGTATTCAGAGTCTTTGTGTTTAGAAAACCTTAATGGATCTTTCATTCATGAACTCCTGGGCTGATTTTTTTTTTTTTAACTGGTATAAACTTTTTACCATCCGCAGCCTTCTTTAGTAGGAGGGCTGTAGGACCTGTAAAGATTTGTGCAATGGAATTTCCTTTCTGTTTATTTAATTAGATGCTCCTCAGTGCCATGTATGATACAGGCTATATAAGCAGTTGTGTCATGGCGCTCAGTTTTCTATACCTCTGTGATATTCCTACATAAGTCCTGGTTTTTGCAAGCTGAAAAGTCTTAGTCTGCTTTGTTGATCCTTGCATGGAGACCCTTCCACGTAAGGATTATCCATTACGTTTTACAATCAAGTTTTTGAGCTAGTGAGACCAGAGCAGCACCTGATACTCAAGATAAGGCAGCAGTACTGATTTATATGGTGGCATTGTGATATTCTGTTCAGTTCCATGATCCTTCAATAAAAATTTCAAACATTCACTTTGCTTCCTTTGATTGCTGTTGATCATTGACCTGACCTTTTGGTAGAACTGGATATTAGAAACTAAAATCTCATTCCTGAATGCTAATATCCAGCTCCAAGTCCAGTACTCCTTATGCAAAAACTGCTTTGTTTTTTATTCATATGTATTACTTTATATCTGTGATGAATTTCATCTGCCTTTTTATTGCCCAGTCGCTCAATGTTGTGAGCTTTTTTTCTTCTACTCTGAAATTGTTTATTTACCTTCTTAAATAATTTAGTATCATTAACAATCTTATTCACCTTGGGTTTTTTTCCACATACACACTTTCCCGGTCTGCACAGAGCTTGAGGCTCTCCAGCTGTGTTGGCTCTTCCCAAGGAGACAGTCTTCATCCAGGTATCCTTAAACCTGTTTTTAAGGTAGACATCGAGCAGACAGGACTTCTGCTCCCTGGGCTCTCTAAGAATTTCTGTCACACTGGCCACCTCCAGTCTTCAGTTACTAAGGCAGTATTTTGTTGAATCATTGTGTTTACATCTGTGTTCAGCAGTGCAGTATTGTAGTTAGAAACAACCCCAGTTCCCTCAGCCACTCTTCCTAAAACTTGTGCTCTAGACCCCTCACCAACTTTGTTGCCCTTCTCTGAACTCGCTCCATCACCTCAATGTCTTTCTTGTAGAGAAGGGCACAAAACTGAACACAGTATTTGAGGTGGGGCCTCACCAGTGCCAAGTACAGGAGGACAATCCCTTCCCTTGTCCTGCTGGCCACACTATTTCTGATACAAGCCAGGATGCTATTGGCCTTCTTGGCCACCTGGGCACACTGCTGGCTCATACTCAGCCTGCAGCCTTCCTGCTGCAGATGTCATGTTTATTGACTGGAAAATAAATATGGCACACCCTGGCACACCTCTGAACCCCTTAAAAAATGGAGTCTCATTGGCCACCTTTCATCCTGAAGAACTTGCATGGTTTCTGAGAGGTTATGTACTATGACTGCTGTTCCTGCTGCCTCGTCTTTAGTTTCCTCAAACGCAGTTGAATATTGTCTGGGTCCCATAACCGGTGTTTGCTTACTTCATGCACATATCCTAGAACTATTTTTACGGGCACCTCAATTTGAGATGGCTCCTCTGCCTGTGAAGGGGGGCTTCAGCCTGGAAACCCACCCACCCTTTTTGCAAAACATTCGTATGGGGTTTTGTACACAAGAAGACTTCAACCAACACAGCAAGAGTGGTTATTTTAAATGTTCGTTCTTCAGCACCCCTCTGTCTGCTGTCTGCATTTGCATTTATTTATTTATTCGACAAAAATAAATCCTTCAGCAGAGCCTTTGGTGATTTTTTTGGCTGTTTCCTTGGTACCTTATCCTCCTGTTCACCTTGGTGGTTTTCAGCTCTCTGTCTCCTTTTTGATGAAGCTTTTTTGAGCTCTGTCCTCAAAAAAACTTTCAAGCTTTAAGCACTGGCACAAAGAGCTGTGACCTTTGCTTTTGCTTATTATACCCCATTATAATAATATTCAAGAGTAAGTTCTGCATGATGTTCTCTAAATAGCTTAGTTATATTAGTTTTCGAAGGAGAATAAAATAATTTCTTCTCTATCCTAGCTTTCTCTCCCATTACTAGTTTCAGCTTGTGCTGTGTTTGTGTCTAGATTTTGAGGGGGAAGATAAGATCCACTTGAAGTGTTATCAGACTCATTGCTTTTGAGGTGACCTTTATTCCTTGTCCGTGATACCCGTGATTCACCTTCAGGGACTTCTTTGCTATCTCTCCAGGGTTCACGCAGATAATTAAGTAGCTGAATACAGTGTTGTAATTTAAGTCTGAAATTCTGAGTCTGGGGTTTATTTATTTAATTCATCAAAATAACCTGAAGAATGCAATTGTATAATTTCCATGGAAATGCAGTGCATACTGGATGTTCAGCTTCCTCATCTTTATTTGATTTGCTTGTATGGGTGCTTGTGATGTCACAGGTGTCTGAGTAGCTGATAGAGCAGGAGCAAACTCAAGGAGCAAATGGTGTTTTACAGTACTTGATGAACTATGGCTGATCACTGTACTTGTTCAGTAGAACAAAAGCAAAGGTAATAGTATAGATATCATTAAATTAAAGAAAAAATATGACTGACCTGCTTGTCATATGGTAGCAATTTCTTAGCCCTCTTGCCTCAGTAGTTTTGGTAAAACCAATTTTTGATTAAGAAGAGGTTTGTCACCATGGGTCTGTTTCACATAAGCTTCACAAAAGCAGCCTGAGTTTGTTTGCTTCTGGAGGCTCAGACTTGAGATTTGTTTTGTGTGCACCCACACTCTACAATTTATTAGGTGTTTAGGTGCAAGCCTTGTGTTACATGACTTACAGAGCAGCAGTCTTCGGACTTCAGTGGCACAGGACATGCACAGGTGTTGCGCATGATCAGCTCTGGTTTTCAGAAGGTGTGAATGCATATGCTCATTGCTAACTGCTCAGAAGGACCACAGAAGTTGTGATGAGGACTTTTTGACTCTAGTCATAGAATCATAGGATTGTCTAGGTTGGAAGAGACCTTTAAGATCATCAGGTCCAATCATCAACCTAACACTGCCAACACCACTACTAAACCATGTCTATAAGCACCACGTCTACCTGTCTTTTAAATACCTCCAGGGATGGTGATCCCTTGGGCAGCCTGTTCCAATGTTTGATAACCCTTTCTGTGCAGAAATCTTTCCTGCTATCCAATATAAATCTCCCCTGGCGTAACTTGAGGCCATTAGTCATAAAGCCCTGTTCTTGCTGGGTCTTCCTCAAGTATTGCTTGTGGGATATTCTTGATGGTACCTGCTCAGCAGGGACCGCTGTCCACCCTCCCAGGTTGGTCAGTGTGTGGATCCCACATCCCTGCTCACCAGTTTACAGGTTGGTGGGTGTAGATCTGCGGCATCCTGTGGACAGTGTAGGTACCTCTACTGTATTTCAGCTCCTGGATGCATCTTTCCTCAAAGAAATCTCCTAAAAGAGCTCTTCAGGAAACTTTTGCTCCAATTCTCAATTTTTTCAGCTTATAACTTAAGAAAATGGGGAATGGTATAGTTATTTTTTCATTATTTACTTATTCACTTAACCACTGGTTATCATTCGTAGTGACCAGGTTGACATAAACCAAGCATAAAAATGCAACAGCTTCAGAAAGTTCAGTATGATTGATATTTCAAAATGGTTGTTTGTTTATTAAATGAAGAATTGATTATAGTAAGCAAACTGAATTTTGTTGTGTCATTCAGACCTCATAGGTCTCGCACACTCTCAGCGCTGGGCCCAGAGGCGCCATGAGACCCAAGCCAAGCGAGACAGTCCTACGCTTGGGTGCCTGAGGTTGGCTTAACTTTATTTATTAGATTGTGTTTCAGGTATCAGCGAGAAATGCATCCTGCTGCAATGCTTATGTTCAGTTTATACAAATTCGCTAGATCTTATAAAGTGTGGGACCAAGCATGACCTCGGAGTATATTTGAAATAGGCTCTTACTGAGAGTTGCGTTAAAGTAAAAATGGGATCTTTACTTATTAGAAAGAAAAAAAATCCCCTGTTCATTTTTTTGCTCCTGATGAGACAACTGAGACATCTTAAAGGTAGAGTTTTGCTACCCCTGTGATGTTTGCAGGATCAAAAGTGAGGCGCTCCTTAGCTTTTCCATGGCATGCACAACCCAAATTCATGGCCCCAGCTGCTGGTCCTGAGCACTGTCTTCCTGCACACAAGGGAGAGGAGTTGCACGTGGATGGCAGCAGCTGCTGTGATCTTCAAGCATGGTATTATGGTCATTATATACAGTGCATCACTGCAGCATTGGGGTGATGTGGGGGAATAAATCCTGCCCTAGGCAGCCCGGGCAGCCAGCCAGCCTTGCTTCATGCTTGGGTTAGACTTCTGGTGACTTTGCTTCTCCATCAGTAGAGGTGAAGCCTTATTTCAGAGGTGTCACAAACATCTGAGCAAAATGATCTGCATCCTCTCTTGAGTCCTGCAGTTTGCTATTTCTGGGCACTGTAAGTAGCAATGTGCATGTAAAGTGGGGAGGCAGCTGAAGCACAGTCGGATTTATGCTGAAAGACTCAAATGTCTGCCAGTTTTGGCTTTGTGGAGGATGGGGCTCACTTTGCCTAACTTGGATGCTCACAGCGTCAGTGCCGCTGCCTGTGCTAGCCACGCCGTGCCCCGGCGTAGTCCGTAAGAAGGAGGAAGTAGATTGGTAGCTTTTAACGAAACACGCTTGACAGCTGCTGAAATGTAGGCAGCTTCATGCCTTGGTTTGCAAGGCATCCTGCCATCTCATACTGCTGCTCTGACCTCACTCCATTTTTATGAGGGAAAGTGAAAAAACACATTGTAGGCACTTCTAAATAAACACAACCTCTCTGAATAAGACTGCAGTCCAAAGTTGTTAGCTGAATTCTGTGTGTTGTAACATGACCAGGGTTCATAGTTTCACACCTGTTTTGAAATGAGATAAGCAACATGCACCTAAATTTTTTACAACAGCAGAGTGAAAGGGAATTCATTGGAGAGTTACAACTGTCAAAACCTCACAAAATCTGCTTTTTCCTAACCTTGGCTTGTCCTGCTACTGAGTGGGCTCTGAGAGCAGCAGTTTCTTGTGCAGGATCAGAGCAACTATTTTTCTGCTTCATAATTATTTGCAGGTTAATAATTAGTTCATTGGTTTACTCTATAAGCAAGACCAGATCCTCCCGAGATGGATGTGGCAAGGTGCTCATGTAACTGTCCCCATGGACCCCACAGACCTCTCTGTGATCCCCTCCACTGAGGAGGCTGGTTTCTCACAGCTCCAGTGATGCACACTGGCCCTGCTAGGAAGGACAGGAGAGAACACTTTAGCCAGGATGAGAATAAGATGTTGTGGTAGTGCAACCCACATCTCCTTAGGCCGCTTGGTGTGATTTCCCCCTGCACCGGGCCACATAGCAACCTAACGTAAGTCAGGCATGAATTGCGAAAGGCAATGGACCAGAATGTTATGGCAACCCTTTAATGCACCTGGCTCCCCCATCCCCTATTGCTTGGAAACGGTATCAGTAATTGATTACCCCCTTGACAGTGCCTGCATCATGGCCCAAAGGGCCAGAACTTAAAGATCTAGAAAGTTCTGGGCCCACGCAGCTGGTGGGAAGTACCAGAATATCCTATTGTCCGAGTTGAGCCGGAGTGGAAAAGTACCTGACGAAAGTCAATTATCTCGGACTCTATAAATAGTGATCCTAGTGAGACCCTTTGTGCTCTCCTGGATCACAGCGGGCTGTGACCAGAATCTCCCCTGAGTTGGGACACCACTCAGGCAAACACCTTGAGGGTTAATGGTCCAGGGCGAGTTAACCTTGTACAGGCTCAATTATCACCCGTTGAGGAAAGCTGATGCATTATGAGTATTTACTCTAAACTCGAGAAGTTGGAAATTTTGACTATGGGCTAGTCTGTCTCATCCACCTCCTACCTATGTATGTGTCTGAATACACACATTAGCCTTCAGGAGTGTGAGTGTCTGTGTATTTTACTGGCTCCAAATATTTCTGTCTCTCTGTGTGTAGTCGAAAGGGGCACCTGTCAGCTCACTGGAGTCGCCCACTCTGAAGGGACTTTGGTCCTGGCAGTTAAAGGCTTGGGTGGTGTGCGTGCAGCTCCTTGAATTGTGTGTGCTTGTATGTTTTGTGTTTACACATATGTACATACATATATTTTGATTTAGAATTCCCTCTAGTAAATCAGTGTGAATCTTGTCATTCTTAAATCTGTAATTGAGTCACTGTTTTAATTATAACATATTCTACTGAATCACCTTGTTAATCCTTAAATTGGTTAATGATTAAGTGCTGCTAAAATTCAACCTTTTGATCTACCTGCAACCATTAATAAATCTTAAGTTGTTGCTAAATCATAACTGTGTCAAATATTTTAATCCGCAACACACGTGCATGGTGGTATCTCTATGAGTCGGTGAAAAATCTGCGGGAGAATATCCTCGGAATAAAAGATCCGCTTGTAAGACTGCTTAGCAATGTGATTTCAGTAGCTCTGCTGTATCACTCTCCAATAAAAATAAAAATCAAGAGTTAGTATTTACTATTGTCATTAAATACGGCTTTTCTTTCAGGTATTAGCAATGCAGAAGCCCGTCAGCCAGGGAAAGCACCAAACTTCAGCGTGAACTGGACAGTAGGAGACACTGGTCTTGAAGTTATTAATGCTACAACCGGAAAAGATGAAATGGGTCGTGCATCTCGCCTTTGTAAGCATGCTTTTTACAGCCGCTGGATGCGTATTCATGCAAAGGTATATCTTCCAGAGTGCTGGCTTTTCCACTTCTTCTTAATTGTTAATGAAATACTTGTGCATGCTGCTTTCTGTATTCAGAAGCCACTTTCTGAGCCTGTGTTAAACTGAGCCTGACGTTAGGTACTGCTCCACGTAGTAATGGAAAAGAACTATGCGTTTGTTTAGCTTATTTTTTAATTTGATGGCGTCTGGTCCAAAATGTATGCAAGGATCTAGTAATCCTTGGTTTATAGCTAAGTAAACAAAGGGTGCTATCTCCATTGAGCTTGTCTTTGCATTTTAATTTATTTGGAAGGATAATCCCAGTTTCACTGCAGTCAAACCTACTGAAGTTTTGCTCTGTCCTCTCAGAAAGAAAAGCTACAAGAAAGGATCTGTCAGTGGCTTTTCAGTGTCTAGATTTCTTCCACTGAAGGAAATTGATAACCCAGACAAAACAAAAGGCAGGCTAGCTGGGGTGAGACTTGTCCCAAGACTGCCTCTGCCAGGACGTGGCGTGGCACTGCAGAAGGGCTCGCTTTGCAAGAGGCAAACGTTGGGAGTTGAGTGCAGTGAGCTGGGTACAGAGCTGTGATGGCTAGAAGGAGCAGTACTGTGTACTCATCTTTGCCTGAACATTCGGTTTAGTAGTTAATTACCCTGTTTTAATAGTAGTTGTCTTAATAACTCAGTCATTCTCAGACTGCTTGGCTTAATAGTTTCTTGTCTCTCTTCTTTTCTTGTCTTTAATCCACACAGCTTTCCTCCAGCTTGCGTGCAAAGATCCTCAAGCCTAACCTGTACCACGAAACCAAGCAAGGAGCCACTGAGTATCAAACTGCCAAAGAGTGTTTGTTTAAAGCATTCCTGAAGGCAGGACTTGGAGCCTGGGTGGAGAAGCCCATAGAACAGGATCAGTTTTCTCTCACAGTCTAATTCACAGACTACACATCACTTTGGAAAGGGGGTTGTTCTGGAAATTCCTGGTGTCCAGCACTGCTTTCTGGCATCTCCACAGCTGTCAAAACATCTTTTTACTGTTTGGAGTTCGTTTTTTTTCCTTTGTTTTTTTGAAACTTCATAGTAACTGTTTCTGTTTTGCCTAAGTATTGAAACTCAATGATGATCTGACACATAATTGTATATTTTATTATGGGAAAGTAATTTCTGGTGTATTTCTAGAAATACTTTTACTGTAGAAAACTTGCAGTAAGGCTGTCCTTACAGTATACAATGACTCATTTTTTCTGGGTTAAAATAACTCCTTTTTTATTTCGATGTCATCAAGTGCATGAAGAAATGAAAGTTTCTCTAGGTTTTACACCACACTTTTAGGAAGTAGCTTAATATTTTTAAAAGAAAATAGCTGACAAAGCTGATTCTACTCCTCTGTTAACTTGTTTTTGAACTGCAGATATTTCTAGCATATAGACCACAGAGCCAGAATGGAGTCTGGACAGCTAGTTTTTCCCCACTTCCTTGCTCTTTAAAACCAGCTGCTGAAAATTTCATGTCTTTGATGTATGTATTTATTAGTCTGTGACCCAGTTTTTAACATGCAGCTTTTTATTCTGTTTTTAAAAATACATTTACCTCCCATTTACACACATTGTGAAGTCTTTGTGTTTTTTACCATTGTAAACTGGAAACAGCAAAATAATTATTTATAAGTTAAGAAATTTAGTCTATAACGTGCAGAAACCTGTTTAGAAGTAGGTGGTTTGTATATCCCAAGAACTCATCAGAATACAATCATAACTGTAACAGTAATATGACAATTAAAAAAAAAAATTGCTCATTTTAAGGGCACTAAGCCTGAATTGCTAAAAACAGTCACTTGCTGGGTAATAATTGCTTTCCTCTTGAAGAAATGAAAAGCTCTTGTACAGACAAAAAGTTGTTAAAACTTCTTCCCTGTGAGTTATATCTGCTCTCACCCAAGTTGTGTCTCTGAGATTTCATTGCCTTTTGGCTTTACATGTGTGATGGTCTTCATGAAGCTAATTAGGTAAGTTGGGTCTCAAATGTGCTTTCACTCGCTTTGACAATTACTTAAAAAGGTGTTTTTTCCTAAAGGTGTAGACACTCCTGCTTTATGTAAAAATGTAAGATAGAAGGGAAATATTGTGAAATCAGGTTGATTAACTGATTTATAGAAGGCACTTTTAAAAACGCTTTTTAGTACATAACATTTAGGACCAGAGGAGACAATGTTCAGTATCGCTTCTCTGCTCACATAGCATGTGTCCAAACACATCCCTTGGCTCATGCCCATCCAGGTAACACTTGTGCTTTCTGAAGAGCATTTCAGAGATCCTCTTTGTTCCCTTTGCAAATGGTGAAGGTGATGTTTCATGACATGGGAGTTTTCCAGACAAATCCAAATTGGTGCACCATCGTTCCAGCTGTTGGTTCCTGTCCCTCTGCTCTACCGCCCCTTGCCTGTGCCGCACATAACATCAGATCAGCAGCCTGCTCCGTGCTTTGAAGTCAAGGGTTACTTTTAGACCCATGTTGGCTCAGAGATCCAGTTTACAGTTGTGCCAGCACATCTGCAGAGGCAGTGGAGTGGAGCGTGAAAGTCCCTTCAGCCAGCTTCATGGTCAAAGCCTGTGTATAATGAAGCTGTAACTGGAGTTACCATACCTCAGCACCAGCATCTTGAGGGGGGTTAGCAAATACTTGGGGTGTTGGAGACTGTGATGTAAAACCACTTCTGGCCAATCACGAATGCCAAGGAAAAGTGCTGCTTTGTTATTGCTCAAGTGGGAAGCTGTTTTCAACTTCAAAAAATGATCAAGCCTGAAAATCACTTATGCATTAGTTGAAACCTCTGGGATAGTGTCTTGGAAGTAATGCATTGAGGTGCAAACAGTACATTATTGGCAGTATTATAGATATTAGCAACTACTGCTGTGGGAAGGCAAGCAATTCTGTGGCCTAGTGATCCCCTCTGTGGCCTAGTGATCCCCTCGGAAAAAGACTGTTATGCTTCCAGAGGTTACTGCCTTTTCAAGACACCAGAGGAACAAATGTTGCAAGCTGCAATAAACCAGCTGTGTTAATTCACCTTCGTTGGTGACTTAAGCCATCCTGTCTGCTTCTCATTAAAACCAAGAGTGCTCCCATGACCTCTACCAGCCTGACAAGGCTTTTGCAATCATCATCCAAATGAGGCTTAGACTGACCTATTCTAAAACTAAAAGGAATTTAATTCTATGTGGTCAGATTTTGCAAGCAGTCAGGCATCTGCCTTTGACATCAATCTTGTCATGTTCACGTTGTTCATCCTCTTGTGGCTATAGTTGAGTACATGTGTACCTTTCTGCAGGATCAAAGGAAAGCTGATCGCACCATGTGCATTTTCTTGAGATCATTACTGCTATTAGATGAAATACACATTTTTAAGGGGCTCAGTCTATTGATAAATGAAGTCTATTGAGAATTTCCAGCAAGTTATTTTTACTCATCTTTCTGAAGTGTTCATTCAAAAGTTGGTGTCTCTCTGGATTTTTTTGATGACTAGGAAAGTATTAGCTCAAACTATTTTTTTTAATGAAGTCACAAATATGAGCAATATATTTAAGTATTATTATAGACATAGTTTTTTAAGCTATCCAAATGAACAATTAAAATTAAAGGAAATATGTTCCATGCCAAAACCTTTTGACAAAGGAATGGTGTCAGGTTATTTATGAGGAATGAGTTTTCTTGTTTATAATTCTGGGATTTTAAAAAATAAGTAGTTTTCCAGGGTTGTATGCAATCCATATCTGTCCTCGGGGAGTCAATAAAATACTGCTTGGCCTCCTTCACTTGCTTGTTCCTTTTTGTGCAGTTAATACGTGGAAAGAAGTTGGTAGGCAGAGTTGTGATTGCTGATGCTACTGTATTCCTCACAAATCACTGTCACTGCACATGAATGGATAGTGATGTATATAATTTCGAGCGATTGCAAAAGATAAGACAACTCAGCTTCCAGTAGCTGCTGAATATTGTGGCTGACCTTTCTGGTGGGAGCTGCGAGTCTCCCCGGCGGGCTGGGAGGCTGAGAGGTCTTGTCTGAAAAGTGTGGGCTGGGTGGATGGGAACTGGCATGCACAGGGTCTTGCAGTGCTACTCTGGGAGCTGCTTCAGTTCTTTTAATTTTTTTTTTCCTGATTTTTGATTGAATATGGGTGTTTGTCTCAGGATCTTCAAAGGACTTACAGAGTAACAACTTTAATGCTGATGAATACTTGAAATCTAATTTAAGGGGGTTTTCTCCAGATGACCGTCTAACTAGGATAAAGTTTGTAGGTTAGTAAAATAGATCATTTTAAATATAGATGTTTGAAATATATATGTTCTGCGGGATTGTTTTAAGAAAATTTGGGCCTACAGGTTAACACTTGAAATATTGGTTATGGCTGTACTCAGGAACTGGTAATAACTATTGATTATTTCTTACTGCTTGTGTGTGAAGCATATCGTGTGTAGAAGTTCGTTAGCAACTGTTCTCTCCCAACGTCGTGGATGTCCATGTAGCTCTCACGCTTGCAGCCCCCGCTTCTCTTTTGTAGCAAGTGATGGTAATCATGACTCTGCATACTTAGCAGTGTACAGCAGCGGGGTTTCTGTACAGTTGGCAATTTTGATCTTCTCATCTTAGAAAATCTTTTCACGACTGGTTACTGCATAGGAAACTCAGGAGTAGAAGAGTTTTGTGTGCTATTACTCTGTACATCCTCTAAATCTAAAATAACTGCTGAAAGTCTAAGGATCTCAGAGCCAGTGTTGCATTTCATCACTCCAGTTCTGTGATGTCTAAGAGTGCCATCTACCCAAGGGAAAAAACAAGTCTAATCCTGCTCCCTCAATGAAAACATGCATGAAATAAAGCTGTTGGTTCAGAGTGCTTGGTAGCACAAAGCAGAGCATGTGTCTTATGGAAGAGTAGTGCCACCTTTTGAAATCAGAAGCTGTCTTTCAAAAACAAAACCAACCAGGAATTGAGAATCAATTCTAAGAATTGCTCAGTCATGGTCACCACATAATTGAGATTTCTTTTTAAAAATATCAGTGGTTTTCTAAATAGCTAATATTGTTATTGCCATTCCTTAAGTTTTAATGCTTGGAAGGGTCATGCTTGCAGAGAAGCTGCACTTTGAATTCTTGGCATTTTTATCATCATAAACTGTCCACTGTGAAAAATATCACAAAGTTTACTGGAAAGGAAGAAGAGCTGCAATTTGGGTATACAGTCAGAACAAAAATGTCTACTGTTATTTAAAACCTAAAAACCCACAGAAATAAAATGTATAAAATACAATTATCTTGTCTCAGAATTGCCGTGTGTTTTTTTTTATTTTCGGTTGTTTTTTTTCTAATACAAAGTGATGTCAGTTGAGTTTAAAAGATTACATCTTCGCTTAGCACACTCCTGTTTAGAGAGGAGTTGACATTTATCCCAGGGTTACCTAGAACTAACGGAGGGACAGGTTTTGGCAGGGACATGAGGTGGATTTAGGAAGAGACACCAGACCCAGTGCCGTGGTGCCAGGAGGAGGCTGGTGCAAGGGCCTGGGTTTCATCCTTGTCCTGCTGGTGGCTCGGTGGAAACCACTGTTGGGTCAGTCTGATGTGCTACAGCTGTTGCCGAGTCAACATCTGACAGAGCAGAAGGAAGAGAGAGAAATTGAAATTGCTGCTTTCTCTCGTTCCTAAAGCAGAAGTGATGGCATGGGGTGGGATTTCTGCTCCCTCCTGCTCTCCACTGGAGAGGCCCTTGGGCAGGAAACAGGAAGCATGGGCCAAATTGTCCACTCAGCATCAAGAGCTTCCCAGCCTTTCCCAGAGACATCCCAGCACAGGCAGGCCCAAGCTGCATGAAAATCTGAGGCTTTTAGGGTGCATTGGGCTTGCTGCCATTCCTTTACAGAAACAACTGGTCCAGAGTAATTGCAACGATTTTGGATTGACCCCCAAGGAAGAAGGTTGGTGGGTCTTTGTGGCAGGCAGCTTGGATATTTACAGTCACAGGATGCATGGTGTTTCATCATTAGGCAGGTGTTTGTCCCTAAAACAGCCAGGTGGATAAAACTAAGGGCCAGTTTTCCCTAAGTACTTCCGCTAGCATCACATGCTTAAGCTGTTACAGGGCTTCTGATAAAACTTTTTCTTTCATTGTTCCTGTTGAGCTGATTGTGGTAGGAACGATGCAAACAAATGGGGGATGCAAAAAAAATGAGCTGTGGCTGAAATCCTGAACCTCTCAGAGCTGGTGGAGAGCTGATAGAACCTGAGTTTCTCCTTGGATCATGTCGATGTACGGTATTTTTCAGAATCTTTGCAGCCAAAGGTCTGTCCTGTTGCCTGCTAAAAGTGGGATGCTAATTGTGCCAATAGCATTTGCATGTGCAGGAATTAGTTTTTTCGGTAGCTATGTTTTGTTTTCTTCAGTCATTCCAGAAAAGAGGACTCAAGAGCCGTGTTTTCTGTCAGTACTGAGGGCAGCTGGCCTCAGCAGGTGTAATGATTTAAAGAATTTTTGTTCTCCGGAGGGAAAGATCTGTAGTTGAGGTCACTGCAGTGTTTTTTACTTTTTTAATATCTTCATCGTTATCATACCAGTATCTTTTTCTGTTGTAGTTCAGCTGAGGCGTCTTTAACAAATTTAAGATTAAATGTGTGTGTGAATATATATTTATACATATATATATTGCTGTATATTATTTGCATTAAGTAGTTACTCTTCCCCAGTCTTCCTGTGTGATAGTGTGAATACATTAGCTTTACCTACCTGGTGTAAGGATACTAAAGAACGCTCTCAGATACTGTCCTCAACACTTCTTATTTTCTCCATTCATAATCACAACTTTGAAGACAAAAACCTCATTTTACCTCTGGTTTGTCGCTTTCCTTACAGCACACTTGTTCCTATCCCAGGGTCACCGCTGAAGCACAGCCCATCGGTTGGTTATTCTAAGCAATGACTGTTTTGCATACTACCTTGCTTTGTTTAATTAATGTTTGTACAGAGATTTGAAAATATAAAGAGCTATATCATTGCTAAGTTTCATCATTGTTTTTGTATATTGATATTGCTAGTGGCACCAAAAAAATATGTGAAACATCACAAAATACTGTGCATGTCCTTAAAATGGTGGGTTTGGTTACATCCTGGACAGCTAGAGAGGAAGTAAGCTGAGAGCATATTTCTGAAGCTGCCAATTTGATCTCTGAAATCGCAGCTTTTGCAAAGAGAAAGGGGGGAGGGATTGCATGCTTAGGAATGCCCGGCACGGCCTCATGGAGAAAGTGGAGTGCCTGAGGTGTGCTGTGGGTGTTCCTGTGGCTGGAAATGGAAAGCTCTGGAGGTGGGAGCTGCCTGGGCACAGTGAGGTGGGTGATGCACAGTGTCGGTTAGGTACAGCGCGGGAGAGGGGAGGGTGAAAAAATACGTGACAAGTCAGCAGCTCCAGTGTGGACATGGGTGTGGGAAGGGCTGGACAACTGCTGCTGCTTTTGGAAAATGGTGTTTTGCAGTCATTTACTCAAATCTCAAGTGGATGTGTCCCTAACTTCTAGGGACTTGTAGGTGGTTGCCAGGGTTTTCATCTGAACATGCATCCTCCATTGTGTTGGGATCCTGCATGTGGTCGCAGCTTTGAGCCCCGCTGCCAGGTGCACTGGATGAGCCCCATGGGGTGCCAGCACTGCCGCTGCCTCCCAGTGTGGAGGACAGCAAAAGCCCAATCGCATGGTACTCACCCTTAGTCAGCACCTGTCCTGGCAAAGTGGGAGACCCTGGTCCTGAATGTGCTGCTCTTGCTCAAGGGACATCTCTGCGGCAGCATCCAGAAACTGCCAGCAGAGCCCTGGGACATTTCCCCGGCTGAAATTCCCCAGTAGAGGAGTGGAAGATCCTGGCATCCACTCAGTTGACCAGGCACATAAATGTCCTCTCAGATCAGGGGCTGGAGTGACAGCTGGGGCAGGGCAGGCACTTGCTGGGACCACCTTGGCTCAAGGACCTATTGCACCAGACTTGGCAGTAGGTACTTAGGGGAGGGCAGCAATTGCCTCCAGAGGTGTTTCCTTGTGTAATGAAAGCAGGGTGGTGGTGGCTTGAGGCAGGAAGGGCAGGTGAACAAGCCATTTCCCCTGAAGGTGAAACTATGTTTACTCAGTTTCCTTGACTTGGAAATCAGTGCATTGTGGCAAATTCTTTCATGAGGATGGGAAGGTTACGGAGTGACTAGCTTTTTAACTCCATCCCAGCCAAATCCAGTACAATCTCCACTTCTTATTCCATACTATTTGCGTCATGCTCACATCCTACAGTATTCATTGCATTTTCATCAAACACCACTGCCCGCTTCCCCATCAATTCCCCATCCCTGTCATATACACAGGTATTGTTTCCTTAGTCTATGGGCCACGCCTATTCAAATGACCATTCAAATGTCTATTCAGTTAATTTAGCTCATGATTTGAGCTTCATCTGTTACAATGGTCATTCAGGACAGTGTATTGTGTTGGACTGTTGGGCACTGAAACCAGCTCAGGTTGGATCACTGCTGCACTTGACTGGTTCCTTACAAAGTTCAGCCTCCATTGGTTCAGGTGACTCCTGCTGTAGTACTTTTGACATACAGAATAATACAATGGTATCATCATCCTGGCTGACTGATCTATAGTAGACTCCCACAACGACATCCGCTTTATTAGCTTTGCCCCTAGTCCTTACCAAGAGGCTCTCAAACATGTTGTCCCCAACTGCAAGTGCTATACAGTCTAACCTCTCCTTGTAAAGGAGTATGTGTAACACAGTGCTACCCCTCCTCCTCACTTGCCTATCTCTCCTGAAGAGCTATCACAGCACTCCAGTCACAGGACTCTTCTCACTGTCTCCCTTACGCCAATGATGTTGTAGCTCTGAGACTGAGCTAAAGCTTCTGGTTCCTCTTGTTTATTCCTCATACTGCATGCACTAGTGTACAAATATTTCAGGTGCTCTCCAGTGTACTCAGTACATCATGACAGCCCCCACTAGCACACTATCCCTCAAACATTGCCATGCCATCCCACAGTTTGTCACTAGTAAGGCTGATTTTATCTCTTTTGCCCTCCAAACCTAGTTTAAAGCTCTTTCAATCAACCCCACTAACTTATGAGAAAAAATTCTTTTCCCTCATTGATAAAGGTGAATCCTGTCATGCGCCGGCAGGCCTGATGTCGTGTAGACCATCCCATGATTGAAAATCACAAAATTCTGCCAGTGACACTAGCCTCAGAGCCAGATATTTATAAACCGGATCCACTTGTTTCTTTCAATGTCATTCCCTACAACTGGGACGATAGAGGAAAATACTGCCTGCACTCCTGAAAGCTTTAATAATCTCCCCATGGCCCTGAAGTCTCTTTGATCACCCTTGGACTTCTCATTGTGACTTTGTTGGTACCCACAAGAAAAAGCAATGGTGGATAATAATTCAGGGCCCTACCAGACTAGGGAATTTCCTGGTAACACCTTTAACCTGAGCCTCAGGGAGGCAGCAAATTTCTCTAATTTCTCAAAGGCTGTTTTTTTCTTCATGGTTATGATGTGGGGAATAGGCTGACCTGATCTTGGTGGCTCCTCTAGCATAGATGGATCATCATCCACCTCATCATGTCCCTGTCCTTCTAATTCCAGATCCTCATATCTGTTGTTGTAAGGGCACCTGTGAAGGCAAGTTAAAAGGATTCTCAGCATAATCCCTGCTAAAAGTGTTGTTATCAACAAACCTAATAACAAGCTTGGGCAGCTGTTCCAGAAACAAATTTTCCTGGCTGATGACACAACTGCTAGTTGGTATGCTGAACACTTTCATGCTCATTCGGTCCATGGGGTATTTAGCTGGCCATAAGTAATGCCTCCACGTGCCCTCAACACACTCCAAGCACCACCCACACCTTCACAAGCAATAAGGCAGAGGCAATAACCACTTTGCCAGCTCCTGCTGATAGGGAGCTCATCAAACAAAACCATCTTTGATGCCCATCAGCTCAATTTTTACATCCACAGTCTTCAACAAAAGCTTGTCTTGAAAGAAGAGATTCCTGTGAAGGGTTTACGAGGGTTCGGGCCTCCTATTCTGGGCTGTCAGAGCTGAGAATTTTCTGAACCCCCTGATTACCCAACACAATTCAGCGAGACCACTTCCTACTGCCAGGCTGTGTCTTTGTAGGACAGCCTTGTGGAGAAGAGCATGGACAGCATGTCACAGCTGTGACTGGGGAGCAACTCGGTGAAGACACAGGAGTGGTTGCTCTGACTTATCAGCTGGTCCCTCAGTATAGTGGCTAGCTGGCCGAAAATAGAGGCCAATGGAGGATAATTCAGAAGACCTCACTGGCTCTGAGGTAGGATGCATCAGCTTTTACAATCTTGCAGCAAAGATACAGCAGGGTGTTGTTCAGACCTATGTAGTCCTTCCCATTCTCAGCTGTGAAAAAGTCCAAATGTGCAGACTGCAATAGTGGAAAGTTGAGGCATCTCAATACACAGGCTTTTCTCATTACTGGTCCTGTCCTTCAAACAAATCCAGCTCAGATCTGGTACATGCTTCTGAGCAGTCATCCCTCTTAAAGGAAAAGCCACCCACTTTAAAATAGATTTCTTTTTCTAGTGTGTGGTGGGTTAATCCCGGTAGGCAGCTCAGCCCCACACAGCTGCTCACTTACACCGCCCTAAAGGGATGGGGGTGAGAATCAGGTTAAAAGTGAAAAAACTCATCAAGCTGAGATAAAAATTTAAAACGTAAAGCAAAAGCTGTGCGCACAAACAAAGCAAAATAAAGAATTCAGTCAGAGAATCATAGAATAGCCCAGGTTGGAAGGGATTTCAAAAGATCATCTGGTCCCACCTTCCATGGGAAAGGGAGCCTAGCACCCTGCCCAATCACGTCTTCAAAACCCCCAGCGATGGGGACTCCACCACATCCCTGTGGAGGTTGTTCCAGTGAGTGATTGTTCTCAATATAAAAAATTTCTTTCTTATGATGTGATGAAACCTCTTCCAGTGCAACTTGTCCCCTTGTCTTCTCCTTGTGGTTCCTTGTGAAGAGGAGCTCCTCTTTGTAGCTGTCCTTTAAGTAATGGATTCCTCCTGATCTTTCTCTTCTCCAGGGAGAAAAGACTTAACTCTTTTAGTCTTTCTTCTTAGGGCAGGTTCTCCAGCCTTTTGATGATCCTCGTGGCCTCTCCAGACTGTCTGCATCTTTCTTGAATTGTAGGGACCGGAACTGGACATATTACTCCAGGTGAAGCCTGACAAGCACTGAGCAGAGTGGGACAATCACATATCTATCTCTGCTAGTAATGCCCCTGTGGGTGCAACCCAGGATCTGGTTTGCCATTATTGCAGTGGCACACTGCTAACTCATGTTCAGCTTGTTGTCCACCAGGACCGCCAGGTCCCTTTCAGCAAGGCAGCTCCCCAGCCACACAGATCCCAGCCTGGCTGTGCTCTTCAGTTATGTCATTCCAGCTACAGGATTTTCCACTTGTCTTTGTTCAAGTTCGTACTGTTCTTGCTAGCTTCACTCTTCCAGCCTGTCCAGGTGCCTCTGTAAGATGGCTCTCCCTTCTGATGTGTCCACCTTACCATCCAGTTTGGTGTCATCAGCAAACTTGGTGAGGGCCCTTTCAATCCCATCATCCAGATTATTTATGAAGATGTTGAAAACCTGTATGTATGTATGCACAAACCTGTATGTATGTATGAAAACCTGTAAGTATGACCTGTTAGCCAATTTCCCACCCACCTCTCAGAACACCCATCCAGTCTGTATCTTGCCACCTTATCCAGCTGAAGACTGTGGGAAACAGTGTTAAATTCTTTGTTGAAGTCCAGGTAAACAACATCCACTGCTCTCCCCATCTTAACAGAAGAAGTTATTTTGTTGCAGAAAGTGATCAGGTTAGTCTGGCATGATTTGCCCTTGGTAAATCAGTGCTGGCTTTTCCCAATCACCTTCATTTGGTTAGTAATAGTTTCTAGGACTCGTTTCATTGCTTTCCCAGGGATTGGGAACTAATGGGCCTGTAGTTTCCTGCGTCCTCTTTTGGGCCCTTCTTGTAGATGGGCCCAAATGAGCGCATTTGCACTCTTCCAACCATAAGAGACATTCCCTGATCTCTGTGACTTTTCAAATATTATAGACAGTAGCCTTAGAACAATGTCAGCCACTTTTCTTAACGCCCTGGGTTGGATTCCATCCAGGCCCATAGGTGGAACACTGGAACAGGTTGCCCAGAGAGGTGGTAGATTTCACATTCCTGGAAATAGTCAAGGTCAGGTTGGACAGGGCTCTGAGCAACCTGATCTAGTTGAAGATATCCCTGCTCATTGCAGGGAGGTGGGCTTGGTGACCTTTAAAGGTCCCTTTTGACCCAAACTATTCTATGATTCTATGGTTTATGTGGGTTGAGCCCTTGCAAGAGGCAACAGACCAGCCCTTCCTCCACTACTGGTGGGTTGACATATGTGTTGTTGTAGCTACTTGATCTGGGGTCCAGCTACGCTTGAAGACAGAAGCAAAGATGGTATTGAGAACCTCTGCCTTGTCATCATTACTAATGACTTGTTTCCCTGCCCTGATTAGTAATGGGGATACGTATTCCCTGTGCTTCCACTTACTGCTTACGTATCTGAAGAATCCTTTCCTGTTGTAGTTGACATCTTTGGCCAATTGCAGCTCTAGCTGAGCCTCAGTCTTCCTGGCTTCATCTCTGCATGCCCTAACAAGGTTTTTGCAGTCCTCAGTTCAGTCACTACTTCCCACCGGCAGGCAGACGTTTAGTCATTTTGAGGAAAGGAGGGCTTCATCACAGTTGGGAAGACAAACACCATAACTCCAAACATCCCATTCTTCCTCCTTCTTCCCTCAGCTTGTATTGCTGGGCACAAGATCATATGGTGTGGTATACCCTTTTGGTCAGTTGGGGTCAGCTGTCCCAGCTGTGCCCCCTCCCAGATTCTTTCTGCAGCCCCAGCCAGCTCGCTGGTGTGGCAGCATGAGAAACCAGAAAAGCCTTGATGCTGTGCAACCACTGCTCAGCAAAAGCTAAAACATCCTGTGATATTAACTCTATTTTCATCACAAATCCAAACCACAGCAGCATGCAAGGTACTATGAAGAAAATTAACTCTATCCCAAATAAAACCAGTATATAGTGGTAGGACGAAATCTTTTTCCCTGTCATTTCTGCTTCTTTTGTCATTCAAATGTCAGGCACCCTCCTTCTTTTTCAATTAAAGGGCTGAGGTGGGCCCTCCCTTTCAGGGGCATGTCATGGTATACTTTCTTTTAAGGCCGTTTCTTTAAATATAAGCAATGCCTGAGCTCTTCTGATTTGCTGGCATTTTCAACTTGTCCATGACAACCTTGGAAACATGTCCAAACATCTTTCTTGCAATATCTTGAGTGGTAATTTTAATGTGTAGCTTAACAAAATAGGCTTCTGTATATACCTCCAACTCCCACAGCATACTTCACAGGAATGCCTTGAAGCCCCTGGAGACCATTGCTGTCCTGGGTTCTGTAATAGTTCATGTAAAAGGAAAGGTCCCAATAATTTTTTACAACTACCATTTTGGTAAGGTTGCTTAAAATATCAGAGGCTTCTGGGACCAAAGATGCATCTTCACAATCATCTTCACAAAGAAAAATGAGAGGTGATTGTTCTAGTCAGTCTACATTGATGGTGATCATGTTGATGTGCTGGTGGCTTACTGGCATGTAGACCAGATGTACCAGACATCTGGCATGGCATACCAGATGTTACCATCACAATCTTCTATTTATTCCTGCTGGCTGGGACACAGTGCAATAAAGGAACCACAAAGTCCCCAAGAGGCTGGTGCTCTAGAAGGTCCGTGCAGAGGTAGAGCAAGTTAAACCCTCCAGTGATACCTGCTGCAAAGGAAGATTTCTTAGCAGTAGCCCCCCTGAAGAGGCCCCCAGAATATGTGCCAGATCCCCAGCTGCAGAAGAAGCGTAAGGCTTTTAATCTGTTTTCATCTTTGTTTTCCTAATGACTGGGTCACTGACGAGGCTCACTGGTGGACAAGTGACAGATGCAGCTTCGCTTGTGGTGGTTCATATATTGCATCAATGAGGACAAGGGAACGAATAATAGCCTTTCCACAAAGCAAAAGCAGACTGCCATGTCTTATCCTGTTGCACTGTCTCAGAGTTGGCATCATTGCTGACATTATTCCAGTCAAGCGGGTGCTGTATGTCCTCCAACCCCACCTCCAACCTGCCTGAGATCTCCCAGGGTCTCACCAGCTGCACAGGGACATTTGAGATGGGCTTTTGTAGGGAGGACCCTGGCTTTGCTGGCAGCGTGATGCAGCAACCCCTGGCATAAGAAACAAATTTCAGTGTGTGTGATGGCAATGAGCCAGGTATGAGACAAGCAGGACAGTGGTGGAGTGGCTGCTTTGGCTGCAATAAAAGAAACAGATCCCAGGGTGAGGTTGCAAAGACAGCACATGAAATCCACTCACTGTGTTGTTCATAGGCAAGTAATTGCAGCATGGAGGCTGGAGCCAGAAGTACACGAAGTGCTGCATTGACATGGTTAATTCTACAAAAACAAGAACTTTAAACCATGGAGTCTTTACCATGGAGATGGGGAGCGATGATGGAAATCTTTTCTGCCACACTGCAGTTTGCTTGCTGGTCATCTCGTGGCAAAGCACTTCAAAGAGCTGGCGCACATGAAGGCGAGTTGTGCATTTTCTTGCACAAAAAGCCACATCTTCCAGATTTGCTGGCTGTTTCTGTGAGGACAAGGGCCTGTCAGGAGTACACTACCCAACAGATATTTTAAAAAAAATAAATGCTCTTTGTCCCTTCAAGGTGAAGGTGATGTGTGACCAAGGAGTGAGAAAGTAACAGCTTTCAGGAGGCAAGCATGCTGGGGAGAGTGCATTTTGAAAACAGATTTGGAAAGGGACGTGGGGGTCCTGGTGGATAACAAGCTCAATATGAGTGAACAGTGTGCTGCTGCAGCAAAGAGAGCCAACAGGATGCTGGGTTGCATCAACAAGGGCATAAAGAAGTCATTATCCCACTCAGTGCTTCTCAGGCCACACCTGTAACACTGTTCAGTTTTGGTTGCCGCTATAAAAAAGATGTGGACAGATTGGAGAGTGTCCAGAGAAGGGCCACAAAGATGATCAAAGGCCTGGGAAGCCTGCCATATAAGGAAGGCTGAGAGAATTGGGTTTTTTCAGTCTTGAGAAAGGAGAGACCTTATCACCGTGTTCCACTTTTTAAAGGGTGGTTACAAAGAAGATGGAGACTCCATTTTTACAAGGAGTGACATGGAAAAGACAAGGGGTATTGGGTACACGTTACTCCTGGGGAGATTCCGATTGGACACAAGAGGAAAATTTTCACAATGAGAATAGTCAGTCATTGGAATAATCTCCCCAGGGAAGTGGTGGATTCCCCAACATCGGACACTTTTAAGATTCAGCTGGACAGGGTGCTGGGCCATCTTGTCTAGACTGTGCTTTTGCAAAAAAAGGTTGGACGAGATGATCCTTGAGGTCCCTTCCAACCTGGTATTCTATGTGTCCTGGTTCTGGCAGGGATAGAGTTAATTTTCACAAGGAGCTGGCTGGGCATCATGGGTGTCCTGGCAGGGGAGGCCAGTCCTGGCTGCAGGGACTGCCCAGACAAGGAGAAGAGTCTGGGCCAACCCCTCCCTCCATCCCCTTGTGCTCTCTCCAGCTGGCAGAGAACAGCAGCAGAGCAGATGAGTACCTGCACCAGTGCCTGCTGTACCTGCAGAGCCCACAGGAGTCCATGTGAGAGGTGGCCATCAGGTTCACTGGTGAGCTGCAAACCCTCAGGGGTCCCTCTCTGCCCCACTGCAGCTTGGCCCCAGCCACGGCTGCTGCACCAGCAGTAGGATTCAGCCCAGTGGCTGTGGATCCCTGACTACGCGATGGCTTTAGATCCTCAACTACCTGATGCA
>VZSZ01006388.1:170228-254980 GCA_013398815.1 Ibidorhyncha struthersii
GGGGAATGCCTCAGGCTCAGCCCTGCCAAGGGGAGGAGGGTGTGTGGGGTGTGCTGGCAGGGCCGGTGTTGGGGAGCTGTGCCGCTGGGGCCAGTGGGATTTGTGACGGGCTGTGTGTACCTAGGGCTCACTGGGCGGCACCTGAGGGGACAGCAGGAGAAGCTCCAGGTCACCTGCAAGGGTGAGTAAGGGCAGTGGGGTGTCAGCAGGGACTGGCAGTGAGGAAGAAAGACCCTGGGCAGGGGGCAATCCCTGCCCTGGCTGGGGAGGTCTCTGTTCCCCCGTCATGTGGATGAGGTGCGGTGTGGGCAGAGCAGAGAGACATTTCAGGGGCACGTGGGGTATTTGTGGCCAGCACCTTCTGGCTGATCCCATTGGCCCCTGCTCCCTCCCGGCCATGGGAAGAACTGGGTGGGGTGGCCTTGCCAGGAGAGGTTCCTGGGGTCCTCACAGACCTGGGCTCTGACCTTGACTCTGTTCCTCTCTGTTCCAGCCCTTCAAGGCATGACAAATGACTCCGTCTCAAACCTGGCAGCTCAAATACTATTCCTGCTAAGAGCTGCAGAGAGGAATCCTTCCTCCAGGTTTGGGCTGCTGGTGGTCTGCAGGGCATAGAGGAGGCAGCCTTGTCTCTGGGACAATGGCTGGCTGTGCTGCTGGAGCTCTGCGCAGAGCTGATCCCAGGACCTCCATTTGTTCTTCCCTAAATAAGCAGTCATAGAATTGTCTAGGTTGGAAGGGACCTTTAAGATCAAGTCCAGCTGTTAACTTAGCACTGCCAAGTCCACTACTAAACCATGTCCCTCAGCACTACATCTACACGTCCTTTAAATATCTCCAGGGATAGCAACTCAACCACTTCCCTGGGCAGCCTGTTCCAATGCTCGACAATCCTTTCAGTGAAGAAATTTTTCCTAATATCCAGGATAAACCTCCCTTGGTGCAACTTGAGGCCATTTCCTCTTGCCTATTACTAGGGAAAAGTGACCAACTCCCACCTTGCTACAACCTCCTTTAAGGTAGTTGTAGAAAACAGTAAGGTCTCCACTCAGCCTCCTTTTCTCCAAGCTAAACAACCCCAGTTCCCTCAACCTACTCCTAAGACTTGTGCTCTAGACCCCTCACCAGCTTCATTGCTGTTCTCTGGACACACTCCAGCACCTCAATGTCTTTCTTGTAGGGAGGGGCACAAAACTGAACACAGTAGTCGAGGTGGGGCCTCACCAGTGCTGAGTACAGGGGGCAATCCCTTCCCTTGTCCTGCTGGCCACACTATTTCTGATACAAGCCAGGATGCTATTGGCCTTCTTGGCTACCTGGGCACACTGCCAGCTCATATTCAGTCAGCTATCGACCAACACCCTCAGCTCTTTTTCCACCAGGCAGCTTTCCAGCCACTCATCCCCAAGCCTGCATTGTTGTATGGTGTTGTTGTGACCCAAGTGCAGTAGCTGGCTCTTGGCCTTGCCGAACCTCATACTGTTGGCTTCAGCCCATCGATCCAGCCTGTGCAGATCCCCCTGTAGAGCCTTCCTACCTTCAAGCAGATCAACACTCCCACCCAACTTGGTGTTGTCTGCAAACTTGCTGAGGGTGCACTCAATCCCTTCATCCAGATCACCAGACATACCCACACCCCGTGGCGCCAGCTGCTCCATTGGTCTGTGAGAGCAAGAGGTAAGGAGAGGAAAAGCTTTTGCCTCCCAGGCACCCACTCTGCAGTGCTCACGTCTCATGTGGCAAGGGGTGCATGTCGTACGGCCTGCAGTGCCAGGCCATCTCTGTCCCCAGAGCCTCTGGCACACAGGCACACATGACATGATCAGGCAGAGTGGCTCGAAAGCTGCCTGGTGGATAAGGACCTGGGGGTGTTGGTGGACAGCTGGCTGAATATGAGCTTGCAGTGCGCCCAGGTGGCCAAGAAGGCCAGTGGCATCCTGGCCTGTATCAGAAAGTGTAGGAGGCAGGACTTGGGAAGTGATCATCCCCCTGTACTCAGCACTGGTGAGACCCCACCTCGAATACTGTGTTCAGTTCTGGGCCCCTCGCTACAAGAAAGACATTGAGGTACTGGAGAGTGTCCAGAGATGGGCAATGAAGGTGGTGAGGGGTCTGGAGAACAAGTCTTATGAGGAACGACTGAGGGAACTGGGGCTGTTTAGCTTGGAGAAGAGGAGGCTGAGTGGAGATCTGATCACTCTCTACAACTACCTGAAAGGAACTACCTCTTCTCCCTAGTGACAAATGATAGGATGAGAGGAAATGGGTTCAAGTTAAGCCAGGCGAGGTTTAGGTTGGATATTAGGAAAAATTTCTTCACTGAAAGGGTTATCCAACATTCGAATAGTCTGCCCAGGGAGGCAGTGGATTCGCAATCCCTGGAGGTGTTTAAAAAAAAAGGGTAGACGTGGTACTTGGGGACATGGTTTAGAAGTGGTTTTGTCAGGTTAGGATAATACTTGGACTTGATCTTAAAGGTCCCTTCCAATCTCAACAATTCTATGATCACAGAAGCACACTGTGCTGTGGGAGGCAGAGGAGGGAGCTGCTGAGACAGATATATAAATACTGTGTATTTGCCAAGAAACTGCTACCTTCCAGATGAGGGTTCGATCCAGGTATGCCAGCTCTGCTGCAAGCCCCCAGGCTAGGTTTGTACCCTCAACATCCCTGAGCTGCAAGGCTGCTGGACGCCTTAAGGACATCCCTTGGGAGAGAGGAATCTTGCCCCTGCTCCACCAGGTGGCAACCTCTTTCTCTGCTGGGTAATGTGCCTTCACACAAGGGGTGGGTGCCGGAGAGGTGGGTGTCCCCAGGGGTGGCATCAGCCCCTGCCTGCTCTGATTGCTGCTGCGGCAGCTCAGTTCCTCATGGGGGGGGGCAGAGACTGGTGCTCCCAGGGTGAGCACTCACTGTGACATGGACACTCCCCTCCAGCCCTTCAATACAAAAATGCCCACGGACCCTAACAGGGAACCACAGGCAGGAGAGAAATGCTCGGTCAGCCAAGCCTGGTTTAAACAGCCACATCCCAGCTACTGCTTTGCTGCCTCCCAACCCCCAGTGCTACAGCCAAGAGACCCCTGGTGTGCACAGCAACACATTTGGTGCATGTAGGACTGCTCAGGGAAGGAAGCCCAGGGGACCCTGATGCAGCAGCCAAGAGGGGTATCTGCCCCAGGATCAAGGAAGCTGCCCCTGCCCCAGGAGGCTACCACAAAAAAATGCTGTGATGTCCAGAGACAGAGAGTGATGGAGCAGCACAGCCACAGTGTTGCACTCTTTGGAAGGGCAGCGGGAGCTGAAATGGGTGCCAGGAGCTGGCCAGCAAGGTCCTGGGAGCAACAGGCGTAACACTTTGAGTTCAATTTTATAGAGAAGAGAAAGAAAATGCACAGGGACTTTCTTCTAATCACACCTAAAAAGAAACACCAGGGCTTACAAGGCCACACAGCAGATCCATGGACATGCCTGGTAGCCGTTAATCTTTACTCCTTTCTTTCCCCAAAAGGAAACTGTTCACCAAAAGAGGGGAAAGTAACTACTGCCTCAGCACCCAGCTCTCTCATCAACCATCCATGTGTGATTACAGTAATCCATATGCACTATCATCATTTAAAAGCAACCACTGTTTCTTTGATTGGTTTTACAGATACCCACAAACCCTACTTCAGTGCTGGTTGCAGGACACAGCTGCTCTGGTCCAGTGTGGATCCGGAGATCTGGCTCTTGGGCTGATCACAGACTGGTCTACTCTCTCCATGTAGTAACAGAAAGGCTATGCTGGCAGCCAGAGAGCTCAATGGCCAAGAAAGGACATACCGAAGTAAAAACCAATGCAGCAGGCTCCTACAATGGCTGTGCAAAGGACACAATGGCAGCTGTGCCTTGGGTTTTGCTCCCTCTTTAAAGCTTCCTCTGCAGAAAGGAGTGGGAGCAGGCACAAAATATGTGATTCTTGTCATAGAATGCAGAGAGAAAACCCATCAAAATACTCTGTGGATATTTTTGCTTACTTTTGCTTACAGAACTTTTGCTCTTATTTTCACATCAATGAGTATGTCTTCTTCCACTGTATGCTGAGACAGAAAGAACTGATCCCGCAAGTCCATCTACTCTAAGAATGGAATGTAACAGCATTACTGTCAAAGATAAAAATCTTCTAAACTTTCCCATGCCATGAGATAACAAGGTCTGCACTGTTCAATTCCTTGCTCTTCAACCCAGAAAGCAGCAGAGAGCAGTAGAACACCAGAAAATATAAGATTACAGGGCAATACATGTTTTGGCACAGATCGCCAGATGAAAGGCACTGTGGTCATGTATACACACATCATGGTGTATGCGTTTGCATGCATACGTATGTTTGTAAATACATGTATTGTCATTGCAAAGACAAAGGAGAGTCATGTCTCAAGATCTTGTGGACTTCAGAAACCAGAAGGAAATCCCAGCCTTTCATCCACTGCTGTCGACTTTCTAGCTTTTTACTGTGATGACAGTGACGCAAGGGAGAGGGCATGCTGTTGGAAACACTTGACCATGGCAGCCATCACCCTGCTCCCATCTCTCTAATCCCCATTTTCTATTTGAGCCAGAAAGGTGGATGTTATTTCTCTACAACCTACTTGCATGTGAGCTTGTCCTCTGCTGCCTTTGACTCTTCCAGTGAGACTGAAACAGCACAGCTGAAAGATCCACTGCTTCTCTCCAGGCCCTGTCCGAAGCAGAAGTGCCCTTGTGGCAGGTCGTGCCTGTAGCTTCCTGTGCTTTTGCTGTGCACCTCTGAGAAAGGTTGGGCTCTGCCTTCCCTGTGACCCCTTTTACATACTGAAAGACAACAGTTAGATCCCTCTTTCACCTTCTCCAAGCTGAAAAAGCCCAGCTCTCTCCTCCTCTCCTCATATGCCATGTACACCAGCTGCCAATGGTTTTAGCAGCCTTCCTTTGGGCTCTCTCCTGTTTGTCTACATCCCTCTTGCAGTGGAGGGCACCAAGGTTTACCAGGTGCAGTCTCCCAGTGCCAAGATGGGTAATGCCAGCTACACTTCCTAATGCAACAACTCATGGGACAGATGATAAAAAAAAAAAACCTTATCAGGGAATGCAGTTTTTTTTCCAAGTTTGTCCTACACTGGAATTCAATGCTAGGGACCCAGGAGATAGCAAAATGCATGGTTAGAAAGAAGCAGCATGGACACGTCACATAAAATGCTACAGAGCTTTGTATTTTTCTTAATGAGGTATACATTACACATAAAACGCCAACATCACTTTACATGGTGCACAGGCTAAATGAGAACATTTGATTTGGTGGGAAAAAGCAACACTTTGGGAAATGCTGGGCTCCCCACTTTGTCATCAGAGAGGCTCAGTTGCTACACAGAGATACAAAAAATAGCTGGTAAGAACACGACAGCTGCTGCTACAACTGTCTGAGAAGTCTTCACAGCTTCCGCTGCAGTTGCACAGGAGGCAACAACCTCATTGTCTGGCAGCATCTGTGAAATGCCCATTGTGGACTGCAGGAGGGTTATATATACTCCTACTCAAGCCAAGAAGAAAGATCAAGTGAAGGATCTGCTAACAGCAAGGTAATCTGGTAAAACTGACTTTAAGGAAAAATGTCTGCTTCACCTTTTGAAATCTGTCTCCTAGTCCACTTCTGCAAAAGGTTTCTCCTGCTTAACAGAGCCATGTAGACCTGCAAGGCAAAAGACCCACCTGAAGCACCGCATGGAGCAGAATACTTCCCAGCAGCCAATTCTGCATAGCAGGAAACTGCAAGAGCTAGAATTGGTACTCATACAAAACCCTTCTCAAACAGGAGCTGCGCTTTCCCTCTGGCTGGTGGTGTAGCACAGGCCTCTTCCCACATACCATAGCCAGCCATCTCCATCAGAGCACAACCTCACCTGCAAGGTTCCCGACTGCTAGGCTTATACACATTATCTCAAGCCCCAATGACCTTTGCTGTCCTCAGCTTGCTCCCTTGTGTAAACTGAAAGCAGAAATGCAGAAAATTCATTTGTTGAATTGCTGGGACAATCCATTTAACTGACATGAAAACTGGAAAGGCCTTTTAGCATGCTCCTTAGCAAAGCATCACTGTCACTGAACTGAGTGACTGGGTGATCCCAAAAGGGTGCTGCCTTTTGCATCAGTCCAACCGAACAGGCTTTTGGGAAGTCAAAGGGGGAAAATAAGTTTCCTTTGTGAAGATAAAATATAAGAAGAACCATAACCTTTCTTTTACCACCCTACAAGCCCCATCTTTGTGCCTCTCTCAGCACAGACCCACTGAGACTGCTATTAGAAGCAGTTGGTGTTCAGGTAGAAATACCACCTCCTTTCATTTTATCAAACACTGATTGCATCAGACAATTTGGATGTTCCCAAATTACTATTTGAAAAGGGAAGATATCCCCAAGGAATGGCAGAGTTTACACACAATCTGCAGCTCATGTTGTGCAGGTTACAAAACCAAGACGTATTTTTTGTGATCAGAGGGGCAAATGCTGAACAGAACAAAAAATAAAGAGAGAAATGCAGTACAGACCACAGCTGTGCTACATTTATAAAAGTTAAAACTGTTCATCTTCTTCCTCAGAACTCCAAAGAAAGCGGTGACTTACTTCATTTCTAACTCAGTTTCAGAATGAAGTTTTGCCTTTCAAGTCTCAATTGCAGTGTCTGGTATTGTCCTCTAATCCTAGCTATGCTGAGAACTGGATCCCAGGCTGACTTCATTTTTTTCACTCCATCAACGCCTGACCAGAAGATGAATACTGCTTGTACTTCAAAACCCAAATGTCAAGTAAACACTGAGAAGAGGGTAGAGGACTGAGTTGTAGTTTGGTCAAGGGGAGGTATTCCCCCATAGTTTTTCCTTATTCTTTTGAGCTCACCAGTATTGAAGTCTGGATTTCCCTGTATTTTAGTATACAATTTTCCAGTGAGTTGGCTGCTCACAGTTTTTCTCTTTTTCACCACAAAATCGGTTGTAAGTTGTTTTTGGATCAAATCCCAAAATCTCCCTCTCCTCATGGATCCGGAAGGAAAACGTTGAAACTGAGGTGCCTATAAAATATCTGTGAAAAAAATCAGAATGCGTTTGTGAAGGGAGCCAGTTTTTAAAATGCAAGTAATTGATTTCAGTCCAATAAACTTTAATGTTCATTGAAATGACATGATAATGAAATTATTGTACATATTATATATATGTACAATATAACTATTATACATCTACTATATATATATCAATTATATAATATCATGTCATATATGATTTGTACACAACTATATCTGGGTCAAAAAAAATACTCAGTTTTGTGACAGTACAATTTGGCTCTGCAAAGAAAAGTCAAATTCACTACCTTGCATGTGCACAGATCCACTGGTCAATCACAGCCAAGCCCCCATCTTTGTAGAGTTCCAGCTCCTCCCAAGAAGGTTCAAACCTCACCATCTCAGGCAGCATTTTCTTGAGCAATTCAATCTCTGAAAAAGGGAAAGATGCAAATTTATTCTTACATTATAAAGAGCAACTCGCTGCTGTCATATAATGTAAGTGTTTATGGAAACCCTGGGTGAGCAGTTACGAAGCAAGCGAAACCAAAATCTACCTGCAAATTTTACAACACATTTGCCTAACATGAGAATATTGTAGGGGAGCCAGCAGGGCAGAGACATGGTTCCGAGGGGGACAATTCTCAGAGGGTGGGGAAGCCTGCAAGAGGTAGAACAGATGCTACCACTAGCCTCACTGTTTAATCCTACAGTGTAGGGGTCCCAAGAAGTCTTTCTTGACAGCTAACTTAGTCACTGCAGATGCCATGCCCTGCAGGGTTATTCTAACATCATGCATTGAAACAGATCTCTAGATACTACTGGGAGGGAGGTGTAGCCCTGGGATAAGGCCTGGGGGGAGAACCCAACCCTTGGGGGTTTCTAAGCCTTAGCCAGCCACAGCCAGGTCCCTCCAAGTCTGGTGTTGGGGGCAGCCAAGGGTAGATTGGGTGGGAGACTTCAGAGGACCCTTCCCACCAGCATGTCTGAGAGTCTGTGAAATGCTAAGAAAACAGGTGCAATGGAAGAAAAAGGAGTAGGAACAGACAAATTCAATTCCCAATTCACTGTTGTAGAAACCATCAAGCCTCCTATAGAAAATACCAAATAAGTGGTTTGATACCAACTATTCAAGCTGGGAGGAAACAGCTGCCCAATCCTCTTCAATTCCCTGTTCAATGATGGAGACATATGAACTTCCAGTCATTTATAAAACCAAAGTGGTAATTGCTGCACTCTTTGTCGAAAGTTAACAATCCTAAACTGACTATAATCTGCCTACCCTCCTCAACAGCATCAGTGGCTACAAAAACTTTTTTGAGTTTATGCATCTCCAAAAGGCTGCGGATTTTCTTTACTGCTCCTTGCAGGGAAGGCACGTCTTCTCTGTGACCCCAAATGAAGTCTTTCCTTCTGAGATGAACCCCAAGGTATGGACCACCTAGAGCTGTGCCCATCTTAACCTAAGAGAGAAAGATGCATAAACTTTAAAACTTGAGAGCACCACTATTCATTCACACTGGAAAAGCCTGAATGCATAATCTCTGGATAAGGCACTGAATTACTCCAGCTGCAGAAAGCAATTTTAAGGTATTCGGCAGTATTTTGGGACACTTACTGCAACGTTTTGATCTTGGGTGGCCTGCATCATACAAGAGAAACCAGAGTGTGAAATCTTTGTAAGCAAAAATTGCTCTCCTTGACCAGTTTGCAGCTGAACTTTACACCCACAGTTGATGCTGAATACAAGAAGAAATAAAAGTTTCCTTTAGTGAAACGAGGGTAACAGAAATCTGGCACCCAGAACCAGTCAGTAACATCTCAACAGACTCGTTAACTCATGTCACACAAGGAGAAGAGGGTACAGTAGGAACATGCACGTCCACCATGATCTAGCAGGGAGAGCTAGATTCACACGTATATTCCAATGTTCTCTGCGGTGTACAGCCAGGAGTACACAGATTAAAAAAAAAAACAACAACCATGATTTGTTATGGGAAACAGACTGTTATGATTTTACCTTCATCTGTGTCCAGTCCTCCTTGTAATGAGTCCTGTCTCCCTCATCTGTGGATTGAAGATACCTGTTTCTAAACTCGTCTCCTACTACACGGAGGTGTTTAGCGAACACCATGCTCCGACGGGTCTGTTGGAATAAGAGCAGATGCCAAGTCAGAAAAAGGAAGAACTAAAAATGACTAAATGGAGATAGTTTCATGTACACAGACCTTCCAGGATGATACATCCATGCAGCACTACAAGCAACAATTTCTAACCTTTCATCTGAGCTTTAACTGTTTAATCCTAATCATAAGCATATTTATAATCAGCATACTCACCTGACCCTGCAATATATAGCTGTACAGAGTAGACTGTAGTTATTTACACAATGGAATACATAATATACCAAATTAAACACTAGCAATATCTCACCTTTGGAAACAAAAGCTGGGAAAGACTTTAGCTTGCAAAACACCCATAAGAATAAAACCTGCTTAAAAACCCCATGTGTCTAGCCACAGACACTCCTATCAAATTCAGTGGAAAAGTGACGAAAAAGGAATTACTTCCTTCACCTGTGGATAATAACCACTTTCAAAGATTCTGTGATGCAGTTACCACTGCACACAGTCACACACAGCCTTCTTATTAACACACAACAAAACTAAGGAAATCCTGTGTGACTTACGCTGCTTAGAAAGGACACTTGGCAATTTGGTCTAATTTTTCATTTTATACAAGTTTGTAGTCTGTTGTGTGATGGTCACCAAAGAAGGTGCAATGAAAACACTTCAATTTCCAACGGCCTCTTCTCTCAGCATAGTGAAGCCCACAGTGGGCAGAGTTTGCTACACAACGGAGAAGCCAGGCAGAGCATTAGTAGTACTCCAAGACATAGCCACACTGGTCATGCCTTTGCCTTGCTCTAGCAAAGAGGCAGGAACTAGAATCTGCCAGCCTTTTTTCACCTTTTCCCAGAGCAGCTATTTCTCCACATGCCAAACTTGCTGTGGTTGAACTGGTTCCTCCTCCATATCATTCAGTAAGAAATAAACAAATTAGTCTTCTGTAAGATCCATCATGCTGGTACCTGGAGATCCATGCCCCTCTAAATATTTAATGGAAGTACAAAGTTTGCTCTTCTATAGCATCTTTAAAGAGATCACCACAGGCTTTCTAATCCCATCTCAAATCATCCAGCAAAACATTTGTATCAAGGGAGGATGTACACACAGTCTGCTGCAGAATGCTCACACTGCAGTTCAGAGACAGACATTTTCCCTCCTTTTTGTACTATGTCAACACAATACGATCCTGTCGAATCAAGTCATTGGGTACCTTACCCAAGATGGGATGAACATGGTATGCCCAAGAGGCAGCAAACATATACATAACCCATGGCAGTGTAGTGCACTGGGGAGGACAATAAACATCTTTGAATACTACATTTCTGTTGAACACCTCTAAACTTCATCCAGATGGATTGCATGACTACCATGTCATGTTTGGCACCCACGCAGTATGATATGCCAAGTTCTTCCTGGGCCCAAGCACTCCTCTGACAGCAGCTGTTCTGGATGAACACTTATTTTGCAACGGCATATGTAAGAGAAAAGAGGTGAATGTATGAACCTCCATTGATATGCTTTCTAAAGTGGATACCCTCTGTATCTGGTTATCCTCTTATTTAAAGTATATATTTCAAATCTGCACATGCAATATTGTCACCCTTTCCAACCACCTACCAGTTTTGCTGCTTCTTCCTTTTTGTCTGCAAAGAAACAACAGAGAAGAGAGACGCTTCTCACAGGTGCAAGGAAAAAGACAGGAAGCCACGGGCCCAAGCTGCAGTAAGGCAAATTCTGCTGGGCTATCAGGCAAAACCTCTTGCCCTAAGAGCGGCACAGCTGTAGGACAGGCCGCAGAGAAGTGGAGAATCTCCATCTGTGGGGACTTTCCACCTTCAGCTGAACACAGCCCCAAACCACCAGATGAAGTTCTGGAGTGCAAATCTCAAGGCAGGGAGACTAAGACACTTCCCCACCTAAATTTTTCTGTGATTCTAAGTTTGGGAAACAAACAAACAAAATAAATCAGTGTTGGTTATGCTCCCTTTTGTGTACATGAATTGAATTATTGGTACAGATCCTCTAATTCTTTGAGATTGGCCCTAAAAAATAATGAAACCAAATGTAAAACTTCTGGCTTTTCTAGAGTTGTCCTTAGAGAACTTACTGCTTCCATACAGATGGTAAAGTCCTCAGGTGGTCTACATGCTACACTGATGCTCTTGAAGGGATTCAACAGTTGCTCCTAAACCATTCTGGGAGGTCTTTCCTGCTCTGTGGTCATTCAATCATTAAGAATCCCAAAACAACACCTTTCAGCTTGCAGTGGTAGAGAAGCTTAGACAAAAATGGTGACAACAGCAAGAACAATGTGGCTTAATATTAAATCAAATATTTTTAGACACTAAAGATGTATGTTAGTTGCAAAGGGAAGCTGGCTTGTTAAAATTTTAAAAACTTCTATGAGAAAAGAAGGCATCTGTTAGCGAGATTTATGAAGAACTCCAGATGTTATCCAGACAGTTATTAAGAAAAAAACAACAATCCAAAATCATGCAGGTAGTTAAAATTGAAATAAAAGAAAGAATAATATTTTCCAGAAAGTTTGAAATAATTTTGAGACAAGTTTAAACTGTTGAGACAATGTTTGAAGTGCCACTGTTAAGAAATGTCTGTTCTGGACCCATACGGATTTCATGTCTGCTTTTACAGGACTACAAGTCAGACTCAGAAATGATACGTGGGTTGCATTTCTCTGTTTGGAAAGTCACTCTCAATGAAAAAATCATAGTTAGAAAACTCCTGTTTGGTCCCTTTCTGAAAAATATGCTGTATACCAAGTGAATAGCAAGATATGAACATCTCAAAAAACTGAAATCTATGAACTTGTTTTGTAATATCATGAGAGTCACTTTCTCTTAGAAATTTTAATTATATCAAGCACTCCATATTGTGTTCCATTTTCCTGTAGCTGAATCCTTAACTTTGTCTTAAAACTTTTCCCGTAGGAATTATTTTACCACAGACCCCTGGGCGTGGTCTCCCAAAGTGCTCAGTGTCACCTCAAAATCCATGGGAATTTTGCCATCAAAGCCAATGAGGAGACAGTTAGGACAATATTAAGCACTTTTGGGAATTCTTTTGAAAAGTCTAATATTGAAGCTGACTAGGCAAGAAACTGCACAAAGGCAATTCCATTCTGATTGCAAATGTGTTTCATAGGGGAGGTCCTTTTAAACACCATGCCCCGCAGCCCACCTTTAGTGTGCACTGGTGAAAAATAAGACCCAAATTACTTTCAACAAAAGAAACCTGAGGCAAAGCTGAAGCACATACTGGTTATTGAATATTTATCAGAACCAAGTAGAAAGTCTAGAGAAGCTAACTGGAAAATACTCACATTCCAATAATCTTTCCCTCCGTAGTGGTCATGAAGAAGGTTTTCAGCTCTGTCTAACATCACTGACCTATTAAAAATTGTAAAACTGAGTGCAGTTCCCTTAGGAATAGAATTTACATTACGATGTTTCTTTATACAGTTGCTAGGACAAAACACAGACTATGATATGTTTGTAACAGAGCATGGGGAATGAGGGATAGGCTGCTAATGTGTTCCATATAAAGCCAATTGTGACCCATAGCCTGCTGGGGAGAGATGGGAACTGTGCCACTGCATGTACCTCCTCTTTTGCTTAATAAATGGTACTCTGAATTCTGACAGTTAAACACAAACAAGCATTAAGAATTCCTTACATAGTCCTCACAGCAGGTGCTGCTGGAGAAATAAGATTCCTAACAGGGAGAGTGATCCAAAGGGGAGAAGTGACCTATGAGATGATGCTCAGCCTCGGAGCACATGAGTCACGATCCCAGAAGCAAAACCAGAGAAGGTGTTTTCCTCATGTGGAATAAAATGTCCTACAGTAAAACAACAGATCAAAGAACACATAGAGGCTGCAAAAAATGCATGTTAGCAACTAAGCACAAATTTTAAAATGAATTTTTTTCACTAACATGAAAACAGCCTGTGCTTTTACAAATACACACAGTTCAGGATTGTGTACTGGAAACGTTAACTGCACTATCCAAGTTCTAAGAAACAGAAGAGATTTTGAGAGTTTTGAGTATCCAAGAGCATACATAGGGGATGCAGGCTTAGTTTGTGCTCTGAGCATACTGAATATGAGCAAGCACACAGAGAAATGATTCTGCTGAAGAGGAAAGTCCAGTCATTATCTGGACTTTCTACTAGAACAAGAGGAAGCAAATAACCAATCAACTTTAGATTATCACTGCTGGACACTTGCACATAAGGCTACAAATAACCTGGAAAATAGACTAGACTGTGCTGGTGGAGAAGCAGCACTGCATTTAACAGGAAGTTTGGAGGAGGTGAATCAGATTAAAAATCTAAATGAATCAGGACGATTTCTATAAGTGACCACAGCTGAATGGTAATAATACAGCACTAGGACCATACAACTGATTGTGTGGCCGAAAAGGCAATATGGAAGATCAGAGAGGCTATGGTGCACAAGTCACCATAGCCACTGGAGATTTCAACTATTGCCAGGTAGGCTGGCTAAGTGTCATAGCAGGACACTTGCAACTGCAGTCTGAGACACTGTCAAAGACAGTTCCATGAACCAACTGGGCAGGGAGTAGCTCCTGACATTGTCTTGAGCAGCAGCAAGACACAGACCAAAATCTCACAGCAGAGTAGCTACTCTGTGAGAACAGCCATAAACATACTCATCTTCAACGTTCTACTGGATCAACAATGGCCAACGGAAAGGTAGTGCAGTTGAATTCAGTTTCAAAAAGCAGACTATGCAAAAACCCAGAAGTAGTATCCAAGTGAAGAAAATGGAAAGGCTTATAAACTCCATGAAGTTAAACAGAAAAAGGCAATAAAGAAGGACAAAAAGAATTTGAGCAACAAGAAATAAAGGCCTTCAATCTAATGACAAATCTTCCTTCCAATGCAAAGAAAAAGGAAATGAAAGGCTTAACAAGCACTTAGAGACAGTAATGTCATGACAGAAAGAGCTAACATAATTTTTTGTAGCTGTGTGCTAGGTGGAGGAGCTGGGAAGATCCACATGCCAGACCTCCTTATTACAGGGGAACTCATCAGAGGATGTCTCAAACCAAAGTATCCATAGGAAATGTCCAGTGATGGAACAGCTAGACAAAATGAAACAAAAAATGGTGAACACCAGGCAGTATTCACCCAACAATTGTTAAGAAACTCAAGGATGAAGCAGCTGTGCCACTAGTTCTGGTATGCAACTTCTTGATTAAAACTGCAAAATAGCAAATGTGATGTCAATTTTCCAAAAACGCCCTTGAGGAGGTCTGGGATGCAATATAGTCGTAAACCTAATGTCAGTACCAGACAACTTAATAGCAACTATTATAAAAAACAGAATTAATGAATATGTAAAGTAAATTGGAGAAGTACCACATGCAGCTCTGAACAATCAGAGTAGTCTGAAGACATAAGAACACATGCAGACAGGGGAAGTCTCATTGATATTGTCAGGATTTCCTGACAGCCTTCGTTAAAGACTTTTAAGAAAACAGCAATGGTACAGGAGGGAAGGTTCTTGCACAGATTAAAAAAAAGTTTAAAGACAGGGATAAATGACCAGTTTTCCCTGTAGAGGGAAGTCACAAGTGGAAGGGATCTGCTTTTCACCATATCCCTAAACAACCTACAATAGGGTATAAACTTTGGAGTGACAACTTGTTAATCATTTTAAATTGCTCAGAGTAGCAAAGACAAAGGTCAATCATGAAGAATTAGAGAATCTTGATGATTGGCCAATAAAGTGGCAGATGAAATCTAATGTAAGAGTACATACAGTAAAAAAAATACTAGCTTCACCTGATAACTAAAGGGCTCAATGCTCAGGAATGAGGACAGTTTGATGAAAACATCAAGACAATGCTCGTTGAAGGTCAAAAAAAGGAACTTCTATATTAGGAATTACCAGGAAAAAAAAAGAGAACACTAAACAGAGCATGTCATTATACCACTCTGTAATGGGTTTACCTGCACTCAGTGTGCAGGATCCAGTTGAACTCTAAAGCTTCAGAGAATGGCAGTGAGGATGGCCAAAGGCACGCAATGGCTTTCAGAGGAGATGACTGAGGGGGAATATGATAGATGTAAAATCAAGCGTGGCATGGAGTGAATATGGAAGAGCTATTTGTTCACTGTCTCTTCCACTACATGAACTAGGGGACATTAGATAAACTTGCAGGTAGGAGTTACAAAAGGAGGTGAATTTTCATAGGATGCACAGTTAAAGTGCGAAACTTCAGGTCTTCCCCCAAGATTTTGTGGATGCTAACAGTGTGCATGGAGGTTCAAAGTAAAGCTTGCACAGACCCATGGACTCAGTGAAGGATATAAAAGATAGGAAGATCACTTTTGGCTCAGAAGGTCCCTACAACCACAAATCTGAAGGGTGTGACAGGACTCAAGGGAGGCATTACACTCACTTGCCCAGTTGTTCTTTTTCCCAGATATCTGATTTTAGCCACTCCTGGATTTCACACGCTAAACTAGATAGACTTTAGCATGAAGCACTAGTTTTAACATGAACCAATGTAGCTGCCCTTACACTGCTGTTAGCTGGTACTTCTTCTTACTTATGTCTGATTGAGAAACACGATCTTGTGGACAAGGCACCTTGCCTGCCTGTTAGGAATACTTGGGCACTACTCCTAATTTTTCCCTTGACCTTCCTCATCACCAGACCTTTGACAGCTGCCGTGAAAGAGTTAACTGTAGCGCTAAACACAGAGACCTCTACAGCTTATTTACTCCAGTTTTCTGCTGTCACTGGCAAAGATTATGGTATAACTCCTACATATAGAACAACATTACTGTTAAAAAAACAAGACTTTGCTTCCTCTGCTCCCAGTGGGAGGTACTGCAGATCCCCACTGCTCTGCTTAGGGGAACCTTCATCTCATTTCCAATTAAATCATATTGATGTCAAATTTTTGGATGTTTTTGCTCAGGGGATTTATTCCCCGATGTATTCATAGAAAGTAATTATTTCCTCTTCCTGTTCCCTCCTGTACCCCAGTACCTTTTGCTTTGCTACGATGTCTTCAGTTGTTATGGGATCACAACTGACTAGAAATACTTTGCTAGTGGGATAACATAAGCACTCTCCATCTCTCATATAAGAGCTTTCCTTTCCTCTGATCATCCTAGTGGCATCTCAGAGCAGAAAGACGAAACATGCTGCTTTCTCTCTCAGCCCAGCTCACACTACTGAGGATGGATGTCACAGGAGACCAGGCACTGCACCTCGTGATCCAAGACGTGGTCTTGAGAAACACTGATTGCACTCTGTTTGTTCCATCTTGACCCAGCATCGAAGGGTAAAGGAAGGAAAGGTAAACACAGGGTGGCAAGGACATTTAGCTGTCCTTGAGAGAGAATATGAAGGAGCTCAAGGCTATTTCCTCTTAGGTTTTAGCACTGCAGCAGTTAACCTAACTTACAGTTAAGTGTTTCTTACAGTGTAAATTCCTTTTCTAATTATTTTAACAGATTACAACAACTCAGTGATGAAGTACCACAACAGTAGGACATAGCCTGCAAGTTCCCCCTGCTCTTCCCACCTGCCAATGGGTTTGTTGGCACACACTACAACAATAAATAGTAATACAAGGCAACTCACTGAGCTGAAGTGTTCTTCAAAAGGATGGGAGCCACAATAGAGGCAGATCCTTGGACAGACAAACAAGAGACATTTAGGCCCCGTGTTTCCTCGTAACCCCAGAACCATCCCCTGAAAGGGAACACAAAGTATTGGTTCACAGGCTTGTATTTTAAATTAATGCCATATATAATGAAACAAATAAACAGTACACCCTAGAAAGATGATATATAATGTAAATAAACCAGCCAACTCCTTTATACTGTTTTTGTGTGGAACAATTTTCTAAAGTTAGATCTTGTAGTACCCATACAGCATTTTATTATTGTTGGGGTTTTAAAAACAAAGTGAACCCCAAGCATCCAGAGATTCACAGACAACACTACAATAACCACACTGCTCTGTTAGAGGAGGCAAATGTCTCATTGAATACAACTAAAAAGAAGACTGAAAGGACTGCTAGACGTTACCTGTAGTACTCATGTTTGTCTTTGGAGTACATGAGCTGATCAGTGCATGGCCTTTCATCTATTTTTTCTTCCCATGTTCCTTCTTTCCATCCTTCTGCATAGCCTTGTAGGACATAAATCTGTTCAATAAAGGGCCCACCTGACTCTGAGGAGAAGGCAAAGCAAAGCATTTGTGAGCATGAAAAACCACACAATAAAGGTATGAACTAGCATTACCTGCAGTTGAAAATCTGCTAGAAATGCTAATATTACACTATTGTCTCTCTTCCCTGTTTTCCTTATAAAAAAGGAAAAGAATTTCTGCGCAAGCCAGAAAAGCTAAAAGGGATGTGACAACCTGCTACTCCCACCCAGCTATGTATGATTTAATGTGCTAAACAGAACTGAATCACCATGGAAATGTAAATTTAAAAGCTGGGTAAAACACACCATGAAGCGCAGAGGTTCTCAATGCTGTAAGTAGCTGCTATGGGAACAGTGCTTCCAAGAAAATGACAAGTACAAGCCCTTCTTCCCCTAAATTTCAGTGTTTCTAAATGCTTTTTCCTGAAAGGTAGGGGACAATGATCCCTTCAGAGCTCTTTGCAGAGGAGTGACATTTGGTGGCCTTTATTTCCTTTGCTGAAAAAGCCTGTGACACTGCTACAGATTTTGGCATTTGGTGATTAGCTCAACATGGCATTACATCCCAAAGCAATCAACTTCATGGTTTCCATATTCTTAGGGAAACCCTTTCTCTTATATAAGATTTTGTACACAAAAAGCAGGGGATAAGTATTTTGAGTATGTGCAGCATCAACGCTGAAAAGTAAGTTCACCAAAGAACCTGTTGTACAGCTTTTACTGTCCAACCACCTCCAGAAAAAGGTGGCTTGTCTGTATTTTGACAGAGCTGCAGGCTGCCTCTCCCTCCTTACAGAGTTGTTACTATGGCCAAAATTATGCAGAATTATCTTTGGCTTCAACCAGAGGCATTAACTGTCTTTCTCTGAGGTTCCTAGGAAGTCAAGGGGCCTATAGTGCTACATCAAATGAGCTGCCAAATAAATGGGTTATTTCATCCTAGTGGCTTGTCACTCAGCACAATTCTTTCCCATCTCTCCTCGACACCTTTAATTTTTTATTTCACGTATAAGGATAAAAGAACATATAAGGATAAACCTGTGAAGAAACCACTTCAAATATTTAGTAAATTGTCAATTGTATGATTCCATACTCTACCTGCAAGGAACTGCTCATATTCAATGACAGGGATGTTCCTGTTGAGGTTTGGAAGATCAAAGAACTGAGACCAAGGGATCCGGACCTGAAGGATGTCAGGGCTCTGCCAGTGATAAAGACGTCCCCAGGGAGGCAGAACTAACACCCAGTTTTCACTTTTCAGCAAGGTCTTTAGAAGGGAAGCAATGCGAATGTAGACATCTCTGCGAAGGTTGAACCCTTCAGGAGGATTTACATCATACAAAAGGTATCTGGGGAGAACAAAGCAACATAATTACTTTGGGGAGTTTAAAACTGTTATACCTTTTTTTTTTTTTTTTACCCCACAATAATGTGGCAAAACCCTATTGGGATGGAAACTGTTCCTCTTTTATGAGTCTGCGGTACTCAGAAGTTGGAATGGGACGAAGTAGGGGAAGGCAGAGCAGTGCGTGCTGCAGGGGCTGGGGGGACCACCGGAGTGTCCTCACAGGACATCATCAAGGTGGCCCATAGAATCGTAGAATGGTTAGAGTTGGAAGAGACCTTAAAGATCATCAAGTTCCAACACCCCTGCCATGGGCAGGGACACCTCCCACTAGACCAGGGTGCTCAAAGCCTCATCCAACCTGGCCTTGAACACTTCAAGGGATTGGGTATCCACAAACACTCTGGGCAACCTGTTCCAGTGTCTCATCATCCTCACTGTAAAGAATTTCTTCCTAATAGCTAATCTAAACCTACCCTCTTTCAGTTTAAAACCATTACCCCTTGTCCTACCACTACACTCCCTGAGAGTAACAGAATCATAGAATTGTTATGGTTGGAAGAGACCTTTAAGATCATCAAGTCCCACTGTTAACTTAGCACTGCCAAGTCCACTACTAAACCATGTCCCTCAGCACTACATCTACACGTCCTTTAAATATCTCCAGGGATAGCAACTCAACCACTTCCCTGGGCAGCCTGTTCCAATGCTTGACAATCCTTTCAGTGAAGAAATTTTTCCTAATATTCAGGATAAACCTCCCTTGGTGCAACTTGAGGCTGTTCCCTCTTGCCTATTACTTGGGAAAAGTGACCAACTCCCACCTTGCTACAACCTCCTTTCAGGTAGTTGTAGAAAACAGTAAGGTCTCCACTCAGCCTCCTTTTCTCCAAGCTAAACAACCCCAGTTCCCTCAACCTACTCCTAAGACTTGTGCTCTAGACCCCTCACCAACTTCATTGCTGTTCTCTGGACACACTCCAGCACCTCAATGTCTTTCTTGCAGGGAAGGGCCCAAAACTGAACACAGTAGTCGAGGTGGGGCCTCACCAGTGCTGAGTACAGGGGGCAATCCCTTCCCTTGTCCTGCTGGCCACACTATTTCTGATACAAGCCAGGATGCTATTGGCCTTCTTGGCCACCTGGGCACACTGCCAGCTCATATTCAGTCAGCTATTGACCAACACCCTCAGGTCTTGGTCGCTAACCATTTCCCCTTGGATTCTGGGGTGTTCATTCTGCATCCCCTCCCTGTTGTCCAGCTCAGGGAGCTGAGTACCCAGAGAACAACTGGTCTTACTATTAAAAGACTGAGGCAAAGAAGGCATTACATACCTCAGCCTTTTCCTCATCCTTGGTCACTACATTTCCCCCTGCTTCCAATAAAGGATGAAGATTCTCCTTAGTCCTCCTTTTGTTGTTAATATATTTATAGAAACATTTTTCATTGTCTTTTACAGCAGTAGCCAGATTAATTTTAGTTGGGCTTTGGCCCTTCTAATTTTCTTCCTGTATAGCCTCGTGCAATCTTTGTAGTCTTCCCGAGTGGCCTGCCCCTTCTTCCACAGATCACAAAATTTCCTTTTCTTCCTGAGTTCCAGCCAGAGCTCTCAGTTTAGCCCTCCAGAAGTCCAAGGTGACTGTTCTACTAACTCCGCCTCCTTACTTCTCGAAGAATCAAAAACTCTTATCATTTTGTTATCACTATGCCCAAGACAGCCTCTAATCTTCACATTACCTACAAGTCCTTCTCTGTTTGCAAACAACAGGTCTAGCCGGGCACCCTCCCTAGCTGGCTCGCTCACCAGCTGTGTTATCGTCCACACACTCCAGGAACCTCCTAGACTGTTTCCTCTCAGCTGTATTGTATTTCCAGCAGATGTCTGGCAAGTTGAAGTCCCCCACAAGAACAAGTGGGAGTGATTGTGAGACTTCTCCCAGCTGCTTACAGAATGTTTTGTCTGCTTCTTGATCCTGGTTGGGCTCCCACAATAATATCTGTCTTGTTGGCCTTTCCCCTGGTTCTTACCCATAAACACTCGATGCTATCCCTCCCCATCTTTCCTATAGGCCCCCTTTAGCTACCGGAAGGCCACTATGAGGTCTCCCCGGAGCCTTCTTTTTTCCAGGCTGGACAGCCCCAACTCTCTCAGCCTGTCTTCATAGGACAGGTGCTCCAGCCCTCTGATCATCTTTGTGGCCGTCCTCTGGACTTGCTTCAACAGGTCCATGTCCTTCCTATGTTGGGGGCTCCAGAGCTGGACACAGTACTCCAGGTGGGGTCTCACCAGAGCAGAGTAGAGGGGCAGAATCACCTCCCTCGACCTGCTGGTCACACTTCTTTTGATGCGGCCCAGGATACAGTTGGCTTTCTGGGCTGCGACCACACATCACCAGCTCATACTGAGCTTCTCATCCACCAACACCCCCAAGTCCCTCTCCTCAGGGCTGCTCTCACTCTATTCTCCGCCCAGCCTGTATTTGTGCTTGGGACTGCTGCGACCCAGGTGCAGGACCTTGCCCTTGGCATTGCTGAACTTCATAAGGTTTGCACAGGCCCACCTCTCAGGCCTGTCAAGATCCCTCTGGATGGCATCCTTCCCTCCCGCATGTTCACCGCACCACACAACTTGATGTTGTCGGCAAACTTGCTGAAGGTGTACTCAATCCTGCTGTCCACATCCCTAACAAAGATGTTAACACCAGTCCCAGTACTGACCCCTGAGGAACACCACTCATCACCGGTCACCACTTGGACATTGAGCCGTTGACAACAATTCTTTGAGTACAGGCATACCACAAGCCTTTCCTGCGGCAGGGCAGGATGTGGGGGTTCAAGGAGTGAAGCCCTCAGATGTCTTCCACGTCCTGAGAGTAACATGGTGTGTGGTGACAATGATGAAACCACTGGCATGTTACTCAAGCAAGATCTGACTCTGGAGAGTGGGACTGGCCTGGGGCGAGTGGGCCCCTGCTGGGCCTGGGGAGGGGGGGGGGGGCGGGGCTGCTGCCCAGGCACGGCCCTGCTGGCCTGCTGGGCCCATGGTAGCTGAGTGGGGCAGTTTCTCACCTGGTGCGTGGTGCAGCAGCAGTGGCAGGCAGCGAGGAGGCAGCGTGGCCGGCACGGAGGGCGGTAGGTGGCAGCTGGGCGACAGCAGGCGGTGGGAGGGTGAACACAGCTAAGCTAAGCAGCAGCGGCGGCGGCAGCAGCAGGTGGCAGCCGGGGCCTTGCGCCGCCATCCCCATGCCACGCCACGCCACGCCACGTCCGGGGCGGCCCCTTGGTGCACAGGCAGGAAGCAGCAGCTACGGGGTCCCCGGCGCGGCTCCCTCAGAAAAGGCCTGCGGTCAGGGGCTGAAGACGAGCCCCTGTGAGCCGGTTCAGCTCCTCCAGGATCTCCACCTCCTTCTGGTACATCTGCGGGAGGAAGGCGCCGGAGAGAAGTCACGGTCAGTGCCACTGGCACCGTGCTCTGTGGCTGGGGTAGCCGGGTCTCAGCACTTGCCAACACCGGCATCAACGTGAGCCACAGCCCTGCAGAGCCACCCGCCCAGTGGGCCCGACCCGCAGGTTCCCTGCTACAGGGGTGCAAGACAGGGAGATGCTTTCCACCCGGGTACGACCTGACAGGCTGGACACTACACACCTTCCCCAGCTCCAGGGCACCGCCATACCTGTTGCCACTCGGGTTTTGTGTTGTGCTGGTAGCCAAGCAAATGGCACAACCCATGGGCTGCTGTCACCTATGCAGAGGCAAGAGCAAACGACATATATTACAAACTTAACCCCCCCCATCAGCAGGTCACCTGCACAGACAGCACCAGCGCCGCAGCCCGCCCCGCACAAACCAGGGTACAGGGGGTGACCAGGGCTAAGCCCGTACCAGATAATTTGCCGTTTTGCCAGAACCCACACAGGAAAGCTGGTACTCTGCATGCAAAACGACAAATATCAGGTAGCATCCGAATTCACCAGTTAAAACAAATGAGTTTTAAAACACGTATTTCAAGGTAAGCTGTGAGATCGTCGCCTCCTTCTTGTTTAGCCCCCGCCCCGGGCTAGAAGCGCGGCAGCCATTACCCTGTCTTTGTGGGACAACCCACGGCTCTCTTTCCCTGCAGCGCAGGACCAGGGGGAGGGCTGCCCGTGGCAGGGCTCACCGCCAGCACGCTGTCGAAGTCGTCCCCAGTGGCGCGACACTGCTGGTGGATGTACTCCACCCCCAGGAAGATGTCCCCCAAGTTGTACTCGTCGCGGCACCGCGGCCGCGGTAGCTCCCCTGCCGCCACCTGGTGGAAGGGGAAGGAAAGGACGTCGGTGGGCTCCGGGCGCTGCCGGTACGCGCTGTTGAGACGCTGCATCAGCCCGTTGCCAGCACAGATCAGCCCCACGTCGAAGCGGGAGGCGCCCAGAGCAGCCCTTAGGGCGCACACTGCGCGGCGGAGCGGGGCCCGCCGCACCGGCACGACCCGCTGGGCGTTGCGCAGCACCACGCTCATGATGGCGGCGGCGGTGGGACCCCGCCCAGCTTCACCGCCTCGCCTGCGCGGCTCCGCCCCGCCTTCCCGGTCCGCCCTGCCGGCGGGACCTCGCCGCTGGCCCCTGAGGAGAGGCGGCCGGCTGCAGCCGCCATGAACGCAGGGGGGCCCTTCCGTGGCCCACCTGCCTTCCCGCCGCCGTTGCGCTTCGGGCAGGCCGCTGTCTTTGGGCAGAGCGGCGGTGCCGCCGGCCTCACTTTTGCCTCCGGGCCCGCCGCCGCCTTCGGGCCGGTCTACGGACTAGGCCAGGCACCGGCCTTCACGGCGGCGGCCAGCAGCGGAGCCCCGGTGGGCAACGCGGGGTTCAGCTTCAAGCCGCCCACCAACCTGGGCAGCTTCCCGGGGTCGAGCGAGGTGTCGGGCGGCGGTGGCGCCTTTGCGGCGCCCGAGTTCCGCTTTAAGGCGCCTGAGAGCGCCACCGCCTTCAGGCCGCTGGCAAGCAGCGAGGCGGAAAAGGCCCCAGCCGCCTCCGCCGCCTTCACCTTCTCGCCGCCCTTAGGCTTCGCGCCTGAGGCGGGCCTGGAGGCGACGGGGCCCTTCTCATTCTCGCGTCCCACCGCCGCCCTGGGCCGGCCGGAGGAGAAGGGCCCGAGGCCGCTCTTCGAGGAGCCGGGGGAGCCAGTACCCAAGGGCCTGAAGCGGAAGGAGGAGCGGGAGCGCTCGCCTCGGCGGGCGGCGGCGGGCGGGCGGGCGGCGGTGGCGCCACCGGAGAAACGGGCGGTGCTGCTGAGCCGCCCCCACGGCGGCGCGCTCTTTGGCCGCACGCTGCAGGAGGTGCTGCGCAGCCAGGGCCGCGGGCACCGCGACCGCGGAGACGCCGCTGAGGCCGAGCGGGGNGCCGCCCGGGTATCAGCTCGCTTTCTGAGGTGGCTACTTCCCTGTCTTTACAGATGCCGTCCCTGCGACCCCCGCCCGCCGGCCTCAGGGCAGCGAGAGCACGGAGGGGCTGGGGGGCCTATCTCCCGGCGAGCTGACGGCCATCCAGTGCAAGAACGTCCCTGATTACCTCAACGACAGGACGGTGCTGGAGAAGCACTTTGGCCAGTTTGTAAAAGTCCGACGGATCATGACCAGGCGCAATAAAAAAATGGCTATTCTCCACTTTTTTGATCACGTGAGTGTTGGAATCGGTTGGCACAAAACCAGGATTAAATCTTGAGTGCTTGGGATGGGTCCAGTTCTAGTGAGAACTGCAACCCTGTTTGGTAACAGTATGTTTTTCACCTGGGGGAAAGTTTTGTATTGTAAGCATTGTATTATAGACAGGGATAGAAGTGTACTAAGCTGCAACTAAAGCATAGTAGCTGCCAGAGCTCTGCCTGGCTTTAACTGTTCCTGTTAGTATCTAGCTCAAACACCAAAGAGATCTTCCCTGTTCATTGTCTCATTTCACCCAAACCTGAATTACACACGCTGCTGCATTCTTGCTTAGGCTCTGCAGCACCAAGGGTGAGGTGAGCTTGTGCCATTGCTGTAGGGTGACCTGCTGGCTGGAAATACTGCCATTAAGTCAGTGCTGAGGTGTGTTGAAGAGCCAGTTCAGAGACTGCGTGTTCTGTTTCTGGTTTGCGCTTAAAAGTACACTTCAATCTCAAGTGCTCTTAGCTGGCTGTAGCTTTTGTGGAAACATGCCCAGTTCTGCTGGTTGCATGTAGGTCTTAAGTGATAGGTTAAAATGCAGTAACCAGAATTTTATGGAAATTGGTAAATGTTTCTCTGGCAAAAACTGTACTGTGTTTTGGTGTTGTTATGCTAATAGGTTTTCATACTCTGCTTTTGTTTTCTTTCAGGCCTCTGCAGCTCTTGCTAGAAAAAAGGCGAAATTGTTGCATAAAGACATAGTAACGTTTTGGCAAAAGAAGAAAATAAGTAAGTTTGTGTTTCCAGATATGATTCCTGTGTGATACATAAATGGCTTGGCATCTCTGTTCTTGTTTCCTGGTGTGCTGAGATTGATACAAAGATGATCTCCACAGCAGGAATGTTACAGTTCCAGAAGTATCATGGTTCTCTTTGACTTTTTATAATCAGACTCCATGCTCTGTGCACAGAGCTTATGGGAGCGTTGAAGGTTATTCTTTACAGAAGCATAAAAATAGTTCTGCGTTTTATGTGACGTCCTGGCTAGTTCTGTCTGGCAAAGGCTAATAGTGAATATCTAGAAGAGGGGAAAAAGAACAGGATGAAGCATGTAATGGCTTCCAGACTAATTTCTCAGCCTTTAACAGTGTATGACTTGGGAACCCTGGGAGCCAGAAGGGATGTCTTAGCCCTTGGAGAATTTTTCTCTTGTGAAGTTAGCCAATTGCTTTTGTAAGCTGTGTAAACTTCCAGCATCCACAGTACTGTTCTCTGGTATTGAGCGAGTTTTAAGTGAGCAACTGCAAATCACAGTTGGAAATTGGACTGTTTCTTTCTTAAATTCCTGTTGTCTAAAACATTTTGCTTGATCTGAGCCAAAGTGCTGTTTCAGCTATACGAAAGAGCTGAAGACATTTGAAATGCCAGTGTAGTTTTACAAGAGCATTTAGAAACCTTTCATGTAGCCGCATGAAAGGAATATGGTGATGTTAACTTTGTGCTCCTATCTAGAAGTAGGATGTTCTTTGGGAATGTAAGAAAACCCAGTTTCAAGTGCCTTGCTGCCTGCTTCAGTGCATGAGCTGGCATGTGGGCTTCTAGCTTTCAGGAAAGTGTCCTGAGAAGTTAAGGAGTACCCTAGGGCAAGCGTCTGTGTTGCTGAGGTTGCTGTTCTGCATATCAACAATTACATACTGCTTGAACCAAAAAGAGACAGCTCTGTGTGTGGTTTGTCTCCCAAGAACTGAGCTTAAAAATGGGAAAACCTGGATTCCAGACCCTGCTTGGGATTAGGGAGAGAGGTGTGAACATTGGCTGTTCACCCTCTAGGCAAATCGTCTAGTGCTTCACTTTCTTTAGCTTTATGACTGCTGCGTGTGTGTCTTTGAGATCCTAGCCTTTGAGATACACTAATGCTGTCAGCAAAGGAATGGTTCACCACAGTCTTTACCAACCACAAACTTACCTTCCAGAAAATGAACAGCTGCGGAGTTGTCTTCCTGAGAATTAACGTCTTCTAGCAGCAGCTATAGGGGTGCCTGATTGCCTTTGTCATTTTATTGTGGTGTTAAGTCTATAGAAACGTGAATGGCAGTATTCTAAAATAACTAATCTGAGAGAATTTAAGAAATCCAACTGATTGAAAATTTGTTCTTGGGAGAAGAAATTCTTCCTTCCTGCAAATTGTAGATGAGAAGGCATGCCAGCCTCAGTCTAAGCTTGTGTATGTGAAATAAATAATTAAAATGCTTCAGCAGGAGAACTGGGAATTGTAGTTTATGTAGGTGAAATGGATTTCATATCCTGTAGAGAGTTATGACTTGTGGATTATATTCCAAACCTGAGAGAACTTAAATTTGAGTGATGATCAAGCTTTGTTTACTAACAATCTGCTGACCAATTATAGTTATTGCAAAGTGATATTTTATTGAAAAATACTGATTCTTTATAAAACAGTGAAGCTGACTAGCAATTGTTAGACTTACTCGGTACAGCTTGTAGTGCAAGTTGTCCTGGAAACTTTGCATTCATGTACAAAAATGTGATTCTTAGTTTTATTTTCTCATAGTATTTTTTTTAAACAAACTGCTCACCACTACCCCCATGGGGAAAAAAAAGTTGTTGCTTAAACTGTTTGGGAAGCACATATTTATATGTCACTTTAGGTCCAGCAAAAATAGAATTTTCATCCAAGGAGAAGAAAGCAGGTGAAGATGAAGGAAGGCAAAGCAGTGAAGAGCAAAACTATCAGCATTCCCCTCTTCGAAAACCTTTAATAAGATCCTCTGCCAGCAGTGTCATGCCTGGTAAAAGGTAAATCTGCTCCTCTGGGAATCCACCTGGCAGGAAACAGGGTGCATGGGGAAAGAGGACGATCAGTGTGTGCCAGATAGTCATGTTCTTATTGGGGGGTGTGCTTCCCTGGTCTCTTCTGGTTTGCCTAAATTACAAGCTCACATGTCTCACACTTTGTCAGAAGGATACTTCTGACTGCTTATTAAGGCCTTTTACTTTGGCCTGAATATTTCTTTTGAATATTTTGTTCATAACAACATGAGGAACAGCACCTGCAATAGTGAGGCATTAACTCCCAGTACTAGATTTAGCTCATAACAACCTTAGTACATCAATACATGCTTCATTTATTTGATATGTTGCCTTGTGAACAAAATATTCTTCTAAACAGAGACATTAATGTCCTAAAGAACAGTGAACTGATTAAGTCTGGGGCATGCATTAGTGTATAATTGATAAAAAAATCTTCTATTTTTTAGTTCTCCGGCAAAGAAGCCTGGTCTTCGAAAGGCACTGCAGTTTGAAGCAGATCCGTTTGATTCTAGTTCTGAAGGGCAGAGCTCGGAGGCCTTGGGAGCTTCATTGTCATCTCTTGGTAACCTGGTAGGATTAGTGGCCGAGACATCTGAAGAAAGATACCGTCTTTTGGACCAAAGGGACAAAATCATGCGACAAGGTTATTATACAAATTAATGACTGTAACATCTTCTCTGCTGGAAAGAAATATGTTTGGTGTCTGTTGCAAAGCTGTTGTGATATTATGAAAATGGCTTTAAAGAGGGAGTTTAACATGGAACAGTCTGTAAAATATTCTTCTATTGTACATGTATAGATTAATTTCTTGCCGAACATGCAAAAATCTGTTTTACGTATTACACATGCATATTTTTTGTCGAAAGTGAATAGCAAACTGCTTGTCTTCTGTGAAGGAGGCCATGTAGGCAGATTTGCATCCCTGCAGGCTCTTTGAAGCAAGCTACCTAAAGCCTAACCATGTTTCACTAAATTCAAACTGCTACACAGCTGGTAATTATTTCAGGAAATGGGCCTTTGTTTCACAATGGTGGGTTGTAAACCCTTCCATTCTGTTCTTGCCGTTTCAAAGGTGACCCTACTTTTAAATTAAGATCTTGTGTTTAATCTTGACAAACAAATTTCTCATACACTTGACGTGGAATTGTGAAATTGCCAGTGCTTAATTAGGACACAAAACATTGGGTGTCTTTTAGAGGCTTCAGTCTTTTCAGCAAAACTCAATATCCAGGTGGGACGATAGGAGAAACTTCACCAAAGGAGTGATGGAACAGATCCCGGAGTGGGAGAACTCCATTCTTGTGCATTTCTGACCATGCCAAGGTGTGGGTACAGCCTTGGTCTGAGTAGCTGTAGGATGGGAATCTCTAGACACCTCTTCCCACCAGCTTTTTTTGTGAACAATGCCTGAGCAATGCATTTCTTGACATCCATCCATTGACCAATGTACAGACTCCAGCTGAGGCACCTGGCATGCTTATGACTGTGTTGGCACATCAGGGTAATAGCTTGTCATGAAAAGAAAACCAAGAGATGCTTAGTGTTTGTTCAGTTTTACTTACTCTTTTTTTTAGCTCGAATAAAAAGGACCGATCTTGGCAAAGCAAAAACTGTTGTTGGCACTTGCCCAGACATGTGTCCTGAAAAGGAGCGCTACATGAGGGAGACGAGAAACCAGCTCAGTATCTTTGAATTGCTTCTAGGCTCTGACAAGGTATGAGCCCTCTGTATGCAGGGGTTTGTTATTCCCAGGTCATGTTTGCTTGCTGTGTATATAAAGCTGTCAGTGTTTAGCTGATTACAGGATTAATTCTGGTGGAAAAATTCTGGAGGCCATTTCATTAATGTCTTTCAATTCCCCATTGTAGAGCAAGAAGGTTAGAGAATTGCTTTTTCACTCTATGTCATATCTTTTATTTAGCTACAGGCAGGCTTTTAGAACTATAGTTCTAAAACTATAGGGCAGGAGTATACATTGTCTTGAAGGTTATGAGTTTGAGAATAAGTCAACACTTAGGTCCCTATAATAAAAGAAAATAAAATATATTTGCTATTGTAGCAGAATGGATGTGGGCTGTTAGTGTGAACAGTGGAGAAACTCCTTTAGTAGTCTGCTCCTTGCTAAAGTAAAGGTACGGATGGAATGAAATCCTCTATATTCCTGAAAAGTTGAACATACTGCTTAAACTTTCATTCTTTTCTCCATATCTTGCAGGTAGATCATGCAGCAGCGATCAAGGAATATAGCAGGTCTTCAGCAGATCAGGAGGAACCTTTGCCCCATGAATTGAGACCGTCTGAGGTGTTGAGCATGACCATGGACTATTTAGTGACAAACATTATGGATCAAGGAGAAGGAAACTACCGAGAATGGTATGACTTTGTCTGGAACAGAACTCGTGGAATAAGAAAGGTAAGCACTGGCATATGGAGATGTTTGATGATAGAAAGCAAAAGATCACATAATGCCATAAAAAGTGAAGCAAAAAGCAATAGTAATTGAAATGTTTTGAATTGCAAAGTAACTCAAAGCACAGTTGAAATGAGTTTTCCGAAGGTAGTGCCAGATGACTATGCTCTTCAACTGTAGTTTAAAAATACATGCAATGCTTTCTTTATCATTCTTATTAGGATATAACCCAGCAACATCTTTGTAACCCACTGATGGTATCTCTGATTGAGAAGTGCACTCGCTTTCACATCCATTGTGCTCACCACTTGTGTGAAGAGCCCATGTCCTCCTTTGATGCCAAAATCAACAATGAGAACATGACTAAATGCCTGCAGAGCTTGAAGGAGATGTATCAGGACTTGGCTAACAAGGGGATTTACTGCAAGAGTGAAGCAGAGTTCAGAGGTTATAATGTCTTGCTGAATCTCAACAAGGGTGATATTCTCAGGTAGGAACAACAGATATCGCTTGTTTTTTCTCTTTGCCTCTGGGAGGAATTGAGATCAGAATTAAGTCTGGACAAATTGTAATGCAAGTGAAGAGCTTAGTTGCAAATTTTTTTTTGCCAAAGAAATTGTACTCTAGTAATGTTTTATTTGAATTTTTCAATAGGTCATTTTAAAAAGTGTTGTTTTTTTTTTTTTAAGAAAAGAAAAAAGGAAAATAAAAGCTTTGTTTTATCTCCTTGAGTAACTCTGCAGGCAGTAAAAAAACCCAACCAACCAACCAAAAATAAAGTTATATCTTCGCTGTTCTCAATCAAGGAAATTTTTTCTTTCTTCCCAGAGTGGTATCCAAGGTTCACTGCTCTATCTGTGGTAGGACCAAGCAAAAACTGTTTTGTGGGTAGTGATACTTAGCTCTTCTGGTTAACCTCTTAACTGCCTTCCTCCCTAGATGTTGGACTGATGTAGCTAAATAATCATATGCTGATTATGCAAGCATCATTAGAAGATTAATGATCAGTAAATAATGCTGCAAATTTAATTGGCAGCCATTTGTTTTGGACAGGGGTTGCATGTCTTGCTTAAAGCTCCTAATTTTAATTCCGTTTTGTTACAGGTTGATATTTAATTGTGATTGTTAATATTGAAGCAAAAGGTTTGTCTCTGTCTTTTGTCTACACAGAGAAGTACAGCAGTTTCATCCAGAGGTTAGAAACTCTCCTGAAGTTAGATTTGCAGTTCAAGCTTTTGCTGCATTAAACAGCAACAACTTTGTGAGGTTTTTCAAGTTAGTGCAAGCAGCTTCCTATCTGAATGCCTGTCTCTTACATTGTTATTTCAACCAGGTGAGAAAAGGGCAGATGGGTATTTTTTAAAGTGTTAATCAGTAAAACAGTCTGGGACTTTTGGGAGGAAATCTTCTTAGCAGAAAACTTGGGTAGATATTTAGCCTTAAAAATAATTTTATTCTTGCTTCTTCAGAAGCGTTTAAAATTTATCAAGAGTTTTGTGCCATGATATAAAAGGGAAACTAAAATGCTCTTCTCAGCATTTTTTCCCATAACTGTGTACAAATATGTAGTATTTCCCATGAAAATAATTGGGAAGCAGACAAGCAGGCCTGAGACTTTTGCAAAGGAAATATCAACCTGCACTTTCAGAAGCCCTTGCAAGCTTTTTCTTCTGCACAGAAATTGCAAATGGATATACTCAAAATGAGCAGCATCAAAGAGTAGCAGAAACTAGAAAGCGAGTGCGTATGATTTCAAAGAAATTTAAATCTGAGTAGTTGTTTGTGTGGATGTTTGATGACAGAGTACTGATTTCTTTTAAACATGATTTTCATGTTTATAGTACACTTTATAGTATGTTTTGGGGTCTTTAGCTTAGTAGTTACGTGTCTTTTTCTTTTATTTTCCCCCAGATTCGTAAAGATGCTCTCAAATCTCTCAATATTGCCTACACTGTGAGCACCCAAAGATGTACAGTGTTTCCCTTGGATCACCTGGTCCGCATGCTACTGTTCAAAGATTGTGAGGAAGCAACTGATTTTATAAGTTATTATGGCCTGAGTGTGTCTGATGGGTAAGTGGAAGGAAAAGGGTGTCTGAACCTTAATATGCCTAGTTGTGTCTAGACCGATGTTAGGCGAAGCATTAGTGTGGATCAGCTGCTCCTATAGTTTGCAACCAGAAGAACAGAACAGGCGAAGGGTAGGGGCTGGGCTCTGTAAGCAAAGCACTAGGATAATGATGGATGCAAATTATTATAATGTGTTCTATTTTTATTTGTGTAACTATGAAAAGTTCTTTAATTTTGCATCTTTTCCTAAAGAAATGGGGCTTGTATCCCTGTAACTGCTGTGGCTTCCCACAATAGCTTTTTTTGCACTTGTACATCTTTTTTTTACTTGGTTTAATAAGGTGACAAGGGATTTCAAGGATACAAAATTCCTTCTGCCATCTGGAAGGTGGTGAAAAACAAGAGAAACTTGTCCCCCAGAGGAGAGACTGCATATTGAGCTTGGTCTACATTGGACTCCGGGGACTTCCTCCCTAGAAAGAGATGTTGTGGGAAAAAAAAATTGTTTTATGTTCTTATCTTGCATTTGAATTGTCATAAATTGCAGCGCTGTAGGAAATGAGGGTACAATTCTGCTTCTCAGGAAACTGGCATTATGGTTGAGGCATGTAGGGCCGGATGAAGGTGAACAGTGCAAATCAGTTTTTAGAGGATGCTGAAGGCCAACAGTTTGCAGATCAGAGTGTGTGCTATGGAAATACATACACTGTAAGGTGTGCTCATACAGATTTGCAGTCTCAAGAGATGGGAGAAGGCAAAAAACTTGAGCATGCGGTTAGTGCTCTATTTTCTTTTAACATTCAGTTTTGAAATAATAAATTGGCCAGACTACGGGTGCCAAGATTGGAAGAAGATTGCAGCTTTTAAAATTACTTCTGTAGATAACTGTGGCATCTGTCATGTGGGATGTAGCATAGGTAAAATGTGCACAGATAATATACTTGGTGGATAAAGGTTAAAAGGAGAAAGAGACAGGATAGTCCACAAGGGTGCCCAGAAATGTTAGTGCAGGTTGTACTCTGTCCTGGGAGGACAGCTGTGAGAACAGTGCTCTCTGCCTTCCCTGCTCTGGTTCCAGCCAAAGATTGAGATCCAGGCTACAGGGACCGATGCTGAGTGCCCAGTGCCTGTCTCACTTTGCCCTGCTAAGCTGTCCAACTGAAAACCTATAGGTTACTGGAGCTTTGAGGATGTACTCCTGTTTTTTATTTTTCCCCAGTGCTTACGTGGAGCTGAATCGCTCAGCTTTCTTGGAGCCAGATGGATTACCTAAACCACGTAAATCGATGTTTGTCAGCCAGAAGCTAACTGCCTCGGTTGGAGAAGTTGTAAATGGTGGGCCCTTGCCCTCGGTGCCTCACCATGTGCCTGTGTCTAGCTTCAATGGACAGAACAAGTATACCGGTGGCAGCGCCTCTGTGGATCAAGCTAGTAGTAGCCAAAAATCCAGCGTGGAAGCAATAGGTAAGAGCAAACATGCACTTTAGATACTGCTTGGGAACATACTGCTGGGTCAGCTCTGTAAGTAGTTTTATTTTACAAAGCAGAAACTGTTCTTGGCTCACACGTATTGAAGTTGCATTGAAATTTGGATGTAAATGAAAGCATGTTTTGATTTAAGTTTACTTACATATCTGTAAAAGCTGAGAAGCAACCTGATTAATATATTTCCCAATACAGGAAACACACTAACAGAAATGAGTGCAATTTTGCCAACATGGGCCTATTTCAGACAGCCAGCTTCCATTTTCGGTTTGCAGACTGTGTATTGCAACTGTGTTTTCCCCACTGTGTGTATAATCGTGTTGTTTTTCAAAGTTAGCTAAATGTATGTTTTTTCTTGTCCTTGTTGAAAGTACAGATATCTTGCATTCATTCAAGAGGTGTGTGTAGGTGCTAGGTGTACTTGACTTAAAACAGTTGTTTTATTGGAAATGTATGTACTTGGAGGTAATGTGCAATGAAATTTTTGAATCTTTTGTATAAAGTACTCATAAATTAGTTTCTATGATATAATTATATTTTTAGCTTTAAGGGAGAAAGCTTCTGTTATGGACTTGTTTTATGACCTGATGAGATTTATCAGACAAGACAGCTTTTGAAGGTAAGAATAGTTTTGCATCTATTTATGACTGACCTGGTTTCCTTAATTTTTCTTTTCCCCTCTCCCAAGAAGGAAGGGTGGAAAGCAAAGGTGTGGATTTAGATGCCGCAGGAGTAAGAGTCCAGCCCCCAGCTCATCTTCTGCCCTCACTGTTGCCTCGTCAGCTTGTGCCAGTGCTGCCTCCTGTGCCGGCAATCTCCCAACCTGCTGGACAACCTGAGCCTCTCTCTTCAAAGCCTCAGCCTGTCTACACAGACACAGTAAGGAAATTTAAAACCATCATGAAGTATTTGGGAAAGATTTGTGAAACATAATAAAAGGTAACTGAGTTCTTAGTTGTTTTAGTTTTCCAGAATCTGCATATGTTATGTAGAGTCAAAAGGAGACACTTCCTGCCTTAGTGCTTTGGATGCTTTGAGAAGTTGTTTCCCTGGACTGTTCTGAAAAAAGAAAGTCTTAAGTGAGTTCACATGCAAGCCTGAAATGTCAGTGCTTGCTCTGACTCCTTCACAGGATAAACAGTCCTGTCTGTTTAGCATTTATGTGAGAAAACTCTAAGGAGAGTCAGAAAGTGATAGCAGAAAGTGGATATCTTTGACTTAGTAGGTAAACTTTTCTTTCACGAATAGTATTGAACTTAATGAACTTAATGGTACATATTTCAAATGAGACATAACAAAGTTTCTTCTTGTGGTTATGTGACTATTAACATTGGGTCTTGAATGTGTACCCTGTGTATCTGTGCTGTTCCCCTGTTTCTCCATCCCATGCATGTTTAGTTATGTACTAATGCTGAACTCATCTGGGAGTGCCTCATTGCTTTGTAAAGTACAGCTGCCATATTCTACCTAAATGTGGCTACATTTCAGTGAAGATTAGACTTGGTCGCTTGGAATTAAATGAGTTAGAATGACAGAAACTCTGAAGTAAGAAAATAGAAGTCCCTCTTAAAATTCACTTTTCTTAGCTATTATTTCTTGACTTCCTGGTATTTAATACAGGAAGCTGCTTTTGTTTCTGGGCTGCTACTAATCTTTTAGATAGTCTAAAATTTCCAGGCTGTTGTGTTTGATTAAGGTAGCTTAGTTTGTAAGTCGAAATATAGATGGTGTTGCCAATTACAGTCAGTTAAACAAGGCTGAAAAGCCTCACTCCCACTTCACGTGTGTGCCCAGGCCATCCTGAGCAGAACTGCATCTTGCTTCAGCTGCTTCCTCTGCTGTGTTGTAGGACATCGCCGAAGTGGTGGATGGGCTTGTGCATGATTTCCTCAAAGGAGAGTGTGGCGAAGTCGGCAGAGCAGGAGTGGCTTACGTGAATGCTGCCCTCTGGTAAAGAGCATTTATTGCTGGTATTCCTGGAGTCTGTTGTCAAAGCTGCAATTTGCCGTAGCAGTGCCATGTGTGAAGATCATAAAACTAAGCAAGGCAAGGTCTGTAGTGGTCTTACTGATAGAGTTGAGGGAAGAGCAGGCCTTTCTTCAGATGTCTGCCACCTCTGTGTTACACACCAGTTAGCCTAATGGAAGGCTAACTGCAAACTTCTGTCCTTGTGTGACAACTAACACTGCTGCCATGAGAAATGTGTGTTGTGGAAGGGAAGGTGCCCAAAGAGGGACAAGAGGAGTAAGTCCAGATCTGGCTGCTTCTCTGCTTCAAATAACACTTCCTCTCCAAGGCAGCTGGTAGAGTCGTAGATGTGGGTTTGTGATCAAAACAGTGTTATTAATGCACCAATGTTCTGGTTATTGCTGAAGAGCACAGGGTCAAGGTCTTCCTTGTTACCCGCTCTGCACCCCCTGAGTAGGCTGGGCGTGTGCCAGAGGCTGGGAGGGGACACAGCTAGGACAGCTGACCCGGACTGACCAAAGTCCACACCATGTGATGTCATGGTCAGCAATAAAACTCAGTTAAAGGAAGAAGAAGGTGGGGTTTTCTGGCTTCCAGGTTTGCCATTGATTAGAGACTGTCTGGACACTGGTCTGCCTGCAGGAGGTGGTGACTGACTGCCTTTGCTTTGCTTGGTATGGGTGTGGGTGTGGGTTTTTTTCCTTCACCAGTGTCTTCATCTCCAGCCACAAGTTTTCTTGCTTTTGTTCTTCCTATTTTGTCCTCTGTCCTGATGTGGGGAGGGGAGTCAGCCAGTAGCAGTGGCGGGGCTTGGCTGGTGGCTGGAGTCAGCCCACCACAATGAAGCTTGAGAAAAGCACAGACATAGGGCTTTGAACGAAAGCTTTCTGGCTTTGAAAAAAGAATTGTTGTTTCTGCATAGCACCTCAGAGGCCACCGTGGAGCAACTCGTGACTGAAGTGATGGGGGAGATCCTCAGACAAGTGGTTGGAAGTATGCTTTGTGAGGAAAGGGAGCGTGTCAAAGAGGAAAGGCGCAGAGTAGAGGAAGAGAGGTGAGTTGCTGCTTTTGCTGTGGGCAGGGTGGGCTGTATACACCCTTAGGCAAGGTAACGACAGCTGGTGCCAATCTGAGTCCTTGCATGTGTGCTCATGTGTCATGCTGACAGCACTCAGTTTGTCTCACCTTGAGCTGCTCTGGGATCATGCAGGCAGGCTGTTGCTTCCGTATTTTCAGGTGATCTTCTAGTTAGTATTTCAGTGACCTCACAGAGGTGAGGTGAAAATGGTGAGTGGGAATTTTGGGAACTTTTATTCACCCAGAGTTTCCAGAGAGGGAGATGCGTCCCGGTCCTGCTCTATGCAGGAACTCTTCCTCCTGATTGAGCTACTTGTCTGTAGCTTACTGGGGTAAGAATAAAATAACCCCATTGTTATCTGTATTTTTGAGGGAAACCTGGCTTAATGCAAAGCTCTTCAGAGAGAGAAACCAGCTAGTGTAATTTTAAGTGAATTAACTGTCTGACACTGCACGTAGCACTTGCGTAAGCAGCAGGTTTGCCATTGTAAGTCTTTTCACTTGTGTGCCACTCTCAAGTTTTCACTTGCCACTCTCATCTTGCTGCTTGTGTAAATCTCTTCTTTGTCCTTCCAGGCAAAAGCAAGAAAGAGAAGAGTTAATAAAGCAGTTGAGCCAGTCGGTGGGTATGGAGTTAATGGAAGAAGTAGTAAAGGAGAATGTTCAAGAAGCTTCAGCCAATGAGTTAAAGTACGTACAACATACTGTATGCTGTACTTTGCTGTAGGATGCTTTCCTAAGGGTAAGAATTTGTTAGGGAGGGATGGACTTCTTGCTTGGCCTTCTCTGCGTTCATCTTCAATAAGCTACTTTAAAGAGAGGATAAGTGTACCTGATCGTACAGTGGGCTACCAGTTTGCAGTTGCACTGTGTCAGGCAGCAGGAGTCCTCCAGGGTGGAGGAAATAGAGGCTTGGTCTAGGACAAGGCTGTTCCGTGTCCTTATTTTTGTTCTGACTCCCTTACCGCTCAGGTATGGGCTCTCTTGTAGACCCTTCTTTGGAAGCCCATGATCAGCATAAAACTTGAATGACCTCTGATCAATTATAGGCCTTATTTAGAAGTCAATAGAGTAGAAGTGTGGGAATTCCCTCATGTTTGCTAAATGTGATGGTCTTCCCTGTTTGCACCTCAGCTAATGTGTTGACATTTGCTGCAGTCTCCACCTCACTAGAGGTCTTGGTTTGTTTCATTTTGAACTAGATGCGCCTTAGAAAGAGACCGGCAAGCCCGTATTGCCCGGTGTTCAGAAGTCATCTGTGGTCATGTCATGGACCTCTTCCTGGAGGATGAGATTTTCCAGATTGCGAAGGAAACCCTGCAGGAGCTCCAGTGTTTCTGCAAGTACTTGCAGCGGTGAGTTGCCACCCTGTGACACAACTACTTTTCTTGGCAGCGTTGGCATGGAGCGGTTAATAGAGTTTGAACTACAGCTGCCTGGTTGTATGTTTGTTTTTTTTTTTTCCCCTGTTGTTTTGTCTCCACTATAAGGGTAGATTCAGGGTCTTATTATCAGCCTCTAATAAGTTACTCAGCTATACGTGGGGAGGGGAGCACACCTCATTAGAGTCAGGTAATGAGCTTGGTAGGAAATTTCAGCTTCATTCTATCTAGAAGCTTGTAGTAATTTCTGCTTTTATTCTTTCTGTTGGTTGCTTGTTTTTCTGGATGCGTGCTAAGTGTTCAATGGCTGTTGTGGTGCTCCAAGTCAGAGATTCATTTCTACTTGTGCTGTGCTGCCCCAGTGCAGTCAGGTTGAGGTGTGTTTTGAGTGTCATTTCTCACTGCTCAAGAGAAAGCAGCAGGCTAGTCTCTTTATTGTGGAGCACCTTCCCTTGCAGAGTTCTTTCAGTCCTAAAACTGAGTTTATGTGTCTCTTCAAGGCATGTGTAAATCGCCTTCAGTGCAATAGGAAAGGTTAAGGTGGAGTCTGAAGATCCATGAAACAAATGTACATGCAGCAGTCAAGAAAACTGGATGGTGCAGGAATGTTTTTTTTTTTTTTATAAGTCCTTAAAATACCTGAGGAAACACAATAAAAGGTTTCAATTTGTACATTTTTGTGTTATAAAATTGTTGGGTGGTACATGTTTTGAATCCTTTGGTCATAGAAAAATAGACTAGCATCTAATGATAAAGGCTTTATTATACGTTCTCTCCTTGTTGGTGAATTGCCTTTTTAAATGTTCCTTAAAAACAGAACAAGAAAGAAAGAAACATACCTTTCTTACTTTTGCAGTATCTATTGCAGTATTTTCAGCAAGTGCTTAACATACCAGAGAAGCTTTATAATGGATCATTGTAAAATGCTCTATGTGCTAGGAATAAACATGCTGAAAACTGGGAAAGAAAACTATGCTCGAACTTTTGCCTGCGGAGCACAGCTAGGACAGCTGAGGAAGGAATGAGATGGAAGAGTGGCAATCCTGCTTCCCTCCTGTGATCTCTCTGGCCACTGAGAGCAAGTGTGGATTGCTAAGTAGAAGGCTGCTTCCTTTTGTCTGCACTGTTTTTTTTTGAATGGGGCACGCAGTTGCCCCTTTTGGACACTGCATGTGTACAGCTGGCAGGTCTTGTCCTGTGCACCTATGCTGTTTGAGCTCTGACTTTGTGGCTGTGTGTAGAAAAACATCCCGAGCCTGCAGCAGCACCCACATACACCACCTCACACTTGCCCTGCACAGACTGTGACTTGTGGAGTGTTTGAGAGCCCAATCCAGTCTGAAGTGAAGAAGAGCAAAGATGAGAAAACCTGTTTGGTCTGCAGAAGAGTTTATTAATGTGACCATTTTATATATTCTCTTCCAAAGGTGGAAAGAGGCAGTGGCAGCTCGAACAAAGTTGAAACGTCAAATGAGGGCATTTCCAGCTGCTCCCTGTTGTGCAGATCCAAAAAATAAACTGAAAGCACTGTCCCCCAGTGCTGAGTGGCCTATAGACATGGAGAACTTGTGCAAGAGAATTGTAAACCTGGGGAATGGAGGAAAGCTGGGGATCTCTTGCACGAGGTAAGGTTACTTAAAGTGACAGCAGTTGGCAATCTGTTTGATTTTTTGGAAGGTAAGTTACAAAGTAGCCCTCTTTGAACCTTCATTGTGAACATTAATCTTTTGCAAAACTGTTTGTTTTCAAATACCCCCAGAAAGACCCTTGCTACACCAATGCCATGACAAAGACTGCAAACTAATGAAACCCTTCTGGCAACTTTCTAAAGTGCCTGCAGTACTTCTCAGGTCTTAGTGTTTCTTAAATTTGTTTAAAGTACCTGCTTTACACCAAAAATTACAGCCAAGAATCTTTTGTTTCCAGATTGAATTGGCTGAGAAACAAGACGGTGCATGAAATTAAAGTTCAGCACTTCTACCAGCAATTGTTAAGGTACATTGGTGTTTACTCCTTCCTTTCTTTCTAAGCAAATTGTAACAGAAATGCCAGAGATCTCGAAAATGTCAGTATGGAATGGGAAATCATACTGTAGTGTCCACTTGCAGCCTTGATTCTGGGAGTATTTTCCAGATAAGGGAAACTGGAAGATAAATACATGAAAGTGTTAGGCCATCTGATCCTATTGCTGTGGGTGTAACTTTAAGGATCTGATGGATATTTGTTTTTTTTTTTGTACCTGGGTGGGATGGTGCCTGGGATGGGGTATAGGGGGAGAGGAATAAATGACCTATTATTAGCCTGGCTTGTGGCATAGAGGGATTCATCTAGGGGTTTAAAGTGCAGAGGTCTGCCTTGTCATGGCTTGTCATGCACTCTGGTGTGTATTTTTATTAGAGCAGGATATTGAAGCAGTGTGGAAGTGAAGCAATACATGTATGGTCGCACAATCCCCAAAGTAAGGCTCATGTAGTAGATTTAGCAGCTGCAGTTCGTGAAGGCGTCTGGTCTGTGGTAAAATAGGTGGGCAACAGATCTAAAGAATTGGCTCTAATTTGGGACTGTTTGAACTGGACAGTAGCTACTTAATATTGTAGCTAGTTCAAAGCAAGAAAAACATTCCCCAGGTGGGAATGAGCACTAGGGGGGGGTGTCTTTTCACCAGCTTTTGTTTCTCTTTAAGTGATTTAGCTTGGACTCCGCTGGATCTTGTATCATTAATCACTGAACATATTCCAGTTCAACAAGAACAGGTTTTTTGGAAGGTGCTGTTAGTTTTGCCAAATGATGATGAATATGCGGAGGATGATCCTAACAGGTAAGTAAAAGAGTTGATTGCTGGGTCCCTTTCTCAAACAGGGCAGTCAAATAGAAGAATAGTAGTAGTATACAGTCCTTGATGTATTTATTTCCTGTACCATGTCAAATTTCCAGTTTGTTTTCTCCTGACATTGTTCATTGAATTCCTTTTGCTCATGCTGAAAACAAAAAAAAATGAGATATGTGTCAGTGTGGATAATTTAATAGCTATTTAGCAAAATCCAAGCACTATGAAGGTTGGGGTTATGATAGATTGTGGTGTCTCAGAGGTGTTGGTGCTAAAACCCTAAAATGCTGTCTTTTTTAAACAAAAACCCCAGAAGCCCACTCTTTCATGTTTGCTAGGGTACTGGTGGATTGGTTGAAAGCCAAATTTATGGGAGACAAAAGCTGGAAGAAAAACGCCTCACATACAGAAGGCAGAATTCAAACACTGACGTTATTTAATTCTCGTGGCCTGCAGGGAAGCAGAAGCATTAAAGTCAGTGTGTGCATAAAGGTAGGTGAGAACAATTTCATGATACCAAACAGGCCATAAAAGCAGTGTGTGCTCTTTTCCAGTTGATGTTGTGTGGAGGCTTTTCACGTTGTGTCCTGTCAGATTGAGGGAGATGATACTGGGAGGGATGGGGTTGTTGAAAAGGTCTGAAAAGGATAGATTATTTTTCCTTATTTCTAGTCAACTGAGTAAATGCCTACCTAAATACAGTGCAATATATAGAACCTCAATCATACCAAGTGCTGGAGGGCACTTTTGTGCTCACCTGCATCTATTGGACATATCCATGTTTGTCTGCCTAACAGCTTGTTGTAGAGCTCCTGGTAATGAATGTCAAAGCTGGAAGCTAATGATAGTAAACTGCAGATTTCAGTATGAAAATAGCTTTGTTTAGCTACATTACTGTTTTCATCTTTCTTACTTGTATAGGTGGCACATGGTGCGCTCTCTGACTCTGAGCTTGATACAGCTGAGATGCAAAAAGACTTGCTTGGAACCAGTGGTCTCATTCTTCTCCTGCCCCCTCGAGTTAGGAGTGAAGATGTTGCAGAAGATGATGTTTATTGGCTTTCAGCTTTGCTGCAGTTGAAACAGTTGCTTCAGGCCAAACCTTTCCATCCGCTAGTTCCCTTGGTGGTTCTAGTCCCCAGTCAGGAAGACGAGGCTACAGAGAAAGAAGTAGAAGAGGGTATGTAATTACTTCTGTGCCTTGAGAAAACAATGTGAATGTTTAGGGCTGTCCCAAGTAGAACTGTTGCGGCTAGTGCAGACTCTCAAATACTTTGTCTAGTAAAGGGAGAGTCTATGAAGTACAACACTCCTCAAAGCTTTGCTAGAAATCCTGAGGCCTTAAGAACTGATCAATATGGAAAGAGATGAACTTTCTTTTGGCTTCCAGTTTTCTTTTGCACACAGTATTTGATCCGGAGAGTCTGTTAATTTCAGCAGTTAGAAGAGGCCCAGCTAAGAAGCAAAGTTACTGAACAAAATTGGTCCTGTTTTACCTCAAACCAGGACAGCAAGGATGGAGGAGAAGTGATGCTGTGAATGTATGCAGAGAGTGTGGTCAGAGTAGGAGAATACCCATTTGTTCTTTCTCTGTGTATATGGCAGGTTTTCTTATTTTTAAGGTTTGATGCTGCATGACTTGATTTCAGCCCAGCTTATTTCAGACTACACCATTGTTGAGCTCCCAGGTTCTATCAATGACTTACAAGGCACCAAAAGGGTAAGAACATCAATTCACATGAGGAGATACTTGACTGATTTGTCATTAACCTCTCAATTACTAATGCCTTATAAAGAATGACTATGTTCTCAGTAGCTTAAATTGCAACTGAGTCTTGTATAATGGGATATTTATTTCCGCTGAAGTTCCTGTAACACAGTTTTTGTTCAAAAAGCTCTATTACCATTTTTTCATGCACCTGAATTTGCTGGCATTGGGTGCTCGCTTGTTAATAATGATTCCAACATCAGCCAGAACTGTTCTGAAATGAAATATTTCTGCTACTTTTCCATTATTCGTGACTGTTCTATCTGACTAGAGATCAGTGGCATTTGCTACAGAAAAGATATTTTCATCTGTGTGGTACTGCAAACTACCAAAATAAGTGGATTATGTAAATCCCTTCATTGATTACCAGGGGTACAGTTGCTGCCTAACAGACAAGTGGTGGGTAAGCCTTTGTACCCTTAAGCTCCCAGTCCTAAAATCCAAATTACCCTGTGTAGCTCTTCTGGCTCCTGTGAGATCACCCAGTATTATTCCATCTTGGTGGATGGGACTGAGGGATGCCTCTCTCCTCTCATGTATGTGAAGAAGGATTGTAGAAGTCTCAAGTCCTTAACAGCCTGTTGCGGTTTAACCCCAGCTGGCAACTAGGACCATGCAGCTGTTTGCTCACTTCCCCTCCCCCGGTAGGATTGGAGAAGAGGGAGAAAAAGGAAAAAAAAACTTGTGGGTTGAGATAAAGATACTTTAATAGAACAGTAATGGAAGAGAAATAATAATAATAATGGTAAAAGAATATACAAACGGAGTGATGCAATACAATTGCTCACTATCCAATGATCAATTGCCCAGCCTGTCCAAAGAAGCAGTGAACATGGATTCCTGCCCCCTAGCCAACCCTCATGTATATACTGAGCATGATGTCTGTGGTATGGAATATTCCTTTGGCCAGCTTGTCCTGTCTATGCTCCCTCTCAGCTTCTATGTGAAGCTGAAAAAGTCCTTGACTTGATATAAGCATTACTTAGCAACAACTAAAACAATATGTGTTATCAACATTATTCTCATATTAAATCCAAAACACAGCAGCTATTAGGAAGAAAATTAACTCTGTCCCAGCTGAAGCCAGTACACCAGCCTCTCCCCTGTCCTTCAGTTTGCTGTATACTTGACGATAGTGGCCTGGAGATGACTCAAAAACCCATGATGGAAAATGATACTTACAAGTCTAAAATAGCTTTTTTGTGTGTGAGTCACAGCAGAGTGGTTTGGAGAGGTGGGAGAGTGTAATGGCCAAGAGCAGCTAAGTTGACTCAGACCAAAGCAGCTCCAGCCCTGTATTCTCAAGGTGTCTGAAGAGGGTGCCTAAGAAAGAAGGTGAGAACAAGACAAGCCCAGAGTGATGCTCCCCTACAAACCCTCACAGCTTGCATCTCTCTGCAGTTTAAGGACTGCCAGGATTAGATGTGGCTTCCCTGGATATAGTCACCCTGGGCTTATTTTGATGAATCTGTCCAGTTTATCCCAATAAGTTTTTGGCAACCCCAGTGTCCTGCAGCAGGGAATTCCACTGCACGGCTGCACATTGTGTGAACAGCCTCTGTCTCTTCCTAAACCTGCATGTGGATTTAGTTTGTGACCACCTAGTTGGAGAATTACTGTTGCAAATATTAGGATGATGGTAGTTGATTTGTTTGTATTTTGCTGCATAGTATCTTGAATAGTGTTATATCAAACTTAGGATTGCAGGATTAAATCCTTTGTGTCCTGATCACTGTGGAGCAGTTTCCAACCACCTATGCTTTATGTATGTTGTAGATCTGTGCAGCTGTAGGCTGGCTGGTTTCCCAGTGCCCTGATTCCCTTGAGCTCTGTAGTCAGACCCTTCAGGAGTACATTGAGGATGGGATTGATGGTGAATTTGGCAAGCGCTTCTACCATGACTGGAAGGAGAGGCGTCTAGCTGGCCTGCCATCTCAGGAGCCTGGTGTCATCATAGAGCTGTACAACAGCGTGCTGCAGTTTCTTTCGGATGTGGCATCCTCAGAGCACCTTTGTGACTTGTCTTGGCCTGTTACTGAGTTTTCAGAGCCTGGGGGCAACAAGCTGTTGCCCCACCTGCAGTGGAACATGCCTGGTCACCTGGCCTGGCTGAAGAAGGCTGTGCTGTCCTTCCAGATCCCATACCTAGATCTGCCTCCGTTAGGTGGTATGTACTTCACACTGCAGCATCCACTTGGCAGCATGTCATTCTCTCAGATGTGCCTGCGCCATGTTGAACTACCAGCCTGTAAGGTGGGTAGTTCGGCGCTCTCACAAATTCTTTACTTTGTTGTTTTTTTCCCATAGCTCCTTGGCGTCCTGTTTGCCACATGATTTTTCAGTATGTGTCTCAGATTGCTAGTTCTTCCCATACTCAACCACTGATCCAGTCTCAAGTGGAGAATCTGCTGAGCAAAACTTACCAAAAGTGGAAAAACAGGGCATCTGGGAACTCTGATGAAAATGGACCTTCTGTTGATAAGATCCCTTGGGATGATATTTTGGCAGTCTGCATCGATCATAAACTGAGAGACTGGAAACCACCCAAACTACCTGTTACTCCAGGTATCGTGCGTCCTTCTACAACATGGATGATACTTCTTGCATAAGTGTGTTTAATAACTTGACAGTGGTGCCTCTATGTGTAGCAGCAAGTGATATGTAGCAGGGAGGGAGATATGGTCTTGCTGTACTTACTGTACATCTGTCTTCACTTTGGAGTCTGTATTTAGTGTTCATGATGACTTGACTTGAGCTTGTGATTAAAAATTTTGTCACTGTGTGGTCAGAGTCTTTCAGCCCTCCTCTCCCAGTAGAAGAGGGTTTACATTCAACCGAAGGCCAAGAATTGGTCCCTCAGAAGTCATGTAAGCTTAGGTCAGCTGAGATGGCAGGCTGCCACTGTTAATGAGCACTTCCATGGACTGATGAAGATTGTCTTAGATTCTGTTTGCTTTCAGTTTCAAGTGTGGTGAGCTTTTTTTTGGTGCCCTGTTTGGCTTAACTATAGGAAGTCTCTTTTAATGAAGTGACTACTTAACATTGAACACTGAACTTGGATGCACTAAAATTGTAAAAATTAGAATAAAGCAGTCTTTCCCAGTAATCCGGTATCTCTTGAACAGTAAATCAGTTCAAGAAGGCTCTTTTTAACAAGTAGTTTACACCTTAAAGCTACTTGGAAGTGAACACGCAATTTTTCTTCAAGCTGACTTTTCAATACTGAGCTTTTCTTCTGAAGAGGAAAATCTGTTCTGATATTAAAAGTCAGGTTTGGGTTTATTCACAGAAGCAGTAAGTGAGGATGGACAGATTCGTGTGTACTTCTTCAAGGAGCATTTAAAGAACTTCACTCTGCCTTTTTCGTGGGAACAAGCCAGACTGCGCACACAGGAGGAGATCCGGCAAGGCCATGAGAGGTGAGGCAGCTGCTGGCACTGCATGTGGGAGTAGCATTCAGCTGTTCATTGTGCCCTCGGAGTTGCTTGGTGAACTCCACAGAGGTTGCTCAGGGCCTCAGGGCCTCTACGATGAACATATACTGCAGTCACGAAGCTGAAAACCAGAATATGGCATCCTCCAAGAACATGCTTGTGTACCTCTCCTTGAAATGATGTACAAGGGTGTGCTGAAACCAGGTAGTGAGTAGATTTTATTTTGGTAGGGTTGCTCATCTGTCAAAGAAATGGATTGCTTGGGGGGTGCTTAAACTGTTATACATGGAGAAATTAACTTCTGCTGAGGCTTTGGAATGAGACTTGTACTCTAGGTTCACAAAGCATGGAGGAAAAATGGTGTGAGGCTGGGGAAGAGCATAGATACAAATCATGAGTGTGCCCTTTATTTGATAGTGCCGCCTTCCTTACGTTCACCTTCAGTTGCAGCCTGGACATGACAAATGAATTGTATGTTAGATGATTTGCAGATTTACTCTTTGGTAATTAGATGTTAATTTTGCAGCATTTTGAGTTCAAAAGGAGGCTTTGTCTCCAGCTTGTGGGAAGACATCAGGGAAGTCCCACTGCGAAGAGAAAATGCTAGAGGCTGAGGGGGGAGGGTAGCTTAGAGCTGTGTGGCATTAAAGTATTTGAGATCTCAGGAGTCTAGCTTACTTCCCTAGCCTTGTTCAGGAAGAAGCCAGTCTGTCTTCCTTCTTGTAAGCTTAGCTGCTGCTCTGCTGTGTAGCAGGAGGTGTTGGGTAAATACCTTTCTTTGCAGTGAATCCCAGCCCCCTGGCAGATTAATTCCTCTCAAATCCCACACGCAGGTGGTGGTATGTTGGACCCTGTAACAAGGGAATTATGTCTCCAAACGGTCAATTCTTACTCCCTGCTATTTCCCTTCAAGCCAGTAGGGAAAAATCAATGTGCTTATACCAATTTCTGTGCTTTTGTTTGCTTTTTTGGTTTTTTTTTCCTTCCCCCTCAGGTCAAGGGTAAAATCTTCCAACTCTTTTAAGAAACCCTATAGCATCTCCATGATGCCAGGTCAATATGGTTCTGGCATGAGCACACATTCAGGTCAAGAAAAGAGTGTTCCTAGGGCAGATGAATTCACAGACACAGCCTCGGTCCAGGAGCTTCTCTCAGAGCGTCTGTTGGCACAGTTGCAACTGGAGAAAGTAGAAAGCAGGAGGTAAGTTCCCAGAGCAGCATCCTTTCCTTGCAGCTCCAGCCCAGGGTAGTAAATGATTTCTAACTTGTATGTAATGGGAACCTGAAGTCCAACAGTGCTAGGAAACAACCTAGACTATCTCAAGTTTCATCTAATTTCATCGAGCACATCAGTGCATTCCAGTTCCTGCTAGCTCCTACTGCATCACAGGAACAGTCCACAGTGGGAGAAATACTTGGAGCTTCGAGGAACAGTTGGAAGCTGTCAGTGGTCAACCAAACCACCAAAACTAAGCAGTACAGTGTATACAGTGGTCTCTGTGTCCTGCAGTATCACAAATGTCTATGAAGTCCACTTTGGAATATTGGTTTGGTGCCTGTAGCAAGGCAGATCACAAAGCTGAAGAGTTAAAGCTTTTGAGGTTGGCCCAAGGATTTCTTGTCTTTTCTGCCTTTCCCTTCTGTTGGGTGTCTTCAGTCTGTGTTGCTCTGCTCTGTACCACAACCTTCTATGATGGATTTTCATCATAGCATGTCAGACCATGTTGGAAACGACTGAACATCAGATCCTTCTTGCAGACACTTCTGAACCCAAAACTCTTGGTTAACTCAAAACTCTTGGTTAACTCACTGGTTACAAGAACAAAGACAGGCTGCAGTCTGACTGGTCCTCTTGATCTTTCTGTCCAGGTTTGAAGAACAGTTGCATCAATGCACAGCTGAGGACATTCAGCCCCTTGGTGATCTCATAGGTCTTCCTCTCTACCTCCCCCAGTCTCTGGTCTCCACTCCAACTGTCACCTGTCCGTTGATGAAGTCCCCTGTATCATCTGCTCATGATGTAAGAGAGGGTGGTACTGAGAATTCGGTATAGCTCTGAGGAGTGCAGGTGCCAAACATGCTGTAGTTGCAAAACCTTTAGTGGGAATTACCTTGGTGTGCAGTGTTGGATAGGCTTGGGAAATAATTGAAAGACTTTTCCTTGGAAATAACTTTTTTCCAGGGAGTGGAATGCTTTCTGCAGATCTGGAATAAGAGTTCTTCACAGGTGTTAATGCTTTCTGCTGCTGGCAGTCATAACAGTATCTCTTGTGGTGCTGCACTTTAACTTAGGGAATTGCTGTTGTGTGTCAGCTTCCCCTAGTTTAAGGAAGGCTGGGGACAGAAATAGAAGAACAAGGTATTTTTGCCCCACCTCCTCAGGCATGGGGCTTGCTGACTGCATGGTTGTTCTCAAAAGTCAGGGAACAGCCAGTGAGCTGAGAAGTTCCTTGTTGGTACTGGATAATGCTTCTTTCTCAGTCTCATCTCTTTTTCTTCTGTCCAGGCTAGGAGTCAAGAAGGATGCGAGCTTTTGGTGGAGGAGCTAAGCCCCACGCTGTCGGACAGACTGAAACACTTGCAACAGCTCCTCAGAGCAAACAAGGATGGTGAAGTTGCCTCTGAGCTCCACCTATCTGCTCTGGTGGACATGGTAGATATTTAAGCAGAGCTGAGATAAGTGTACAGACCAAGAGGCTGCAATCCACATCAGAGTGATTGAACAGATAAGCTCCTTGGGCAAGTTGCAGAAAAAACCAGATGTCCTCCTGGGAGAAGAACACAGAGCAGATGTGTGGCCTGGGCCCTTCTCTCATGACTGCCTTGCACAGTGCTGGCATGTCATGGCTCACTGTGTCCCTTTGGCTCACTGCTGAGCGTTGGCTGGTCTGGGACTCCCTCTTTTTCTGCTTCACAGGCACAGAGATGAGTCAAATGCCTTTCTTGGAAGGCCTTAAATTGACACTTAGCAGTAATTTTTCTTTCTACCAGCTCTCATGGTGGGTAAACATAGCTTCACCAGGAGAAAAATACAAGGTAGCAGGCACCCCTGGGGCCATCAGAGCAATTGCTCTCCATAGACACAGTCCCAGAGATGTTGTCCCAGCTCTGTGTTTCCTTGCTTCATGCAGAAGCTACCTTGCAGCAGCACTGTGGTTTAAAACTGCTGTTTTGTTGCCCAGGAATTTTAGTACTGTCATTTTCAAGTCAGTGCAACACTTGGCTGAATTTTCTGTTTAATGATGCTCAGTGCAAATGCAGAAGGAGTTCTGTGCTGCTGGGCCCAGGTTTTATTATATTGAATATTTACGGCATTAAAACCAGATGAGTTGCTTATTCTACAGATTAATTGTCATGCTGGAAAGCAGGACACTTTCTTCAGTAAACAGGTATGGAGAAGTGATTTTACTTTTTTTTTTTTTTTTTTAAGAGCAGGANCAGTATTTAAAAAGCTGTGGCTTTGGAAGTTGAAGACCTTTGGTTTTAGTGTAATATTGATTCCCAGTAAATAGTATGAAGATGTACTTATTTTTGCAGTACTCCTGTTCAAGTAATCCTTTTTTTTTTTTTTTTTTTTTTTTTCATTACAATATCAGCAGATTTTTCTCTGACAGAATCTTCTGCCTGGTGAAATACAAATTGGTGCAGCTTTGGCAGTAAACTCTTATTATCTTGCCTGCTAGAGACCAGTTTTCTGACTTGCTTCTAATTTCATTTGAAATTCTCAGTAGGCCAAAACTGGCAGCTGCCTTCCGAAAAAGTAATTTTACAGTTAGTTTTTTGTTTAATAGCATTTTTATTATTTCTCTTAAACCTGGAATAGTAATAGTAGCTTAATATTAAGTTGAAATAAGAAATTTAAACTGAAGAAATTATGCTTTGAGGCTGTTCTTACTAGATATACTTTTGTTGGGCTGAGTTGTGTTAACTCTTCATTGGTTGTGTGCAAAGCGAAGCCTGTGTGATGCTCTCAGACATGCTTTACCCCAGTATTGCTGTTGATGTTCTCAGTTTACCTGAAATTCAGCTGTAAAAACCCGGAATTGTTTTGGGACATGGTTCACACCACCTGATGTAAATGTGTTTTGCCCCTAATAAATTTTTATTGGCTTGGAATGTGCTGTTGCCTTGTTGCTCTGCAGAAGTTTCCACTATGGTGTGCTGCATTGTTTAATCTCCCAGGGTTGTCTAGTGTAAAATACCCAGTTTTGCCAGATGGCAGAGGGGAAGTGCTGTAGAGGCTGGTCTTGCTCCCCGGCAGCCCCCATGTTGTCCTGCTCCAGCACCTCACAGCTTTCGCTGCAGCTCCGGGGCACGGTGGGAGGGCTCGGGGCACCACCAAAAGTCACGACGAAGGTGGGATTTGAACCCACGCGTGCAGAGCACAATGGATTAGCAGTCCATCGCCTTCACCACTCGGCCACCTCGTCCTGCCCTGAGCTGCCCCCGCCCCTCCGCGCAGCCAATCAGCCCCGCGTGTGGCCGCGCCGCCAGTAGCTGCCGTTGGGCGCCAGAGAAGAAGGGGGGCTGTCGCCCTCTTAGCGCAGCCGGCAGCGCGTCAGTCTCGTAATCTGAAGATCCCGAGTTTGAGCCACAGATAGAGCAGTGCTTTTGCCGCCCCGCTTGGGGAGGGGAGCCGGCCACCGCGGGGCGGTGNCCACCGCAGGGCCCACTCACGCAGCCGTGGGGCTGCGCGCGGCAGTAAAACGGCGGCATACCTCCCACTACTAGCCAGGCGAGGCGGCAAAAAGCACTGCCCTCTCTGAGGCTCGAACTCAGGACCTTCAGATTATGAGACTGACGCGCTACCGGCTGCGCTAAGAGGGCGATGAGGGGTCGTGCTTAAATCTGGTCTCCAGTGGGCGGGCTGGGGCGGTGGGGCCGGCCATCAGCGCGGCGGGCAGCCCCGTCGCGGGTGCGGCCGGGCCGCGCCCCGGCGGTGCAGCAGCGGCCCACCCTTAGGCTGGCAGCAGGCGGCGGGGCCTCGCGCTTGTTAGCATGGGGCAGGGTGGGGGGTTATACCCGGCAAGACGAGGTGGCCGAGTGGTGAAGGCGATGGACTGCTAATCCATTGTGCTCTGCACGCGTGGGTTCGAATCCCACTCTCGTCGGGGCTTTTGCTGCAGTAACTGGGGCACAGCCTGGGTTAGGGTGTCCTTTGGCCGACGCTGGCACAAGGGGCACTACTCCAAGCGCTGCCTGAGCCGCAGGCGGGATCCAGTAGGAAATGGCTGGTCCACCATGGCAACTGCGTCCTCCCACGGGGAAGAGGTCACCAGTCCCCCCGCAGTAGCGTTTGACCTTGGAAAGGCAAAGGCAGGAGGAAACAGAGAAGCCGCGGCAGAAGATATTGAAGAAGCCTTTAAAAGGGCAGCCAGGTCGTGGCAGGGAGGTAGCTGGAAGTCTCTTGTCTGAGACTTGTGGGGAAAAAAAAAACAACTCAGAAATACATAAAAGAGCTATTAATGCAGAAAGCAGCTGTTAAGCAGTTAAGATGATAACCTCTGGAAGAGGAGGGTGCAACTGGAGAGCAAACTGGGACAAATGAACTGTGAAGCCATGATGAAATGGAGACCTTGGGGGAGTGAGGGCAGAGAAAAGAGGAAGTGTAGTCTCAAAAGGGGGTCATTTACCCAGTGTGCAAGATGCCAATGTACACACAGAGCAGAGGTATTTATTTAAATAATTTCTGTGCAGAGATGGGTGTTAGTGCTAACCCACAAAGCACACTGGTCTACAAACTCCTTGGCATATTTATGTGGTTCAAACCACAGAAATACACAACTTTAGTTACAATTACTGGTTAGTACCTTATCTTAACAATTTCTATTTATTAGTATGGTCTCTTGCTTTCATTTAAAGTTAGTACCTTTTAACTGGTGTGCACATGTTCAGTCCACTGCGGCAGGAAGATCTGCCCAGTCACTAATTGAGTCGGTAGCCATGATATCCCCCTGCCGCCTTTACCTTTCCCCCAGTTACTGCAGATCTTTGCTGACTTCATGCTTCTTTTAGCCGTTGGCTGCTTTTGGCGCCTCCTGCGTTGGGATGTTCCCCTTTTATCAGCCTTTTGTTCCTCTTCAAGGGCATATTCATTAGCAAGGCATGTATTGTTCATACAAAGTATCCTGTTTCACAAGACAGTATACACCTACCCCACTTCCTAGGGATGCTTTCTGCCCCCACTAAAACTTCCAGATATTCCCCAGCATCTCCAGGACTATCCCTGTCCTACCCTGAAATGAGCTCTTGGTAAAAGCATGCACCCAGACTGCGCCTGGGCATCTTTGTCTTTGGGGGGTGAGTGGGGGTGGGGTGGCAAACTGGTGGCAGAGAACTGGGGAGCTGCAGCCAGCCCTACCAGGACACAGGGACGCATGCCACACTGAAGGGGGTAACTGAGAAGTTGTAGCCAAATGCACCTGAAAGGGCAAAAGGATATGAGTCTGTAGGCACTGGTGGAAATCCCCATGGGGCCAAAGGGTGTGGGACCACCGGCGCCACCTACTTGAGGCAGAGACCCCCAGCAGTGACCCCAGCTTGGGGCAGGGAGGAAAAACAGCCTGCAAGTCCAGGCACCACTGGGAGTTGAACCCAGGATCTCCTGTTTACTAGACAGGTGCTTTAACCAGCTGAGCCATGGTGCCCACCTGCTCTGTTCCACTGGTTGCCCCACAGCCACGGGTTGTGCCATGGCCATGACCCCTGCCCAATCCCTGTCGCCATCCTGCTGCCACCCCAATAACAGTGTCACCCTGCAGGACCAATCGGCCTGGGCACAGGGTCATGACCCTGAGGATAGGGGACAGTCCTGTGTGTCATGCAAAGCTCAAAGCCCCAGTGACTGCAGGGTGTCCTTGGGGAATAAAAGTCAACAGCTGGGTCCCAAATAAGCTCTGCACTGGCTGGGTGGGAGTGGGGTGCTGGATGTCCAAAAGGAGAGGTTGTCTGGGAATTGAACCTGGGACCTCTCACACCCTAAGTAAAAACCATACCCCCAGACCAACAAGCCACCATACAGAGGTTTATTGGCACTCCCAGGATGTGCAGCTTTGGGCCTCCAGCACCCCAGTGCCACTTTTGGGGGAGGGGCCCCGCCACCAGGGCCTGGGGAGCAGAGCAGAGCTGAGGCTGTGTGCAGGGATGTACCAGCCACCTTGGAGACTTTTCCACTTCCCAGGAAAACAGGGTGCCCAAGGGGGACCAAGGGGTGCCCCAGGCAGGTGTCCCCCTTAGGTGCCATTGGCTGGGGCTGTGATGGCTGAGGGGTGAAGGTGTTGGACTCAAAATCTAACAAGGTTTTTCTATGCACGTTCGAATCCTGCTCATGGCAAGGGATTTTACCTGCTGCTATGTGAGCCGGCCTGGGCCTTGGGAGAGCAGGGGCAGGAAGAGACTGGGGTCCACGGGAGCTCCGGCCCGGCACCTCATCTCCTCCCTGGGAAGCAGGTCCTGCACCAGGAAACCTGCTATGCTACCTGGGAGCCCTGGGTAATATAGGGCAGGAGCCATGGACCGCTTGCCCTGGGGACGTGTGAAATCCTCCCCTGTGAGATGGGACCACCCAGAGAAACTAGGGACCCACAGCACAGCCATGGGGTATCAGTTGTGAGTTTATCTGTTGTTGCTTTTTACCAGTGGGGTGTGGGCCAGGTGGGACCCACACCAAGCCCAGGGCTGGGAGGCCAAGGGGGACAGCTGGGGAGCCCAGTGCTGGGTTGGGGTACAGTCCCACCTTCAGGTGTGAGAGAACCTGGGTCCAACTCCCAGAGGAGTACTCCCTTTGGAAAAAGGCTGTCCTGCTTTTGTCTGGGGAGTACAGAGCTCACTTGCGGTCAGCTGTTGGCTTTCATCTCCTTGTTCCCCCTGACAGTCACCACAGCTTTGGGCTGGGCAGGGAGAGTAGGGCAGCTCCTTCTCTCAGGGGTTCTGGCATGGGATGTGGGCACCCACTGCACACAACTGCTGTACCCCCAGTCATGGGCCAGCTGTGCCCACAGGCAGCCCCAGGGCTTTTCTGTGGGGCCTGGGGGGCTCTGCCAGCCCTGCAGCCAGCAGGGAGGGGGCTTTGAGGAGGCAAAAGTACATGGAGATGCTGGGTAATGAACCCTGGGCCTCTTACATGCAAAGCAAGCACCCTCCCACTGAACTACATCCCCTGTGTATGGGTGGGATGGCGCCCAGGGGTCCCCACTGACCCCCATGGTCCAGCTGTCTCCATGGCCACTGGGGCCAGGACAGTTACATGCTGTGACCACTTCTGAACACTGGCCTCACATCCTGGGCACAGTAAGGTGGACTTACCTGCTCCAGGCTGTGCCAGGGGCAAAAGGCAGCATCAGCCACCCTCACCAACCCCAAAAACTGTGGGGCACAGATGCTGGGGGTGCAGTGAGATGCAGTACCCTGGCTTCTTGGTCTAGGGGTATGATTCTCTTTTTGGGTGTGAGAGGTTCTGGGTTCAACTCCTGGATGAACCCTCCTTTTGGACACCCACCTTTCTTGGCTGGCACATGGGACCATGGCATAATCAGGGTGCAATGAGGGCAGTGGCGCCTGGCAGAGAGGGGTAAGTGCCACATCCCAGCTGGGCACATCCCTGTGAGCAGCATGGACCCCCAAGAGCCAGCAGTGCGTGCCCCAAAGTTCTGTTTCTGGGGCCAGGGTCCTTGGGGCAGAGCAGGATGAGTGGTGGGCAGTGGGATGGGGTGGGAGGGAAGGGGAGTCGCTGTCGCGTTAAGAGTGTAAGTCTGATGTGTATCTGAGGGAAGCCCTCCCATTGAGTCACAAGGTTCAGGAAGGACCCCTGTGCTTTCTGAACTCCTTCTCAGAGAGGAGTCTAGGTGCAGCTAGGTCCAGTCTTTGTCCCAGACTTGGTCAATGGTTTATGCCTAAAGAATTATGTACATTAGCCACTTAGAGTCAACATTTGTCTGTTTCAGAGCCCTGCCAAGGACTTTCACTGAGACAGTTTCACAAAGTTGAAAAGCTAAATGATTTATTAAGGTGACAGATATAAAAAATTTGGAATTGCCATTGATAAATACACTTACTACTGAAATCGAGCTTGAGTTAATAGTTCAGCACTTTTGTTAACAATATTTTCCCAGATAACACCCAACATAGTCAGAGGTGTGAATCTTACCAAAGAGGTATCCCTGCTTGGGGAGGGGAAAGATCCAGACCCATCCAGTAGCCAGAACTCTCACCCTCAAAAAGGAGGATTCTAAATGCCATATTTATACTTTTGGCAAGGTGGGACTTAGTCATTTATCATGTGCCAATTAACTCTTAACAAGGCTTGCATTCGGTAGGGATGCACAGTTGCTCTCCCAGCTTTACTGAAATAACATCAGGCTGTGGGGCCTCCATCTCACCCCAGATGTCACTCAGTTATTCGAGTCATCTGTCCTGGTCTTTGCAAGAAAAGCAAGGTATGCAGCTCTTGCTCCATTGCCGGTGCTTACTGGTGCAAGATAAGCATGTTGCTTAACTTGTCTCAAGTTGGATTCACAATGACTGTATTCTAACACCAACAAGCCTGGTAATTTCTCACACTTGTCTAGCCCCCACCCCTGCCAAGGCACAGGGGATGTAGGTGAGTGGGAGAGTGCTTGCTTTGCATGTAAGAGGCCCTGGGTTCAATTCCAAGCATCTCTACATTCTTTTCCCCCTGAAACCCGTTGTCTCCCAGGGCATTGCTGGAGGATGCTTCCCTGTGGCAGAGGCTCTTTGCTGCACCTGGATTTTTTCCCAGCCATGCGTAAATACCCTCGGATGTTCCCTTTTCCCAAGCCTGGCATATGTGCTTACTGGGGCTGCCAAAGGGTACTCAGACTGTGCAGGTAGCCCCACACCAGGCTGGGGTGGATTTTCTCCCCAGAGGCAGACCCCAGGGCAAACCTGGGGTCTTCCCCCCCCCCCCAGCACAATTGTCCAAGGGGCTGTGATGGCCGAGGGGTGAAGGCGTTGGACTTGAAATCCAATAGGGTTTCCCTGCGCAGGTTCAAATCCTGCTCACAGCGAAAGGTTTTACCCATGGCTGGGGGCCAGGATAAGCCCCATCCCACGGGGCTGGAGAACAGTAGAGAGGGAAAAAGCAGCAGAGCAGCTAGCTGCCGCTCTCCTGCACTGTTAGCCTGGTGGGACCCTGGGTTCAACTCCCAGTTCTTTTGAACACTGGATGGGGTGATGCTTATTGGCACAGGGGAGATGGGCAGCCTCAACAGCTTGGCTTTGTCCTGTCTGCTGGGACCAAGGTGCTGCTCTCTACCCTGTGAGCAGAGAGGCACAACTCAGCCATGGCCAGGCTGCCAGGCATGGCCCTGCTGCCACCACAGCCCTGGTGGGCAGCTCTGCCTGGGGTCCATGGTGCATAGACAAGGAGTCTCTTTTGTGGATGCCTTCCAGAGGCAGAACTGGAGTTTATCACCACTGCCCCTCGGAGGAGATGGGTTTGAGGAGACAAAAACAGCTGGAGATGCTGGGTATTGAACCCAGGACCTCTTACATGCGAAGCAAGCGCTCTTCCACTGAGCTACATCCCCTTTCTTATAACCTGCAAGTCCTGGTGCCTGCCCTGGCCCCAACAGCCATGGGGCCAAGGGGGCTAGGGCTGTTACAACCCATGAGCCATGTCCAGGTGGCAGGCCTGCAGCCAGGAGAGAATAAGGGGGACTTCCCAGCTGTGACTATCCATCAGGACCAAAAAGAACTCCCTAAAGTCCCAGCCCAGCCCAGTCTCTGAGAACTAGAGCACAAAGAATGGATTCATGAGGTTGTTTGGTACTCTGGCTCGTTGGTCTAGGGGTATGATTCTCGCTTCGGGTGTGAGAGGTCCCGGGTTCAACTCCCGGACGAGCCCTCGTTTTGGACACTTGCCTTCCTCAGCTGGTGTGTGTGGCCTCAACAGACAGTGGGACCAAGGCCAGGGTGGTGGGAGGGTTAATGGCACCTGGTGCAGCAGGGATGGGCAGTGTTGAGCACAGGCATGTACCCATGGCCACGATGGAGCCCCTTAGGAGCTGCAACGGAGGGGGCAGAGTGCAGCCCCTGTCAGGCTGGTTATGGGGCAGAGCAGGGTGAGCGGTGGGCTGTGGGGTAACAGTGGGGGATGAAGGGACTTGCCCAGGCCCACACCCCTAACCCATACACAGGGGAAGTAGCCCAGTGGGAGGGTGCTTGCTTTGCATGTAAGAGGCCCAGGGTTCATTACCCAGCATCTCCATGTACTTTTGCCTACCCAGGCCCCCTCCCTGCTAGCTGCAGGGGTGGACAAGCCCCCCCAGGCCCCACAGAAAAACCCTGGGGTTATCTGCTGGCACAGCTGACATGGGGACCCTTTCTGGCACCTGCAGGCTGTGACAGAATGCCCATGATTGTTTCCCTCCCCTACGTGGGTACTGTGGAAGCCTTCTCTCCCTTCCCAAGGGGGCTGGGGGCAAATGTCGGTGTCGACCAGTGTTGCTGAGCTCTTGAGGCTGAAGGGCTGTGCCCGGCAGTGGGTGTTCAAAAGGAGGGCTTGTCCAGGAGTTGAACCCGGGACCTCTAGACCAACGAGCCACAGCACATTTTAAAGACCCAGTCCAACTCCTGTCCCCCACAGCCCTGGGTACTGCTCAGGCCAACCTGGTGCACAGTACAGGTGGTGGCTGACCCAGGCTGCTGCACTCTCCCTCCCCTCTGCTCTCTCGCCATCAGCTACCCCAGGTCTCCTGGGGACATGGCACAGGGTGATGATGGGGTGTCACTCGGCAGCTCAGAAAAATGGTCCCCACCCGACTCCCCTCAAAAGCTGCTTCCTCACCTCTCCCAGTTCTGCAAAACCTGGAAGACTGCAAGGGAGCCTGTGCCACTGCTGCACTGGGGCCACCGCAAGCTCTGCCTGGATCATTGCTGAGGGGGATTCAGCCAGGGAGCAGGTTCCCTGGTGCAGGAATGGCTCGCCAGGGAGAATGTGCAGGGCCGGAATTACCCTGACTCCCACCCCAGCTCCCTTGTGTGGGCACCAGTGCAGCAGGTAAAAATCCCACGCTGTGAGCAGGATTCGAACCTGCGCAGGGAAACCCTATTGGATTTCGAGTCCAACGCCTTCACCTCTCGGCCATCACAGCCCCGGTTTTTGGCCCCAAGGGGGAACACCTGCCCCCCGCCCCAGGCACCCACTTGTCCCCCTTGGACACCCTGTTTTCCTGGAAAGTGGAAAAGTCTCCAAGGTGGCTGGTGCATCCCTGCACACACCCTCAGCCCTGCTCTGCTCCCCAGGGCCTGGCAGCAGGATCCGTCCCCACAAAGCGGCTCCTGGGCTCCTGGCATCCCTGGACAGCACTGCTCCCCCAGCACCCCAGTGCCTGGCACAGGCTGGGGGATGCCCGGGCAGCTGCACATCGCACCTCACTGCTCTAGGGGTGTGATTCTCACTTAGGGTGAGAGAAGTCCCAGGCTCTACTCCTGGACGAGCCCTCTTTTTGGACACCCACCACCGGGCACAGCCCCTGCGGGGACTGGGCGATGCTGCCTGGCACATGGGGGATGGGCGGCCTCAAGAGCTTGGCCGTGTCCCTCTGCTGGGACAGTCCCAGCCACTGGCAGGAGTGAGGTGCTGCCCACTGCCCTGTGGGCAAAGAGACATGGCTCAGCCGTGGCCAGGCATTGGCCCCTTCTGGGTGGGGAAGTGGCAGTGGGGTACGTCAGAGCAGGACCATGCTTCCGCCATGTCCCTGGTGGGCAGCTCTGCCTGGGGGCTGCGTGCAGAAAAACACGTCCCAGGTCTGCCCCAGAGCTGTCCTTCCAGTCTCGCCCCCCTTGCCATCCTGCTGGCACCTGAGGGACACCCAGTGCCTGCAAATCCCCAAACCCCACAGTCAGCAGCTCCGTGGGGCTGGGGAAGGAAACAGCAACTGGGATTTTCTGGGAGCAACCAGAAAGCCAGGTCAGAGGCTGCCTCAGGGGGATGTAGCTCAGCGGGAGAGCGCTTGCTTTGCATGTAAGAGGCCCTGGGTTCAACCCCCAGCATCTCCAGCTTTTGCCTACCCAGACCCCCCTCCCTGCCAACGGCGAGGCTGGAAGAGCCCCCAAAACCTCCGAGAAAAGCTCCGGGGGGACTGCTTGTGGGCATGGCTGGACTGGGGATGCTTCCTGGCACCCACAGCCTGGTGTGGAGGCACTTTGTGTCCTTTCCCCACGGGGCTTGGGGTCTCTGTTGGGGTGAATTTTGGTGGTGTGAGCAGCTGAGTGGGAGGAGGGCAGTGGGTGTCCAAAAAGAGGGCTCATCCAGGAGTTGAATCTGGGACCGCTGACACCCTAAGCAAGATTCATACCCCTAGACCAATAAGGCAGGGCATTTTGCTATAATCTAGCACAGGTCCTGTTCCCCACAACCCCACAGGGACCCTGCCCCAGCCCTGCCTGAGCTGCCAGCTCAACTGCAAGGGACATCACAGAGTTCTCCGCACCCAGGAGCTGCTGATGCCAGGGATTGGAGACATGCCCATTGAAGGTCCATCTTTGGCAGATGGCACGGCTGGAGGGTGCTGCAGGGCTGTGTTTCATCCTCTGTGTTTTAGCCTCCCTGCTGGGTGACAACGGCTGAGTAGGGGTTGGTCTCCTTCCCAGGTCTCCTTCCCAGTGCTGGGGTTGGGCCAAGCCAGTAGGAAGTAAATGGAGCTGGGTGAGCACTGAGTGTCACCAGCACCTGTTGTACTGGGGAGCTGCTCCCGGCCACTGTCTCCCTCAGTGTGCCTCATGCACCTCTCAAAAAACTGGAGAATTTGGGGGTGCCGGAGCCCTCAGAGGCTGCACTGAGATTGTTTGGGTTGGCCTCAGGCTCACGGGTGAGCTGAGCAGGCAGGTGATGCCCTGGGGATTCTCAGGATGCTGGGGTGAGCAGCTAGAGAGAGAGCTGAGACAGAGGCAGTCACCTCGGGGCAGTGCAGGTGCTGGGGACAGCTGGCAGGACTCTGCTGGGAAAGTGGAGGGAGGCAGCAAGTTCCTGAAGGGGCTGAGACTCTAAAACCCAGCTGGTGTTGTTAGGGAAGGTGTTGGGCTCCCTGTGCCAGGGGCCCAGGTCAGCACTGGAGGTGTTCCCAGTGGCAGATAGAGCTAGAGAAGTGGCAGATATAGAAGGTGCGTTGGGGCCACATGGCATGAGGGGTGCTATGGTTCAGGTGGTTAAAGCACCTGCTTAGTGAGCAGGAGATCCTGGGTTCAACTCCCAGTGGTGCCTTGGTTCAGGGGCTGTTTTTCCTCCCTGACCCAAGCTGGGGGCACTGCTGGGGGTTTCCTTCTGCCCTGCTCCATTGGAGTGTCCCCCACCATCTGTTCCCATCAACCCCACTTGGGCAAAGGAGTTTCCTTCTGCCCCCTCTCCCTGGGCAGCTTATAGTGGAGAGATGACCTAAACTATCTCCAGACCCCACAGGATCTGGGAAATAAAGAGGTACACCTGTTAATTTGCACAACTGCTGCTGATTCGTGCAGGAAAACCCTCCAGACACTTGTTGAGGGTAGGTGGGTGGTGGTTCAGCGTGACGGAGACGTGGAACAAGTAACAAAGCCTGGGGCACATGATTTTATGGCAAAAATAAATGCCATCCTGCCCTTTCCTATCCTCTGGATACACGGACAGAAGGGAGCATGGAGAGGGGCAAATGAGTTGCAAATACCGGCTTGCTGCCCTGCCCAGCTGCCCTGCAACAGGCAGGTGAGCAGCTGGCTGACACCGCCAGGCAGACAGGCTGCCAGGGCTCTGCCTGCCCGATCTGGCTCCCTGGAGTACACCTGGAAGAACCAGCCACAGATTTGCAGCCTTTGGTCAAAAAGGGGGAAAAAATCCCCAGAAAAGACACAAGGTAGGTGATGAGGTGACCAAGTGGTAAAGGCAATGGACTGCTAATCCATTGTGTTCTGCATGTGTGGGTTTGAATCCCACCCTTGTTTGGACTGTGGGGACCCCCACCCAGGGGGAGGCTTTCTGTATGACTGGCTTCCTCTTGCCTTTCTCTGTTTTGCTCATTCATGTTAAATACACGTCTGCCTCTGGATTGCTGCTCCCACTTGCCAAACCTGCTCCCAGTTTCTCAGGGACCTTCGTTGCCCTTCTGTGCAGCGTGCTGGGCCCCACGCTCCTGTGCAGGAGTGGACTACTGTACCCCTCCATTCCCCCAGCGCACCTGCCAACTGCCCTCCTGCCAGCCAACTATGTCTTCTCCAGGTGGCAAAGCACCAAACCATGGGCCGGGAAGGTCAGCAACAGGCTGGCTGTGCTGGCTGGGCATCAATGTGGGCACACTCTGAGCCTGGACACTGCTTTTTTTCCCCTTCTGCTCTGTCAGCCAATTTATTCCCTTCTGCATCTCATACACAAGCCCTGGGCATCCCTATCATGAAAATGGGAGCCAAAAGCCAATCCTGGACAAAGCTGTGCCTTGCTGAGCTGTGCTTCTTTGAGGACGGCATAGCTGCTTTTTGTTGGAAGCACCCTCCTGTGTCTGCAGCAGTGCTCACAGTGGAGGTTCCTGGGGAGGGAAGAGGAGAGGTGAGCTACTGCAAGATGAAAAAAAGAGGCAAAAAGACCCTCCTGCTGGGAGGTTTTTAACTACTGAAATCCTGATGATCTTGCAGAGAGGGAAGCCTCTCTCAGAGCATGTCCCCAGGGCATGCAGCTGGGGAAACATGTTGTGCCAGCCTTGCAGGTGTCTTCCCTGCTCCCGCCCCTTCTTTCTGTAGATGATGATGTGGCCAAGCAATGCTGTAGCTTGGAGGCAAGGCAAGGATGCTAAGGCTTAGCTGCCCACGCTGCAAGCCCTGCACTGGCTTTTTGACATTCCCTGGGGCCATGTTTCCTTCCCATGCCTTGGGGAGATGCCCCTGGGAACCAGCTGGGAGCTGCTTCCCTCTCCTGAGCAAGAAATGGTGATCGGGCTGCAGGGAAACACCAGCCATGTCCCATCCTGCTGCCGTGGAATGCTGTGGTGCCTGGCCAGCTCTGCTGCCCTGGGAAAGGGGGATGTCCACACCCAGACAGCCAGGCACCCTGCAGGAGGGATGCGGGAGATTTCCTGGGGAAAAGGCATGAGTTTTGGTGCACAGGGTTTACAGTCCTGGAGAAACACCAACTTGCAGATGGAGATGGTGAAATTGGAAGGGGCAGTGGGTGCAGGCTTCTCCTTGGGTGGTGGTGCATGGCACAAGGGCTGCTGCAGCAGGATGGGACATGGGGGCTTTCAGGGCAGAGACAGCCAGGAGAGGAGACAAGCTGACTCCCTTGGGACACCCTTCAACCCCGCTGGACTGTGTCCACCCCGGCACATGCCTGCCCCTGCCCTGGTGTGTGGTGACAAGGCCTCCTGTGGGGGACATGCCAGCCTCAGTGACACCTTGGAGCATCAGCCCACCCAGGGACCTGACAATTATAGGGTACGTGTGGCAGCATGAAACTGGATCACCTGCAGCCCCAGGGTGGCACATGGCAGCTGGAGCCTGGCTCTCCCCAGTGGCACCGGCTGGGCTCCGCTCCCTGGGCTGCACACAGTGGCCCTGAAGCACCCCAAGTCTGCCCCGACAAGGACACAGGCAGCCAAGGATGCTCTGCGGCTGCCGTGGAGGGCGAGCCGCCTGGGTGACTGTCTGCCTCAGGATGCTGCCTCCTGGCACCAGGGTGTCCTGCTCACCCATCAGCTGCCTGGGAGTGGTCCCTGCATGTCATGCTGCTGGCAGGTCAGGTGTGGCCCTGGGGCAAGCCCTGGGTGAGAGTTCTGGATGCAGGTGTTCCTTGGCGATGGGGTGCAGTGGCTCTGTTGGTGCTCCAATATGTGCCTTTGCCTTTCAGGAGACATTTTGGGGCAGGGGCAAGCTTCCACCTTCCACCAATACAGAGACATCTAGCCCTTCGGTTGTTGGAAATCAAAATGCAGAGCAGTGAAACTGGAGTTGCAAAGTGCTGCTGGGGCTGGTGATGCAAAGGGAAACACAGAGAGTATTGGTCCAGGGCCATGTTTCTTCTCGTGCCCTTATCTGCAGGAAGAACCAAGACTTAGATGGCCACACATCCTGGATCCAGGATGTACAGAAGTTAAGAAAATGGGTCTGACATGTTTGTTTTGATGGAATTTTCTCAGTTTTGTGGTTCCTTCAGAGAAAGCTGTGTCTTAAGTAGAAAGCGTTCCTTCCCCAAAATGAATAAGGGTCTGAAAAAACAGTCCTTGTCTTTCTTCCAATAAAAGCTCTTTTCCCTGTGGTTTTACTTTGGTTTAATTTCATTCATTACACAAATCTGATTATTTTAACCTCCTGACACGTGCCTTTTTTTCCCCCTGTCCCCTTCTCCAGGCAAAGGACTTGTTTCACTATACAGATCCACTCACATTCAGCAACACGCCCTTTCTAATTGCCCCTGTGCATTTATTTCAAGCATCTCTGCATCCATGAATATACTTCTGGGACACGATGGTTCAATGTGAGCAGAACCTCAAGTGCTTAAACTGGGTTGCAAAACTGAAACACACAGTGAGGTTGCAAATCAGAAGATCCTAGCCTTTGTCTGGAAACCAGGAAGGGAGTCCTCCAGCAAGGGCTGTTTTCCCTGGGATCATAGGAGTGCACAGATGCACACAAAAGGAAAAAAAAAAAAAGAGATGGAAGATGATTAGTGAAGGGGAAGGGGGAAGAAACCGTGACTGGCAGAAGAAGAGTTTAATTCTTAGGGTGTGGGTCCAAGGTGTACTCATGGCATCATTTTGTTCTTCACGAGAGGTGCAAAAAGCAGAAAGATAAAGCTTAAAATAAAACCTTATCTTCTCCTGCTCACCAAATTACCATTTAGGAGGTTGTGATAAACCCACAGCCTCCAACCTTGCTCCAGCAGGCAGGAAGGTTGCTTCTGCCTGATGCACGTCTTCCACTGCACCTTGGAAAAGCTGATTTCCTCTTTCTTCTTCCAGAATGATGTTAAAAATAGCTGGGCTTGACCCCAGCCACTCTGAAGGAATTTTTTGCCCTGCAGGCAGGGCAGGGAACAGTCACTAAGGACAATTCAGTGCTATCAACCATGGCTCTACAAGGCCAAGTCACCCTAGGAACTAAAATAACCCCAGAAACCCTACAAGGCATTTCTTTAACAGTAATGCTGATAACCCCCAACTCCACACATGCATGTGCCCTGGTACTACCATGGTTTATTCCAGGGCAGAAGATATTTGTGCCTTCATCTGGGCTCTGCTGGCATGAAATGAAAAGCCTTCTTCAAACTTTCCTTGTCCCTGAAGCCTGATGGCTCATTCCCCTGCTTGGGACCATGTCAGCAACTCCTCCCCAATGTGCAGGTGATTCATGTTTAAGTGCAGGTAAGAACTTTTGAGACTCCCCGGCTGTTCAGCAGCTAACAGGCCTTCAGCAGAGCCTTCTGGCGTCACGCCACAGCCTGTAATTAAAAATGTCTTGACGATGTTACTCCACCACAAGGAAACATAGCTGTGAATTTCTGGCTCACTGTTGTTAGCATACCCAAAGAGCAGGATGGAAAGGCTCTTGTCTCGGAAATCAGCTCACTGTGCAAAATTAGTAAGTTCTGGTGTGTGTTACCTTCAGGGGCGGACTCCAGAGCCCATGATTACTTTGCTTTTAAAATTTGAGGTGTCTTCCAAGCAGAATTTGTACCCCAGATGTGAGGAATAATAACAACAAAAAACCACAAAATCCTCTAAGTGGATCCAAAAGCGTAACAATTTGGTCATGCTGGGCTAGCTCAAGTCTCAAGTCCCTGTGTTTGTGTCTTTAGCACCTGGGCAGATGTGGCAGAAGAAATGGCCCTCTGGCATTTTTCTCCCAGCCGTATGTGGTCCCCCAGCACCCTCACCCCTGCAGCCCCCCTAGTTTTCCTGCCATTGATGAGACTGCTGTGGCAGGGTTTACCTACAGATGTGTGTTTCTCATGTTTGGCCTAAATCCCTGAGCTCACCTCAGATGCACTGGGGAGCTGAATTGGTTGTGCATGGAGGAAGGTGGGGAGTGATGTGCTGGGGATGTGCCTGCCCTAAATTCTGCTGAAACATCCTCCTGCCTCATGGCATAAGACCTAAAATGTACTTTGGCCTTAGGAAGCTAGGTAATTAATGCCTATAGCCCAAGTCATTTCAGTCTTACTCAGTATTAAGTGGAAGCAAAATATGACAGATGAAAGAGGGAACTGTTTAATCAGCCAGGGGATCTTTCCAGGAGAAAACTGCTGGTTGTAGGGGAGTTTCAGGTGGAAGATATGCACCTGCTCCCCCAGGGGCCAGGGCACCATATAAAACCCTCAGTGGCACCCAGCCCCACCACCTGCTCCCAGCCACCGCCAGGGCCTCCACCACCTGGGTAAGTCGAGACGGGCTCTGTCTCCTTCTCCCCATTGAGCTTTTGTTTTCACCAATGCCTTGTGCCTGGTCCTTCACAAGAGTTCAAGGTTTGTTACCTGCCTCCCTCCTGCCTGTGGAGGGTATTGGGGAAGGGTTTATTTCTGCCGCAAAACAAGGAGTTGGGGTTCAAAGTCCAAGGGGTTGTGGGATGCAGAGCTTGCATGGTCCATAACCACATAGCTGGGTGTATCCTGCCTGGTTTTCCTTGCTGAAGAAAAAGAAAAGAATAGCACATGCCTGGGTTGCAGATATTGATGTGTTCCTGTTTACAGAAGGGCAGCAGAGGTGTCTTATATTTTGGGATGGGATAGCTCAGCTCACGTTAAGTCCAGCTCACTCACATTGTATTGATTTAAGTGGGTTTTGCTACAACTAGATGCATCTCAGTGAGCATTTCACTTGCTGAAGGCTTGCCGTCAACTTGAGGGCAGGCAGCATGCGGAAGTGGGTCTACTCTCAGTATTTTCAGCATCTCATACCTCCAGCTTCCCCAGATGTGCAGCTCAAACCAAACTCCTCACTTTCTCCTGAGCAGCTTATGAGGCAAGGGAAGGGGGAAGCCAGCTCCTGCCCATTTGGAAAGACTTCCTTTGGTGTTTCTAAACCATCCAAACTCACCCTCTAGCTAGCTCTCCCACACCTCTTATTATGGCAGCTGCTAAATGAGGGCTCAGCAGGGGTGGACCAGCCTCTGCTTTGCATTTACTCTCTGGCTCTGGCTTTCAGGTGTACATCCTTGCTGAACGATGTCCTGCTACGACCTGTGCCTGCCCTCCTCCTGCAGTCCCCGGCCACTGGCCACCAGCTGCAACCAACCCTGCTTCCGCCGCTGTGGGGACTCCACCACTGTCATCCAGCCCCCAACCGTCGTGGTCACTCTGCCTGGGCCCATCCTCAGCTCCTACCCACAAAACACGACAGTGGGGTCCACGGCGTCAGCAGTGGTTGGGAGCTACCTCCGGTGCTGCGGGGTCCCCGTGGCGTCTGGTGGTCCCCGGGGGCTGGGGAAGGTGGGACTGCTGTGCCTGGGTAGCAGGCTGTAGGGGTGTCCCCAGGAGTCACCTCCTCCTCCCAATGCCAGCAGAGCGGCTGTGTCAGGAAGGAAAAACAAAGCACAGGACCAAGACTGAGGAAGAGGACTAAGGAAATGCCCATGGGTTTCCCAGCTGTGAGGGGGCATCCAAACCCCACCCAGGAGTAAGGGAGCCATGTGAGCTTGTCAGTCAACACCATGCCTCTGTATACCTTTCTCTCACTAAGCTTTACTTTATATTTCCACATAGGTGTCACACCCTGCAGTGCTACACAGCATTTGCTACTGGCTGGGCGAAAATGCTTCTAGTCGGCTATAGACAGAAGATGATAGTCATGGGGTGGTGGGGCAGAGGAAAACCTTGTAGGGATTGGCTTGTCCTGGAGGGGGGGTTATCCATTTCTTTGTCGAGTGCTGGGAATACACTTCTCACACTCTGAACTGGTTTCTTCTCCTTCTCATTAAAGTTATGCTACATCATAGTCCAAGTCTTCTGGTGTTCCTTGTGCCTGTGGTCTGGAGGGGTAACTTGCTCTGGAGGCAACTTGTTGCTATGGGGAGGCATTTCTTTTTTGTCTGAAATAGGAATTTCTGCTGCTCAGCTCCACACTGGGCTGAAGTGTGTGTTTTGCTGTGACCAGTCCAAAGGCAACTTTCTCAGCCTGGAAACCTCTCCTAATGCTCCATAGCAAGCACCTGCTTAGGAACGACTTCCCATAGGAGCAGGCTTGTTGCCTGTTCCCTTGAGGAGATGGGAACACGAAGGTTTGACATTTCAAAATAGCATTTACACTGCATTTTGCAGCATTATTTTTTTTTTTTGGTGAGCTAAGGAGGATGGATGTGGGGTCAGGGAAAAAAGGCAGAATATGGCTTCTTGGCAGATGGTCCTTGGCAGATGGGCATCCTACCCCCAACTCACCCAATGTTTTATGGGTGACTATGAAGAGTGAAAAATTCCTAAGATATACCAGGGCAAAACTAGATGTCAAGCATTAGGCTCTTCATTCTTGCTCTTTACAACAGCATGTGGAAAAAGAGGTCTTATACAACTAAGTACGCAATGATTCAAACCATGATAGCCCAGATGCCAATGAGGGATGTGATGTGTCTGCATCTAGCTGTATCTCTTAATGAAACAGCAGAAATGTTTTGTTCTGTGCTGATGCCTGCACATATAGACATGCATATGTACAGGTGTGACTGCAACATTTGCCTAGAGTGAGCCCTATGAATAACGTGAGCTGAATATAGCCATGTCCAGGTGCCAACTCAGTATGATGGCCCAGGGGATGGCATCCTACCCTGGATAGGGGTGCACTTTGTCCAGCAGCCCATGCCCAAAGAACCATCCCCAGCCCCATCAGAGAAAGAGCGGTGCCTGCAATATGAAACGCGGTGCAGTGTTACCCAGGCTTCCTCTAGACACACAGACATTTGGGAGCCCAAATTTGCTGAGACCTGTAACTGAGCACTGATTGATCAGAGGTGTCATGGGGAGAGACATCCTAACATTTCTCAGAGACACCAAGCTTGATAGACACTCAGACCTGTGATAATGCAACCAGGAAAGATATATAAACATAATAATAATGACATGAAGAAGAAACTATAATTTCCCGGTGTGCTGCAGATACAGAGGTGAGAGCAACAGCTGGACTGGCACTCATCAGGGAGCTTTGCTCTGCTGCTCAGTGGAGAGACCTGCAGGTCCCATGCCCATGAGCTGTTAGTTAGAGGAGAACAAGGATAACCCCAACCTCATAATCCCTGGCCCCAGCCACAGCACAATGAGCTTCATACTGAGCTTTTCCCAAAAACTGAGACCCAAGATTTTAGTTGAACACATCAGAGAATTGGAGAATATTTGTTTTACAGGAAGGGCATGCAGGTATCTCTGTGAGAAGACGCCAGGCATTGAATAAAGCATCTTTTTAAGATCCCATACGTCATCAAGCAGAACCTTTTCAGCTGATGGAAGGAGGAGTGAGAGTGCAACTCAATACTCCATGGGTATTGTTTAAATCTTCTTTCATACCTTAAGCATTTTGCATAATAAATTTTGCATAACAATTTGCATAAAGCTTATGAGTGTTTATTCATAAGGGATTATGCTGAGCTTGAAAGCATGTTGGTCTTCAAAAGCCTTTGACCAAGCTCAACTGGTTTTATTGCTTGGGAGATCTTCACAGAGGCGCTCATAATTTGGAGAAAATTTACGTGGCAATTGATCAACAGTAAGAGAACCGGGAGAAGAGAGATGTGGTTTCACACACAGTCCTTCCAAGGACTGCTCAGATATTTTTATATCAGCTTCAGAAATTGTCTGCAGGGATGGGATGCAAAATTCTCCTGAACGCTGCAATGAGGAAAAGCACTGGATTTCCAGCAAAAGCTTTGTTAGAAAGCTGGAGGCATTTGGGGCTTGTGCAACTGTCTTCCACCAGTCTGCTGCATATGACAGTTCAGGATGGAGCAGGGAGACAGAATAATGACATTTTTATGTGGCTTTTCACTGAATGACTCCACTGGTGAGGTTGTACAGATATTTTTTCTGAAGAGCCAGTGTCTCAAAGGAGACTAAAATCCACGCAGGTCCTTGATTTGACTTGAAAATTGTGATATCTTAGTGCAAACAGAGTCGGGGAAATGAGGACCTTGGTGCCCTGCAGGGATCTCTGTCCCAAGGGACCTGGCACACTGTCTCCCACGGGTGCTGTGACTCCCAGCTGGGAGCCATGCTGTCTTGGCTTCCAGCTCAAGAGTTGTCCTGAATTCACGCTGCCATGTATCCCCCCCTAGCCAGTGCTTGCCCAGGGCAGGACCCCACAGACTTGCTAATCAGGCCCTAAAAGACAGGTTTCTGCAAAGACAGTGCAGCCAAATGCCCTGATGAGAAACAGGGAACTACATACCAAGTCTGAGATGAAAAATAATGCTTAGCGGGTGGAAGGATACGCATGGAGGGAAAGAGCTGGGTCCTGAGGTTTGGTCCCAGCATTGCCTACTTATGGCTTTCGACAGCAGCAGCAGCAGCAGCATTTCTAAGAAAAGCCTGGAGCTTAGCCCAAATGCAGTCCTTTGGCCATGCCCACATCTGTTGAGTTTCATGTCTTCTCCCCACCTCCTATCTTCCCTCACCTGCTCATGTTCTTGGAGGAAACCTTCTCCCTGCTATCACTCATCATCATCCTCCAGCAGTATCTTGGAGACCCCTATTTCCCTTCATTTTCTTTCTTTTGTCCCTTGCTTTGGTGAACCCAGCTGCACCAGGAAACATTACACTGCATTAATTGCGGTGGGATACACCAGCTCAACAGGGAGCAGATGAAACACAGGGAAGGTGATGGTGGTACCTCCCCATTGCAGGGTCACATCCATGGGGGTACTGATCTCCTCTTTGGGATGTGTGTAACTATGGGGACACCCCAGCCTGCACCACCACATGTGGCAAATGGGCTTTCTCAGGTTTCTCTGCATTTATGTACTTGGGGAAGCCAACAGAAGCAGCCAGTGAGCATCTCTGATGGTGGGTACCTTGCCACCACAGGGAAGGATGAGGTGGGGAGGAAGGTGAAGTCATGGTTTGATTTGGAACAAGTGGAGAAGCATAGAGAGTTGCCATGGAAAGCAGAAGACTTTTATGAATAGCAAGGAAGTGGGACTATCAGGAGTGGAAGCCCTGGGCGGCATGGGGCTGGTGATTGGGATGGAGTGGACCGGTAGTGGCTGGATGATTGCTGGGTCAACAAGACCCCAGCACATCAATCTGTGGCTTCTCTGCACATCCAGATGAGAAGACAAAAATCCTGGTGACTCACAGCAGTAGGACAGGATGCAGGGACAGATCCACCGCCAGTGCCTTTGCTGGGTTACAAAAGGAGTATTTCACCCCAGCACCTGGGTGCCAAGCTGGGGGCAATGCTAGGAGGGCAAGCTGGCCTTAACAGGCGGTGTCCCATATCCTCTCACCAGGGCAAGGACTCCTGGCCAGAGCACTTGGTGACACACATCCTGGAGCCAGCCAGGTGGAGAGACGGAGCCCCTGGAGCTGGAGCCTGTAGGCATGGCAGATTGAGATGGTACTTGTTTGCCAATAAAAAATCTCCTTCCTCACCTACCAAAGCCTCATAATGTGATTTCCCACCAAAGCAGGGACGACAGCTGCTCTTAGGCTTTAGGAAAGGGAGAGAAAGGCGTTGTATGGCTGGGATAAGAGGAAGGAGAGGGCACCACTGAGAGGACATCCCACCCCAGGCACCCACAGACTGACCGCAGGGCAGGGGCTTGCTGTGGTTTCTCAAGGGCACCGTCCCTGCCACACAAGGACCCTGTTCCAGCCTGGGGACCCAGACAGGCAATGGCTCCGGCAAGGGCTCCAGTTCTTCCCCAGGGCCGGAAATCCCATGAAGCAGGAAAATAAGAGGCCACCCACATGTGTGAGTCACTGGTGAGGAAGCATGCAAATCAAAAGGCCCTGGCATCCTGGTCTGGCCCTCCTGGTGCTACCTGTGGGAGTGGGGCTCATAAGGCTTGCACCCTGGTGAGCCTGCAGCCCTGTTGGCTCCACCAGCATCGTGCCTCACGCTGAGCCCAAATCATTGCCAGACACTGCTCCTGGCTGTGCTATACCCCCTTCTTTTCTGAGCTTCTCCCCCTGGGGAGGGCAGCCCTTGGGAAAAGACAATGAAAACAAAGCCCAAATCCCAATGGTTTACAAAGTCCTGGGAGTGAAATACTTTGGTATTTGAGTTTCAAACTCAAGAAGTGTTGAATTAAATATTCCAGGGCTGTTAGTTCATGTTTGCTGAGAATTAGGTGTCTGCATGTTTCCCAAAGAGAAGGGTGATCTGGTTATTGCTGCATAAGGTGGCTGTTGTTAGCACTGGATGCGTGGGGTTGAAAGAGTGGGGCAGCCATAGGGGGTTATGTGACCTGGAAATCACGGGGATGCAGCATTCCCCTGCCTGCTCATCCCCACACCTCTGTGATTCGCAGGGCAGGGAAGAGGACTGAGGCTTGCCTGCGCTGTCTGTGGCTGATCCTTCCTCCTGCTTCCCCTGGGCCAGCTCACAGGGTTTGGATGTGCCCCATGGAGCAAAGCCTTGCTCTGGCACAGCCTGCAATGCAATATAATTAGCATCAGAGGCTCAATGGGGGTGGGTTGTCTGAAAATCAGCTTTTTGCCCTGTTCCCCTTGCAGCTGTCCTGCGTGGAGGGGGATCCCCACCAGCTGGGACTCTCGCAGCAGCTCAGCTTCCCACCTCAGCACAGTTACAGGTAGCCCTACCCTCGGGGACTGTGTCCTGAAAAATTCCCCTGGTCTGCCCCAGAACCAACCTCCCAGTCCTGTCCCTCACAGCACCCATGGGAGCCCCAGCACCAGCACCTGCACCCTGCTGGCCCCCAAGGTTTGCAGCTCCTGGGGGCTGGGAAAAGGGAATGGCTAGTGTTATTTCCCAGTAACCCAACACTCCCAGCTCCTGTCCCTTGTCCCAAAGCCACACTGGCAGCTGTGGGGCAGTGGAGAGGGAGATCATTAGGCCTGGGCCATGTGAAATGAATCTTTGAGGTCCAGTGATGTGAGATAGGGTCAACCCAGAGCCACCATCTTGTACCCAGTGCAATGGGTGGCTGGAGAACAGGGGCCGGGGTAGGGAGGGTGGTTTTGTCATGGCTCGTTGGTCTAGGGGTATGATTCTCGCTTTGGGTGTGAGAGGTCCCGGGTTCAACTCCTGGACGAGCCCAGCTTTTGGGCACCCAAATTTCCTGGTGGCAGCACATGTGAGTGGGTCATGGCATGGGCAGCAGTGCTCGGCACAGTGGGATCAGTGCTGTGTCCTGGCTGGGCACAAACCCATGGGCAGGATGGACCCCAAGAGCCAGGAGCAAGATCCTTGTGGTGCATGGCGGTGTAGCTCAGTGGGAGAGCACTTGCTTTGCATGTAAGAGGTTCTGGGTTCAACCCCCAGCATCTCCAGCTTTTCCCTACCCAGACCCCTCTCCTTGATGGCTGCAGGGCTAGCAGAGCCCCCCAGGCCCACCAGAGAAGTGCTGGGGCTGCTGCCTGTAGACACAGCTGGCCTGGGGATGCTTTCTGGCACTCCGAACCCCAAAATGTGGGGGACAGAGGGGCTGGAGGTGCAAAAAGGGTGTAGCACTGTGGCTCGTTGGTCTAGGAGCATGATTCTCACTTTAGGTGTGAGAGGTCTCTAGTTCAACACCCAGATGACTCCTCCTTTTGGCATAAACCCTCCTTTGGGGACTGCACTCCTGCTGCTCTCTGCAGACCTGGTGGAAGAGGGTCAGCCCTGGCATCCCCCAGCTGCTTGCAAATGGCACCCTGTGGTGCATCCATAGGGTTTCTCTTCCAGCTGACACTGGTTTTAGCAAGCTTGGACACTGCTGCTGTGGTGTCATGGACAGTACACCCTCCCTGGACATCACCCTATGCAGGGGATGTAGCTCAGCGGTAGAGCGCTTGCTTCGCATGTAAGAGGCCCTGGGTTCAACCCCCAGCATCTCCAGCTTTTCCTCCCTGAAAACATCCAGTAGGAAACATCCCCTTTCTTGCTGCATGGGACATCCCCAAAGCTGACCTCCCTCTAGCACCGAGGTTTCTTTTCTCCTCCTTGCACCCTGGAATCCCAGTGGTTGTTTCATTTCACAGCTATCTGCCTCTGCTGCTGGGCAGCAGGGATTTGGTGGCAGTAGGGTGTGACTCTGCAGTCCCGCACTGCCCCAACAGCCCCTTCCCTATCCAAAGGGGGCTGACATCTGGCGATAGCTGAGTTGTGTCTCTTTGCCCACAGGGCAGTGGGCAGCACCTCACTCCTGCCAGTGGCTGGGACTGTCCCAGCAGAGGGGACACGGCCAAGCTCTTGAGGCCGCCCATCCCCCATGTGCCAGGCAGCATTGCCCAGTCCCTGCAGGGGCTGTGCCCGGTGGTGGGTGTCCAAAAAGAGGGCTCGTCCAGGAGTAGAGCCTGGGACTTCTCTCACCCTAAGTGAGAATCACACCCCTAGAGCAGTGAGGTGCGATGTGCAGCTGCCCGGGCATCCCCCAGCCTGTGCCAGGCACTGGGGTGCTGGGGGAGCAGTGCTGTCCAGGGATGCCAGGAGCCCAGGAGCCGCTTTGTGGGGACGGATCCTGCTGCCAGGCCCTGGGGAGCAGAGCAGGGCTGAGGGTGTGTGCAGGGATGCACCAGCCACCTTGGAGACTTTTCCACTTTCCAGGAAAACAGGGTGTCCAAGGGGGACAGGGACAGATTTTGGGTGGCCAGGGCAGGGGGAGCTAAGGGTGCACAGGCAGCCCTGCAATGCCCGAGGCTGGGGCTGTGATGGCCCTGGGGCAGGAGGAGCAAATTTTCCCCCTGTGGTTTACCAGGCTTTGCAGCCCTGGGATAGGTAGGGAAGTGGCATTTTCCTGGGATGCCGAGTGTGGCATTTTCCTGGGATGCTGAGTGGACTACCCACATCGCCCTGTGCCTTGTTTCTGGAGGAGCCAATGGCCAGAGAGCAGAGGGGAGGGAGCGGGCAGCAGCCTGGGTCAGCCACCACCTGTACTGTGCACCAGGTTGGCCTGTGCAGTACTTGGGACCATGGGTCAATGGGGGACAGGAGCTGAGCTAAATTCAAGCTGTAAGCTGTGGCTTGTTGGTCTAGAGGTATGATTCTCACTTAGGGTGTGAGAGGTCCAGGGTTCAACTCCTGGACAAGCCCTGCTTTTGGACACCCACCTGGCTGCTCCCCCTACCACTGACATTCACCCCAAGAGAGACCCCAAGCCCATGCAGAAAGGAAACAATATGCCCCCATGCCCTGCAAGGGAGTGGGCATTTCCCCCTCCCAGGCAGGGGAGTGGGCACTTCCTTGCAGCTTGCAGGTGCCAGGAAGGATCCCCAGGCCAGTTGTGCCCACAGGCAGTCCCAGAGCTTTTCTAGGGGGTTTCAGGGGTTCTTCCAGCCCTGCAGCTGGCAGGGAGGGGGTCTGGGTAAACAAAAGGTGGAGATGCCACCAGGTTGAACCCAGGGCCTCTTACATGCAAAGCAAGTGCTCTACCGCTGAGCTACATCCCCTGTGCATTGGTAGGGGTGGGGGCCTGGCCCAGTCCCCTCACACCCACCACTGTCCCTCTGCCCACCACTCATACTGCTCTGCCCCCAGAAACAGACCCTCATGGCATACACTGCCGGCAGTACCTGCTCTGCTCTGTCATGCCTGGTGCTGCCTCCAACTGCCCTTTCCCATCCCTTCCTACATCTGCTTCCATCTGCCTCCTTGCCCTCACACCAGGCAGCACCTCACTGCTGGCTCCTGTGGGTCCATCCTGCCCATGGAGATGTGTCCAGCCAGGACAGGGCACCAGCCCCCCTGTGCTGGACACTGCTGTCCTTGCCATGCCCTGGTTACACCATGGTCCCATGCGTCACTGGAGAAGGTGGGTGCCCAAAAGGAGGGCGTGTCCAGGAGTTGAACCAGGGACTTCCCACACCCAAAGTGAGAATCATAGCCCTAGACCAATGAGCCAGGGTGCTGCAACATATTCCGCCCCCAGTCTCTGTGGCCCACACAGTTGAGACTGCGTTGTGACCCTCGTACACACTGGGTGCAGGGAGGTCACTCTTTCCATCCCTGGTCCATGCATGCAGCATCTTGAGGTAAATGCAGGGTGCCGGTGCCCAGTATTTCCAATTCCCACCATCTCTGGGGGTTTTCTTCCTCAAAATTAACTCCCTGGCCCTTGCAGCGGTTGAAATAGCTGGTGCTTTGCAGCATCACCCCTGGCCTTTCACCGTCCATGGGGCATCCCCCAAAGCCAATGTTCCACACTAACCTGGCTTTCTCACCACTCCCAGACAATCCCAGTCACTGTTTCCTTCCCTGGCCCCATGGAGCAGCTGATCTTTTGGTACAGTGCTTTGCAGTCACCGGGTGTGCCTCACGTGCCTCAGGCTGCCAACGTTCCAGGACCAAGAGGGGGATGCCTCCGTCCTGACCGAGGGCATGATTTTCTGGACACAGAACCTGGGCCAGGGGCTACCTGTAGCTGTGCCAGGGTGGGCACAGTGCCATACCCATGCCCACACCCTGCACCACAGTCCAGGGCAGAGCTGCCCAGTGGGGATGTCATCCCATCTGTTCCTCAGCACCACAGGGGCTGTGCCCAGCAGTGGGTGTCCAAAAGGAGGGCTCGTCCGGGAGTTGAACCCGGGACCTCTCACACCCTAAGCGAGAATCATACCCCTAGACCAACGAGCCATGACACACTGGTTATTGGGCAACCCCAGCCTGTCCCAGGAAAAGGGGGGATCGAGGATGGGCTGGGACAGGGGCTGCCAGGGATGCAGGGGGAGCCTGCCAATGCCCCAGGCTAGAGCTGTGATAGCCCCAGAGAAGAAGGGGCACAGGGTTCCCCGGGGTTTTCAAGGTTTTGCAGACCCAGGAGAGGTGAGGAAACAGCCATTGAGGGGAGAATGGTGGGGCGGTGAGGACCATTTTGCCTAGATACCAAGCGGCTACCCATCATCACCCTCTGCTGCATCCCTGGGGGAGCTGGGGGAGCTGATGGCCTGAGAACAGAGCTCTTGGTGGTCCATCCTGCCCACGGGAATGTGCCCAGTGAGGACAGAGCACCAACCCCATTATGCCAGGCACTACTGCCCACCCATGCCCCGGCTATGCCATGGTGCCATGCACCTCCAGGAAAGGTGCATGGCCAAAAGGAAGGCTTGTCCAGGAGTTGGAGCCTGGACTTCTCTCATCCTAAGTGAGAATTATACCCCTAGACCAATGAGCCGGGGTATGCAGCTGCCTGGGCACCCCCACCCAGTGGCAGGCACTGGGTTGCCGCAGAGGAAGTGCTGTTCAAGGACCTCAGGGCCCCAGGAGCACCCCCAGCTCCTTGGGGACCCGGCGCAGGGTGATGTGGGACAGTTCACTCAGCATCCCAGGAGGGTTGCCTGTGCACCCTTAGCTCCCCCTGCCCTGGCCACCCAAAATCTGTCCCTGTCCCCCTTGGACACCCTGTTTTCCTGGAAAGTGGAAAAGTCTCCAAGGTGGCTGGTGCATCCCTGCACACACCCTCAGCCCTGCTCTGCTCCCCAGGGCCTGGCAGCAGGATCCGTCCCCACAAAGCGGCTCCTGGGCTCCTGGCATCCCTGGACAGCACTGCTCCCCCAGCACCCCAGTGCCTGGCACAGGCTGGGGGATGCCCGGGCAGCTGCACATCGCACCTCACTGCTCTAGGGGTGTGATTCTCACTTAGGGTGAGAGAAGTCCCAGGCTCTACTCCTGGACGAGCCCTCTTTTTGGACACCCACCACCGGGCACAGCCCCTGCGGGGACTGGGCGATGCTGCCTGGCACATGGGGGATGGGCGGCCTCAAGAGCTTGGCCGTGTCCCTCTGCTGGGACAGTCCCAGCCACTGGCAGGAGTGAGGTGCTGCCCACTGCCCTGTGGGCAAAGAGACATGGCTCAGCCGTGGCCAGGCATTGGCCCCTTCTGGGTGGGGAAGTGGCAGTGGGGTACGTCAGAGCAGGACCATGCTTCCGCCATGTCCCTGGTGGGCAGCTCTGCCTGGGGGCTGCGTGCAGAAAAACACGTCCCAGGTCTGCCCCAGAGCTGTCCTTCCAGTCTCGCCCCCCTTGCCATCCTGCTGGCACCTGAGGGACACCCAGTGCCTGCAAATCCCCAAACCCCACAGTCAGCAGCTCTGTGGGGCTGGGGAAGGAAACAGCAACTGGGATTTTCTGGGAGCAACCAGAAAGCCAGGTCAGAGGCTGCCTCAGGGGGATGTAGCTCAGCGGGAGAGCGCTTGCTTTGCATGTAAGAGGCCCTGGGTTCAACCCCCAGCATCTCCAGCTTTTGCCTACCCAGACCCCCCTCCCTGCCAACGGCGAGGCTGGAAGAGCCCCCAAAACCTCCGAGAAAAGCTCCGGGGGGACTGCTTGTGGGCATGGCTGGACTGGGGATGCTTCCTCCAAGAAAAGCTTCGGGACTGCTTGTGGGCATGGCGTGACTGGGGATGCTTCCTGGCACCCACAGCCTGCTGGGAATGCATGTGGCCCTTTCCCTCCCATGCCCAGGGCGTGGAGGCACTTTGTGTCCTTTCCCTACGGGGCTTGGGGTCTCTGTTGGGGTGAATTTTGGTGGTGTGAGCAGCTGAGTGGGAGGAGGGCAGTGGGTGTCCAAAAAGAGGGCTCATCCAGGAGTTGAATCTGGGACCGCTGACACCCTAAGCAAGATTCATACCCTTACACCAACAAGCTACAGTGTACAGCCACCTGGGCACCCCCACCTGTGGTGGGCACTGGGGTGCTGGAGGGGCAGTGCTGTCCAAGGACTCTGGGGCCCCAGCAGCTGCTTTGCAGGGGCAGGCCCTTCTGACAGCAGCTGGTGATGAGAGCAGGACTGAAGTTACGTGCAGGGATGCACTGGCTACCCCAGAGACTTTCCTACTTCCCAGGAAAATGGCATGCCAGGGGGATGGCCTTGCTGGGCTGCAGGTGTCACTCCTGAGTGCTAGGGGCTGGGGCTGTGATGGCCAAGGGGTGAAGGTGTTGGACCTGAAATCCATTGGGGGTTCATTGCGTAGGTTTGAATCCTGCTCACAGCAAGAGATTTCACCCTCTGCCCTGGAGCCCATGCTGGGAGCAGATGTCCCCCACCACTGTGGAGTGCTGGTGGGCCTGTTGCTGCATCCTGAGTAGGACCAGGCTGTCCCATCTGACAGCCAAGGCATGGTGCTAGGCACAACAGGTGTTTTTCTTTATTGGCATCACCTGCTTCTAGCAATTAATTGGGATTTGTGGGTAATTAGTGTTGTAGGCTGGCTCTGGTGAGCATGCAGTGCCTTTGTGCTTGGAGCTCCTCCAGACATGGAAGGGCCAGTAGCACGTTGTTTATCCAACATTCTTTCTATCTCCTGGCTGCAGATCGATGCAGTTAATGAGAAACCCTGGCTTGGGGAAGAGGCAACAGGTTGGGTGCTGGGAGGCTTTTGCTCCACAGTGGGACAGGAAAGGACAGGCAAACCCAGCAAATCCACAGGTTGTGAGGAGCTGAATGTGTGGCTGTGAGGTGCAGGCAGACGCTGAGACTATGGCCAAGCTGGTGGAGTGCGTCCCCAACTTCTCCGAGGGGAATAACAAAGAGGTGAGGGAGCGCGAGGAGGGGCTGAGGGGTGGGCGATGCCGGGGTGCAGGTGGCTGGGCTGCCCTTGTGGAGGGGCCGGGCAGGCAGCACCTGCTGCAAGGCTCTGCCCTGCCTCCTTTGAAATGCTGCGCAGCTTTCCCTGCCTGGCTAATGCTGAAAATGCCTAAAGGCAGCCCCTGCTTCCTTTTGATACCTCGGTGAGAAGTGGGGGCTCAGATGCCCTCTTCCCCACTGCCACTGGGTTGCTGTAGCACCAGGGCTTGGGGCAGTCTGGCATACCCCCTTACAGAAATATTGCTTCTTGTTGTTCCAAAACACATGGTCCAGGTTGATGGTCATCAGCCCTAGTCTGAACTTTGGCCCTGCTGGGGCAGGGGAGTTCAGCAAACCCAAAATGCAATAAAACCACAGCTTCCCCGAGGGAACAGGCTTTACAGAGCCAAATCTGTTTTGAAGCTGGCAGGGGACAGTATCCTCAGGAACAGCAATTTGTGATGGTGCTTTCCAACGTGCAGCAGCAGCCAGGTAGCTCTTCACCACAGTGGTGGGTTTGGGCTTGCTGGGAGCCAGGGATGTCCCAAACTCCCTGGGTAGGAGTGGGATGCTTGTACCTTTGGATCCTTCGTCCTCTGCTGCCCAGGGCTGCATCCCCACTGATCATGGGCTCATCCCCAAGCCCAGTGCTGGTGGGAAGGGGGAGAGCTGAGAAAAGGTGTTCCCCACCTTGCTAAGCTAGGGCTGTGCCAGGGGTCTGGCTGGCTCAGCTTCCTTGCCCCCTTCCACTGTCTGGCAGGTGATTGATGCACTAGGGCAGGCCATCTCCCGGACGCCAGGCTGTGTGCTGCTGGACGTGGATGCTGGTGCCTCCACCAACCGCACCGTCTACACTTTTGTGGGGTCTCCTGAGGCTGTTGTTGAAGGAGCGCTGAGCGCGGCCCGCACGGCTGGGCAGCTCATTGACATGAGCCAGCACAAGGGTGAGCTTGGCGGTGGCGCAGGAGCCGACGTGGTGCAGAGCATCCCTTGGCTGCAATGTATCGTTGGTTGCGGGTGCACCTTGCATGGCTGGAGCTAAAATCAGCTGCTGGGAGCCAAGCACAGCACGTTACTACAGCAAGCAGCACTGCTGGGATGGATGGTGGTGGGACCATGCAAATCTCTTGCTCATCCTCCCAATCCAGAGAAGCTGGAGTAGACATTACTGCCACAAACACAACTGTCCTTGCAGCAGCAGTGCTCAGTCTGCAAAAAAAGGCTGTGAAAGGGCTGTCCTTCCTCTTTGTTTGCTTTTCCCAGCTCCCATCCCTATATCTGCCCTGTCCTCAGGTGAACATCCTCGCATGGGAGCCCTGGACGTCTGCCCCTTCGTGCCGGTGATGAATGTCAGCATGGAGGAGTGTGTCACCTGCGCCCACATCTTTGGACAGCGCTTGGCAGCGGAGCTGGGGGTTCCTGGTGAGTGGGGGCCAGGAACCTCTGCCCATCCCATCCCACCCTGCATGCTTCCAGCTGTGGAGAATCTGCACACCTTTTGCAAAAGTTTAACCAAGGAGAAAATGAGGTTTGCTCCCAAATGGGCAAAACTGGACCCCACTGGGTGACATGCCACCAGCCCCTGCCTGGCAGTGCTCACCCTTGGCTCTGTCTTGCAGTTTACTTGTACGGAGAGGCAGCACGGGAGGAGAGCAGGAAAGCCCTGCCCACCATCCGCGCTGGAGAGTACGAGGCACTGCCTGAGAAGGTGAGCCTGGCAGCACCTGCCTGGGAAGCACGGACCAGTCAGAGCTGCGCTGCACCTCCCTGGCTTTGGGGAGGATGCTGGGGGCTGGCATAGTCCCTTCATACCAAGAGGAGCTGATGAAATGCTTTGGGTGTTGCTGAACATGGAGGTGGTTGTGGCTAGGGCATGGCTCATGCTGCTTGGTGGTGCCAGCCCATGTGCTCTCCTCCCCAGCTTGCAAAACCAGAGTGGGCTCCTGATTTTGGGCCCCCAACCTTTGTGCCACGGTGGGGGGCCACGGTGACGGGTGCCCGGACCTTCCTTATCGCATACAACATCAACCTGCTGTGCACCAAGGAGCTGGCTCACCGCATCGCCCTCAACATCCGCGAGCAGGGTCGCGGTGCTGACCAGGTACTCCCATGCCAGTGGCATGCTGGGAGCAGACCTGCTTGCCCACATGTCTCCTGGGCCATGCCTTGACTGTAGCAGTTCTTGGCAGCCCGGGCGCTTGAAGAGGGTGCAGGGCATCGGCTGGTATTTGGAGGAAGAGAATATAGCCCAGGTTTCAACGAACCTGCTGGACTTTGAGACCACACCACTCCATGTTGTCTATGAGGAGGTCTGCCAAGATGCGAAGGTGGGTGATGTGGGGTGGCATGGCACGCTTGTTTCAATGGGTGCTTCACAGAGAATATCTCCCTCCAAGTTGTTTTTCTACCCATCCCCATGTCAGGCTCTGCTTTATCTCACCGTCAGCTCAGCCAAGCTGGGCAAGGTGCTGAACAGCATGAAAATCCTAAAAGTTCAAGCAGCTTGCTGCTAGCTCCCAGCTCCTCCACTGAAGGCTTTTCCATGAGCTCCCCAGGTCCTGGGAAGGGATGAGGACAACTAGGCTGGGGTGGTAGAGGTGGCAGGGCAGGTGGCTCTGGGGACAGTCATGTTTCTGATGTCCTTTGCAGGCACTGAACCTCCCTGTGGTGGGGTCCCAGCTGGTGGGGCTTGTCCCCAAGAAGGCGATGCTGGACACGGCCGAGTTTTACATCAAGAAGGAAAAACTCTTCATCCTGGAGGAGGAACAGAAGATCAGGCTGGTAATGTGGCTCCTCCTAGTACCAAGACAAGGGTGGGATCATGAGAGAGACACCCTCCCACTCCGCCAGCCTCCCAAAGTGGCACTGAGCAGAGATTTGGGACCACAGCAGCCTGTGGCATGACGCTTGTCTCCAAGAATGGTGCCTGGCAAGCTGTGAGGCCACAGCAAATGGGACAAGTTGCTTTATTGTCCTAAGGATGCTGAGATGCTCAGGGAGCAGAAAGCCCATCCCATGAGGACAGAGTGCGGGCAGCAGCTGCCCAGCTTGCCTGCATGGAAGCCAGGAGGGGAAGGAGACCTCCCCAGACCTCAAGGACAATGTGTGGTGTTATGGGAAAATGCGCCAGGACCAGTATAAGCTGGAAATGAGGAGACAGGCTCTGCTTTTCAGCTGCAAGAGGGAGGGATGTTTCCATCCAATGGGAAACATGCTAGATAAGAGCAAGCTAATTATTTATCAACACAGTTTCCAGTCTTTTACAGGCAGCTGTACACCACCCCCAAGACTGGGATGGGACAGGCTGGTGTCGCCGGCTGTCCTCTCCCTGGGTAGTGGCCTGAGCAACTCTGTCCTAGGGCTGGATCACATATGGTTAATGAACAGCAGGGAATGAGGATGCAGTGGGACTTATCATGACGGGGCTGACATGGTGGTGCTGCTACTTGCAGGTGGTCAGCCGGCTGGGCCTGGACTCTCTGTCTCCGTTTCACCCCCAGGAGCGCATCATCGAGTAGGGACTCCCATCCTGCTTCTCATCATGATGCCCATCCCTGCCTAGACATGGGGATCCCGCTGCCTGCCTCTTGCACTCAGCTTGTTTTGGGAGTGGCACCTGCACCCAGCTCCTTTGCACAGCCGGGGGACATCTGCTGGGTTTTGTGCAGGCGCGGGGTGGTCCCTGCTCCCAAATGCTGATGGATGTGAATGTGGGCTGGGGGGACTCCGGGTCACTCGGTCAGGCAGCAGGAGCAGGTTCCATGGCCAGACTTGAGCATGTACATGTTAAATCCTCCACCCCATCCCCAGTCCAAATTTCACTGCCTCTGGCTCACACACATGCCCTCCAAGGAGAGACACCATGCTGCAGTGCCTGGTGTATCCCCACATGTCTGTGGGGACAGGGGAAAGGAAATGCACACATGCCGAGATGAAATCAGGCCATGCACTTCAAGTCCTTGTCATCGTCCCCTGGGGACGTGGCTGTAGGCATGTTTCTGTCCCACCAAATGCCATTTTCATGAGTCCACCCTGTCTAATGCAGAGCAACCCCCCATACCACTAGGACATGTGCTCCCCATCTGTCCATCTGTCTCCATGGGGCTCTGCGTCCTCTCCCCAGCCCTCCTGCTGTATTTTTGGGGCTAGTCCCCTTCTCAGCCACCCGTAGAGCCAAGGGGTGGATGAAAACCTGTTGGAAAGGGCAGTGCTGGGTGACAAGGGACTGGGTGGTGGGTGATTCTGCACCTGGGGGGCTCTGACCCACAGGGCTGCTGTGCTGCAGGTACCTGGTACAGGCAGGAAAGGTGGATGGGGGGCTGGTGGCCAAGCCACTGGATGCCTTTGTGCGAGCAGTTGGTGGGAGGTCAGCAGCGCCGGGAGGAGGCTCTGTTTCTGCAGCTGCAGCTGCCCTGGTATGTGCCCCACACCGGGATGGGATCCCTGCCTGCCTGGGGGGTCCTCTGGGTGTGCTGAGCCCCCAGGGGGAGCCGACATGGCAGTAGTGGTGGGCGCTGTGTCCTGATGGAGGACTTGCCTCTGTGCCCTTGCAGGGAGCGGCGCTGGGCTGCATGGTGGGGCTGATGAGCTATGGGAAGAGGCAGTTTGAGGAGCTGGACCCCATCATGAGGAAGCTGATCCCCCCCTTCCGCCAGGGCATGGATGAGCTGGTGGCAATGGTGGATGCTGACTCCCGTGCCTTCAGCAGCTACATGGTGAGGTCCCAGCGGCGGCAGACATCCTACGGGGAAGTGCGGGGCTTTCCAGCTGGGAGGGGGGCTGGCATCGCATGGCCTCGGTGTCCTTAGGAGCAGGGCTGTGACCTTGGCCCAACTCAGGGCCAGAGGAAGGGACATCATCACCTAAAGGAGGTTTGCAAGACCATGGGAGCTGTCAGGTCTGCCGCGGCCCCTGATGCAAGACATGAGAGGTCTTGGAGCAAATGGTAACAAATCTGCTTTTCTTTGCCTGCAGGAAGCAACGAAGCTGCCACAAAGCACCCCTGAAGAGCGGGAGAGGTGAGCTGGGCTGGTGGGGACTTGCAGACTGGGGGAACATGGCCACCCAGTGCTCACCCTGGGGCTGTCCTCCCTCCCAGACGCACGTCTGCCATGCAGCAGGGGCTGAAGACAGCCGTGAGGGTGCCCTGTGCCCTGGCAGAGAAGGTGAGCGGGCTCTGGCCTGCTCTGAAGGAGCTGGCACGCCACTGCAACCTGGCCTGCAAATCCGACATCCAGGTATGGCCCTGGGGCTTTGGAGGCTGACGGGCTCACCACTTTTCCCTGCGAGATGTCCCATCATGTCCAGCTTGCATCTTTCCAGCTGCACTTCCCAAGCTGGCCAGTGGTTTCCACCCACTAACTTTTTGGCAGCTTGCAACCCTTGTAGGAGAGTTGACCTCCACCAGCCCTTGCCTGAGTTTTCCCACCTGTGTGGCATGGCCATGAATGATTCCCACTGCTGGAGCCACATCCTGAAAACACTGTTTTGGAAAGTGTTGCGTGCCAAAGGGTCTGCCTTGCTGCAGGACTGTATGTGAGTGCTCTAGTTCAGCAGGAGAGCTTCCTGCAAGCCTCTTTTCCTAGGTAGGAGCCAAAATGCTGGAAGCGGCTGTGTTCGGAGCTTACTTCAATGTCATGGTCAACCTCAAAGACATAACGGATGAGAAGTTCAAGCTTGTGGTAAGCAGGGGCTGTGCGTGTGCCCCGACCATGGTGGTGGGGTTGAGGTGGGACAGAGATGGAGATGAAGCCCCTGAGACCCCTCATGCCCACGTAGCCCCTCTCCTTGTCACCAATGGGATGCATGGGCTGGATGGTGGATGGCTCTTCTGTCCTGTCAAGTTGCAAATGATGTACCTTCTCCCTCACATACAGATGTCGCAGAAGGTCTCCGGGCTGCTGGAGGAGGCGAAGCAAGGCTCAGCGCTTGTGCTGGCGCTGCTGGAGAAGCGGGGGCTCTGAGAGGGGCTTGGGGATGGACTGGGGGCTCTGCAGCAGCAAATACAGCTGTGAAACATGCTCACCCCTGCCTGGGCTCCTTCAGTATCCGCCTCGGGAGAGCTGCTCCACTCAGGCAGATCCCCTGCTGGGCTTTCCCTGGCCAAGGGTGATTTTTGCTGTCTGAGGCTTGGACCCCAGTTTTCATCCCCTCATCCCTGGGACAGAAGGAGCCATCTGGGCTGGCAGTGCCTGGGGCCTGGGGCCACAGGGCACCCAACGGAGGGGACAGCAGGGACACTGTGGTGCTGCCCTGTCTATGGGCACCTCCTGACCCCACACACCTCTGTGTGTTTCTGTGCCCAGAAACGCCCACAAGACACCCCCCCTCTCTGCAGGGCTGGGACAAGACCTGGCACTGTTTCTTTCTGCAAGGTGTCTTTTTGATGATACATCACCAGCCCGTTGCATTGCTCGCTGGCCCAGGAAGAGAGCACTGCAGAGCACCATCAGGGGTGTTAGTGGGGAGATGGGGATGGGATGGGATGGGATGGGATGGGATGGGATGG
>VZSZ01006390.1:0-124611 GCA_013398815.1 Ibidorhyncha struthersii
TCATGACCTTTTCCCTTCAGGAATTCCTTTCAGGAATTCCTTTCAGGAATTCCTCCACAATATTTCTTCAAAGATATAATATAATTTAAATAAATGTGTTTTCCATTTAGTGATAGGCAATTATTATTCTTTATATTCACTTGGTTTTCTAACAGTCTATTTTGCTGTAGAGCATGGAGAAAAATCCTAAACAATCAAAGATCGATTGTGATGTCCTTGCAGCAAAACTTCACATGTAGGTTTCTAATTTAAACACATGTAATCAGTTTTCTGTGATCCTTTGACTTTCCCTTCTAAAATGTTTCCAGTTGTCTGTTGAAAAACTTCTAATGGATGATAGGAATGTGGACTGGAATTTAGAAAAGATGCAGTTAGCAGCAGCACCATATCTACATAGTGATGACCTATATCTAAATTCTAGCATATGTGCTAAAAAAAAAATAGAGTTGTAGCTGCAGAAATCTGTCATGAGTAATGAATTCCCTTTTAGAAATAACAAAAATGTTATTTTAATTCTGAAAATAAAATAAAATTGTAGAACCTCTTTATGAGCCACTGATTTGTAATGGTTATCTCTTCATGGGAGTCGCAGTTCAGAAAGAAGTCTGTCTCCCAATTATCCTCACCTACACCCTGATGCACCATGCAGTGTGCTTCCAGAGTACAAAAGCTGAGTTCCTTTTGGATGAAAAATAACATGGAAGATTGGTTCCAGGGGATTATTTAATGATCACCAGCTGCTGACAACGATTCATTTCATAGGACCAAAATAGAAAGTGTTTAAAGTAAAACAGTCTCAAACATGTTTAATATAAATACCAGCTCCTCAATACCTGTTGTTTTGCTATATGATTTGGCTTCTGTTGTGCTTGCTGATGCAGACGTAGTCATATAACATACAACATATTCTACATATTTCAGTAGCTGTTCTTTTGTCTCAAATTCATTTTAACTCTATTTAATTATGGGTTCTCCTTTTTAATTATCTTATTTAGTAATTCTACTTCGTCTGGAGTTTGTTGTTAGTCATGACATTATTAAACACTTAAAGATGATTGTCTTGCAATGTCTTTTATGTGTGTGTGTATTGAGTATAACAATGGTGCCATATGAATAACAAATATACCTGATAATTTTTTTCTATTTCATCTGAGATTAAAATTATCTGTTTTCCCTACTACTACTACATAGTAGTTACTTTTCCATAGGAAATGGCACTACTTTCGGGGTAGGTGTTACACATGTGAAGGATGAGGTGCCCCTTATTATTCAGAGTCCCCCAAGTGCAGCACAAGAGAAAAAAAAAAAAAAAAGAAACTTTAATAAACATTGGAGGGAGACAAGTTGAATGAGACAAGTTGAATGAGACTGGTCAGTCTGATATGAAGTAATGTCAATATGCCACCAGCATAGAAAATGCTTTTGCAGATAAAAGAGACTTCCAAAAAGGGATTTGAGGGGGCATTTGCCCCAAATTGGCCATGTTGAAGAAGAACACAATGATGACCACCAGTCTAATTAAACAGCAACCAGGGAATTACCAAGAAACTTTAGAAGCAAAGAAGGCATTAGCTTTGGAAGCCGTGTCAAAAAAGCGTGAAAGTCTGTTAATCGGGTTGGGGAAGACCCCTTGGAACAAGAGAAGGAGCAGTGACCCTGGTTGGGCACTGCCAGGCATCTCTCTGCAGCATCCCCAGCCCTTTCTGGGCCAGGCCCAGCAGCTTCCCCTGGGACATGGGAGCAGCCTGCACCCAGACAGGCACCATAGCTGTTCACCTGGGGCTATGTGGGGTACCTGCTCGTGCCGGTGCCTTAGCAGGGTGTCAGCAGTGGCAGGGATGCAGGAGCACTCATGTCTTTATCGAAGGCACATGGGGGACCTGCACTCACACACTGGGGGGTGGGAGTTTGGTAACCCATACTGCTGTGGGATGAAGACATGCACAGTGCCTGAGAGGGGTATATAATCACAGAAAGTTTGAAATTTGCAGGTGTATATTAACATTTTCTTACTGTCTGGGATTATGTTTTTTTGGTTGTATTGCTGGTGTTGATCCTGAATGTATAGTTCACTGATTGCCAGTTAATAATGTGTCATTTATAAATCTGTAAACCTCTCTGATCCTGATTTGATTTACGCTATGTGAGTTGAACAGTTTTTCTCTATGACACCAATGAGGTAGCTTTGTGGGTGGTTATAGGAGCTTAGAGTGGGAGAAAGTGCAGAGGAGTTTGTTTATAAATTTAACCAGTGGGTGATAAATGTTGATATCATGAGCCATACAGACGTAGGAGTTGACCTTTCATCACTTTGTGACAGATTATGGGTAAGAAGAGAGACCATGAAAGTAAACAAAAATAACTATACTCCATATGATAAGGGAATGAAAACCAGTTGAGAGATATAGAAAAGTTAAATATTTCAAGCTTATGAAAGCTACTTCTTCTAATATTATAGCAGTTGAATGGAAAACTGAAACCTCTAAAATGAACATTTTTCACTTTCACCTCATTTTTTCATTAATTGAAAGCTGTGTTTTTCTGACAAGAAAGGATTTAGTTGAAAAATATCTGTCTCCAATATTGTCAGAAGAATAGGTTTGTTATGGGTTTACCAGTTTTCATTTGTATAGTAGATTATATTTTTCTTTTTGAGTTTGCCAGCAAAAAACAGAAACCCATCAACTTTTCCCCTAAGTTTAAACACTATACTGCTGAATACTTGTATACTAATTAGTCCTAAAATCTAGATAGCTAGTGGTCCCTGAAATTTATGCTGAGATCATTCCCAAAGGTTCTTTATTTCTAATACTGTATCAGTTTCAATTTCCTAGTTTAGATTTCAGCTTGACATATTGAAATGCATTCTCTTTTTCTCCATAGTTGTTCTTTTTGTAGCCCACATTGAGGAATATTAAAACTTAGGTTCCAGTAAACCCATTTTGCTTTAAATTGTAAAACTGTATTCCTAAATTGGGACTTACTTGAAGTTCCCTGAAGACTACTTTCAATTAAATGATTACCCTACAGTTATCTCTAATTTTGCCTATCAATCATGATGATAATAAGCAGTTGAGGTAAATTAACTTGGATGATGCTACTGTCGGGTTCAGTTACACCCAGATGTTTAAGGCGCCATTTTATGAGGCAGAAATTTTCCTTTGGATCCATTTATCTACCTATTCGTCAAGTTAAGACCTGTTAAAAATGTTCTGAAACTGTTTCCAAGATGAGGCTATAACCAAGATTTTGATTTTTATGACAGTCCAGATATCAAATATGTACATAATACTCCAACTTCAATTTTCTTATAGATTAGAACCTGTGAAAGTTTTCTTGTCTGTTATTTGTTGAATTTCTAAGTTGATCACTATCTTCCTTTTTGATTTCAGATCTGTGCCATACACAACACAGAACTATACCCAGTAGGATTAGAAAGAGATCTAAGAGCATCTTCCATATATTTGTCCTGGTTTGAGGTAAAACAGAACCAATTTCCTTTTCAGTAATTTTACTTTTCAGTTAAGCCTCTCCTAACTCTCTGAAATTAATGGCATATTTTTCAGACATTATCTGCTTCTAACAGATAAGGTCTGATGATTATAGTGAATACCAAGGAACGGTATGGAGAGGTACTTCTGCTTATACTTATTGCTATAACAACCAAGGTCAGATAACTTTGTTATGCACCAAGTTGGAAGGGGAAGAATGTAAAGGTGTTGCACGTGTGGGGAGGAGTGGACAGGAGAGGTGACCCAAAACTGACCAACAGGGTATTCCATTCCGTCTGCATCATGCTCAGTATAAAAGCTGAGGGATCAAAGGGATCAGTCTTTTTCTTCAATGGCTGGTGTCTGAGAAGGATTCTGTCTGTTCGTCTGCCTTTGATTCCAATCCTTGTGTTCCTGAATTCAGATCTGGAATCCAGTTCCAGTCCATCTCTGGGTCCAGTCTGAGACTTTCCCAGTGTCTGATGATGATGTGATTGTCATCCTGGGAGCTCGATACAGTTTTGCATGTGTCGTATATATTTCATTATTTTCTTACTAATATTATTATATTTTCTTTTTATAATATTATTATTAATATTTCATTAAAGTAGTTTAGTTTCCTTTTCTCTCTCTGTCTCTTTTTCTCTCCTCTCTGAAGGGGAGAGAGGTAAAAGAGCACCTGTCATTCATTTTAGTAGCCAGCCCAGCCCAAATCTCAACAATACTAAAAAAAAAAAAAAAACCAAAACCCTGTCTGTAATATCTTAGATGTAGTCAAAATTGCTAATTAATACTATTTCTCATTACACATAGGCCAAAATTTTCAGGTTATCCTTGTGTTCAAGTATTCACATGACTTTACTGTCATGTGCCAGACAGCTGTGTTTTAACTCCTGGTGGTTGCCAAAAGGTCACGTTCCTCTCCTGATTCCCTTAATGACAAGAGTCGGATGAGGAGGAGAAGGCTCTGTAAGGGTGCACCCTGTAATCTTTCCATTACCTTGGGTTAATAAATTTGGAACAGGGCATTTCAGTGCCCTACCGTTACAGATTTAAGGTTTGGTTTGAGTGAGAAACAGCTCATATGTTAACTTTATTATTTTGAAGTGTGCACAACAAATAGTATTAAGTCCTGTTTCAGGGTGATCCAAAACCAGAGTGTGGTAACCTGCCTTACTTGTAAAAACCTTAGTTCTTTTTTTCTCACAACTGAGCAGTATAGCACTACATGGTATCTCCAAAGAGAAAGTCAGATTTTTCTCTCCTGCTTCTTCTTAAAACTCTTTGATTAATTACCTTAACAAACGCTTGTTGAAAACACAAGGTAAATATTTATGTATCATGTTTTGAGAAACAGTGAAAACCATAACGTTCTTACAAATGTGTAAACGTTCTTCCAAGAAGCTTTATTTAAAATAGCACTAAACACAGTATCTTTACTTGTGAAAGCAGGGACAAGGATTTTTAACTTAGTTGTACCCCATTTCACCTTCTTCTCTTCATTTTTTTGTCTTTGGGACACCCTTTCTCAAACCCTTAAATATAATTACAGTACTTTCTAAACAGTGAATGATCACAAATGTGTGGATTTCATATATATTTGCTTTCCTATGAAAATGCATTTTTTCCTTCATATCTATGCTATGCTGGCTAGGTGCTTTGTTTATATATTGAAACAGTTAACTGCTCCAGCAAAGGCACTGAATTAAATGTCTTTCTTTGTAGCAAATTACAAGGAAATGAGATAAATGTTATTTGGAGACACCATGAGAAAGGAGTTATTTCTTAAGTTACTTTTTCATTGTCTCATTTTCTGTCTGCTTTGACAAGACTGAATGCTAATTTGCTTATCTGAATATATATCAGAATTTCTCTGGCTTAAAAAAAGTACAGATTACTGAATACTAGATTTTGCTCAAGTTTTTGATGTACAATTTAGTTGCTTCATTTCTGGTCCTTCCTTGAAAAGTTTTAGCTGTCAGGAATGCTGTCTGTTTCTTTTTATTTGAGTAGTTGGGTATTCTAGTTTCTAAAGCCAACTAATAGATGAATAGATATGGATTTAGATCTATAATTTATTCTCTTTTGCATCGCGGTTAAAGAGGACATAAAACTTAGTGGAGAATATTTCTGTGGAACACACTCTGTAAGACCATATCTTTCCACGGAAAGTGATGATTTTGTTGGTATATTTTATGTAGCAAAACATGTTTCTTGGTAACATGTAAAAAATGGCATTTCATTTTGAAGTTCATTTTATGTTATGCATTCCTAAATTAAAACAATTGTACTGGAAGAAATATTTGGATCAATCAAAACTGAATTCAATATCAATATTTCTGTGAAAATTTGGAATCTCAGATATTTCCACAAATCTGACATTCCAATGTGTAGACAATTTAACAGTTTTATTTCAAATTTACATTTTATTTCGTGAGCTGTTTGACCATATCTCTTACATCTTGATAAATATTGTATGAATAATTCATAAACTGATCTCTGAAAGTCACGAGAATGATGTAAATTGTAGCATATTTCCTTAGTAGGTACTGATGTGACCTTTAAATGCAACATAGCAATTTGATTACTCAGTTGAAAGGGGAGAAAAAAAGAATTTATAATTTTATGTTAGGAATATCTACCTGCTTCAGTCTATCACATATTTAAATACTTTTTGACCTCCAGTCTCATTTACATTATGTAATTCTCACTGAATTTTCATAGTGATACTATAGTTGAAACAGCTAAAATTGACTGCCTGACGTTAATGACATTAATGTTAAAAATAAGTGTTTTAGAAAAAGTACTTAGACACGTTTGATTATACATATCATATATTACATGTCATATATATTTTACTTTACTTTGGTTATTACTAGTGTAAAATAATACTGTAGTATTATCAATGTAATAGATTATATTTTGCACCTGAGCTTCACAGATTTTCAAAAACCTGAAGTTCTATTGCCCTTTTGAAGTACTTATAAATATTTCTGGACTTTGATTTTTTGATTCATGTTTTTTTTGTCTGCTGCTACTTTTCTGGACTGTGGAGATCAAATGTTCTTATTTATCAGTCTCAACAAACTTTTCAATGTTGTAAATATAATCAGTTCCACAACCTCAGGTTTACATATACTGTGTCTGAAAAACTGCTGGATAATGAAGTCCCACTTTTGCAGTACTGTCAGTACTTCCAGGTTTTCTGAGGCTGTTGCTATTCATTACAGCTGCCACCCAAACCGCTCATTTCCCTCTCTCTTTCCTTCTTAAGTAATTTGCATAGTTCTCTTCCATAGTTCTAGTGCACCAGTTATAGTTAAGGTCAAGCAGAGGGTGGTGCTTCTTCAGTATTTACATTTTATATTTCACAGTGGTTTTATATGTAAAGAATTCAGTCTGAATTTTGGTCAGGTTATATTATTGAGACCAATACTAACAGTAGATTCACTTATTGCAAGCTTCAGGTTAATGCTTAGACGTACTGCATCTGTTTATTGCCTATGAATGTCTAGATTTTTGCCCCCTCTCCCCGCTCCATGAACATAACAACTGAAATACGTTTGTCCTCTTCAAGCCCATATATATAATTACCCTGGTTTTGCTGTTAGGGGAATTGAGATATGAAACATGTGAGTGATTGGAAGAGAAATAATTTCCCCAACGTTTGTCAGCTGTTAAGAGCTCAAGGAACTATATTTAATCTGAACTATGTATACGTGAATGGCAAAATAGCCACTGTTGGCAGAGGTGCGTCTGCTTCTTTTTAAGCATTAAATTTATAATTTGTCCCTTAGTAGGGACAAATAGAATGATTACATAGTAAGATTACAGAGGGAATCCAATAAAAAAAGCTGTAATTGCATGTGTCTTCTGTATTTGTCTACAATGACAGCTGAAAAAATAGGGACAGCACTTAATATATTTTTATTGTCTTTGGGAACATTAGGAATGTTTTATTACATGGTTTTAAAAATAGTTTTATTCAATAATTTTTTTAAATTACAAAATAATTCAGCTATGAGAATAATTTTTTTTTTTTTTAAATACCGGAACATTTATGTTTCCTTATTTCAGGAAAATATGGATTACAAAAAATTCCAAAACCACTTAGCTACATGAAAATGGAAACAGGCATATTACGTGTTTTTGCAAAATATATGCATATATGTATCTTAGTTCACCTTACAAATATTAACTTATTTTAAAGCATAAACTCAAATCAATTTTCTGGAAGAAATAAAAAATTAAGTAAAACACAGGAACTAGTGAAGTTGTTAATAAATAGTAAGACTTACTTTTTAAAGGAGCAATGCATGAGTGGGGAAAAGAAGTAACTGGGAGCTGGTTCAGCTGACTGGCAGAGTTTGTTTTTTCCATTCCTGGAAATGGCTAAATGTCTGCCTGCCGATGGCAAGTAATGAATTAATTCCTTATTTTGCTTTGCTTGCGGATGCAGTTTTTGCTTTACCTGTTAAATTGTCTTTATCTTTCACACTTTTACCCTTCCAATTCTCTCCCCAGTCACTTTCTGGGAAAGTGAGCAAGTGGCAGTTTGGGGTGTAGCTGCCTACTGGGGTTAAACCACAACATCAGGAAATTTTTCTAACAAGGATAACTGAGCTATAAAGTACATTTCTAAAGGGGTTTTATACTTTTTGACATTATATTTTCTAAAATAACACATAAAGATACAGGAGGACGCACAAGCCTATAGTGAGTCCAAACCCATTTTGGGCTATATTGTGTCTCAAGCTCTTCTATCTTCTCTTCCACCACTCTATGATCACAGCCGATAGGCACAATTATCCAAACTGCAGTTTATAATCCAGCGTGAATTCTATCAAATTCAAACAGTGTTTGGCAACTTCAACCTCCTGGCAAGTTTGTAAAGCTTTTCTATATTTTCTAGACATGAGATGAGAGGATATTTTAATCCATATTTGGCTTCTGTGAAACATTGAGGTTCTGATTCGAAACTGAAGAATGAAGAACTTGCAATCTCCTCGCCTTTTTTTTTGTCAATAGATGGAAAAATTCAAAACACTTCGTTTTAGTTTAGTGATGATGCAATTTTTATGAGGAAATTTTTTATAAAGCCTTTAGGAGCTGCCAGCTGCAATTGAGCAATATCAGGAAAAAAAAGCCCATCTAGGAATTTGGATCTGAATTGAACCCCAAATCATATAAAGATGCTAACACATGGTAATACAACCTCAAAAATAGAATTTAAAACCCCTGTCTTTCTGTAGTGGAAAGAACTGGTCACAAGGTGCATTGCAGATATAGGAAGAGTCTAACAAATTTTGAATTAAGCAAGATGGTTCATTTTCTGAAAAGTTACTGTGGACAAAAAATATAAATTAAATAAAATTGTCCCACCGGTGATCCACTTGCATTTTTACTATATCAAGAGTTTGTGTACCTTTGCCAAACGACTCCATGACATTGTATGGTCCTAGTTTTAATATGATGAAGCTTAACTTCTTTTTCATAATTGATACACTAAGTAACTGCCATTTTCTGGTCATTTGCTTTAGGAAATATATTTCACAGCATACTGCAATTGTACTAGTTTCCACTTCGGGAAATTATTTTGTTCCTTTTGAATTGCTTAAAAATCTCTGTCATTAATGTTTGTGTGACTTTAGCAGCTCAGAAAAGCTGATATCTACTCTAAACATTTGAACTTAATACAAATGAATGAATTTGATTTTCTGGTATCAACTCCAGTTGGTTTAAGATGCCACAGCAGCTGAACCATAGCCATTTTATCACTCAGATCCTAAATCACAGAAAGAAGTTAACACTGTAGGTTTAGAATCTGGGAAGCACTTAGGAGGAAACTGATGTCCCAGCTGAGTACTCTAACGGCTGTTACTGACTCAGTTATAGTGATTCAAGTTCCAGATGTAGCTTGTTCAAAGCAAGGTCAAGAAGTACTTCATGGGCTGCCATTATGTGCTATATACGTACTCTACAACCCAAAAACTATATACTTATATTCCAGATGACATAGAGGGTAGTTAATGGCTATAGATAAGAGCCAAGCAGCACTGAGCAAAAAAAGTACAAATTAGGTGGATTTAGGTGCCTATGTCCAACAGAGAAATCAATAAAAAACTTCAAAAAATGGTAAGCAGTGCTCGGGTTGCATAAGTGTTTATGTGAAAACTCATCTAAACATTTGAAATTTTGCTACTGTGCATGTCCTGAAGTCTCACTGTCTGGGCTGAGTTGAGCATGAGATGCTGAGCTCGAGATAATCAGCCTTGCAGAGAGGCAAGATACATGAGGTTGAGGTAACACAGTTGTATGGCTTCCTGGCCATAGTTGCTTCAGATCTGGCCAATTTTGGTCTGACTGTGACTATCTGCTATGTCAGAACAGTAGGCAAATAGTCAGGTTTAGACACAGAGGAGCGTCAGCATGCATCTGTCTCACTCATTCTAGTTCAGTTACAGATTAATGTATTGCATGAGTTTTCAGTTCTATTTTTCCTTTCTCTTTTGTGTTTTAGAGTTTAGTGAACGTGTTCTCCATAGCCATCTGAATGTTTCAGTTACGATTTTTTTGATATTTCCTTCAGCAGTCAACATGCAGAGACAGGCTAATTTGGAGGAAAAGATGGCAGAAGTATAACAGCAATTTGTGCAACCACAGTCGCCCTGATACGCACAGGGACTGAAATAATCCCCATTGGACTCACAGGACAGGAGGCACCACCTCAGGAAATGGATATCCATGTTACAGTGCTTCAGAATGTTATAGAACTTCTGTCCTTCCTGACAGAGACCCAGCAATACAGGGCCACTGGGTTTGCAACCATAGTCTTGCGATAAACCCTGTCCCCTCGTTCTCTCTGGCCAGCTGCTGTCCCCCACACTCAGGATGCAATGCACCACTCGGTGCCCATGGTCAGTATGCGGTCAGCATATGTGCTCAACACAGCACACACACATTCCCTGAGGAATCAGAGATTCTCTAGTGTAATGCTATGTGTGTGAGAGATGCCAGCAGCCTGTCAGGGAGATGGGGGCCAGTCAGTTCCTTCATAAATCCTTACTTGCTGTGAAGTCCTTTTGACCCGTTTTTGTCCTCTGCAGTGGGTCCCTGCCAACAACTTCTTTTTTAAGGGCTATTAGCAATTTTTAAGGAATATTTGACATGAATTTCCAGATTTTCCATAGATACTCTTGTTTCCCAATCAGTTACTTAAAGTCTGTGCTGCTGGCCTTTTTATTTTTTCTGCATCTCTGTTCACTTCACAGCTATACAGTACTAGAGCCTGTAAACTCACAGCTGTGAGCAGAGAAGGGCGACTGTTTTGCACTTGGAAATCTGTTCCTGCAATTGCTGTGGCTGCAATTCCAATTTTGTTAGAAACTAAAGCTTTAGAAAGGCACATCATAACCAAGAAAGCCTGCATGAATCCAAACTTAATAACATTTCTAAACCCATACCCTCTGTGAGCCACCTTTCTCAACTCACTCATGAAAACAGTCTAATTAACTCCAGTGTGCCTTAGATAGCTGAACAGAAGACAAGACTGAGAAAATGATGATGCACACTTTCCTCTTTCCCCTTTCGTCTTTTGACAGTGAAATACTTTGCTGATACATGGTTCCTTTCATATTCATGTTTCGCTTTTCCAAAGAATATTGTAATATATAATCAGGAAAAGCAAGATACCAAGCAGAAAAAAAAGATTCCACCATCCCCATCCTTCATGTCAAGTGTGAGGGAAAGGAAGGAGACATTTTGTCTTCCTCTGGCATATGTCTAATAAGACATATTATGTTATGTATTAGAACTACTATAGTTATTTACAGTCTTTTGGATCCTATTTGCTGTATCTTGGTTTTGGGTCATATTGGTGACAAAATCTAGATCCTTGCTCCCTACAGTTTCCTGAGGAGGGGAAGTGGAGAAGGAGCTGCTGATCTCTTCTCCCTGGTGTCCAGTGACAGGATGCATGGGAATGCTTCAAAGCTGCATCAGAGGAGGTTCAGACAACATTAGGAAGCATTTCTTTACTGAGAGGGTGATCCAACACTAGAACAGACTTCCTACAGAGGTGTTTGATACCCCAAGCCTGTCAGTGTCTAAAAGGCATTAGGACAACACCCATAATGATATGCTTTATCAGGTCAGACCTATGGGGTCAGGCAGTTGGACCAGATGATTGTTATAGGTCCCTTCCAACTGTTCTGTTCTGTTCTGTTCTATTCTATTCTATTCTATTCTATTCTATTCTATTCTATTCTATTCTATTCTATTCTATTCTATTCTATTCTATTCCTGCAAAGTTACAATTTATAGTTTTTCAGTAGCTTGTCAACTGTTCCATAAAACCTGTGTTTTCTCTAAATGTCATTACAATCCCAAGTAAATCAAAACAAGTGGTAACCTTAAACCACTGTATATTATCCTACATTCATCTTGTAGTGTCAGAGTGAAAGCACTGTAAACTGCAATAATAAGAAACTGCTTCAGTATTTCATTCGCATGTTCATGAATAATACTTGTTATACTTTGAGGCAGCAGCTAATCCAGAGACAGTATTACTCAGTGAATAGTTGAATGAATCAGAAAATTTCTGAATGCTATAACTCTTTTAATTTCTGTCTTAACATACTCACAAATAAGATAATACCTGTCTGAGTGACACTGGAATTGTTTTGACATTGAAATGTACTGCTTAAATTAAAAACATGTACAGTCTGCAAATCATTAGTGAGTTGGGAGGCAAAGAAATTCTGAATGAGTTATTGGCTTCTTGTCATTTTTTGAGCAGAGGATAGTAATTTAATCGTGAGCTACAGAATTATTGGCTAGATATTTGACACTTGTAAATTTATGCAGATTATGGAACTGTGATAACATTCTCAACTCAAACAGTTCTCCAGTTAACTTTAACAAACTATAGGTGACAACTGTATTAGTTCTTAGCAGAGCTGAGCAGGAGATATTTTCTCTTTCTGTGAATAGATTTAAACACTTTTCTGTTGTCCACTGGGAGAAAACCAAGATTTCAGAAGTCTTCTGTGAAAAACCCATCCAAGAAATATTTCTTATGATAGCTCAATATCTAGGGCAATTATTAGATTTATGGAAGAGAAGCGAAAAAATTCTGTATTATAATGATTCTTTGATTATCTATTCAAATGAAATAGGTCTAATAGAAGAACTTTTGAAAATTGAACTAGATTAGTGAATAATTTGAAAACTTAAATGGCTTTTGTGAAACTCTTACCCAGTACATATTCTTCAAATGTTTTTTCTCTATACCAAATAAGAATTTGGCATACAGAAGAAATGGCATCCCAAAATTAGCCTGGTTTTGATCTGAAATTTTATCTTGCTCCAAGGAAGCACTTAAAAATTGTCTTTTATCTATCAGAATTTTCCAGTTAAAAGATCACAGCAATTTTCAATAGTCCCTGGTTTGCACAGAGGATGTATCAACTCATATCTAAAATATAGATGTAAAGGTTTGTAAATGTGATATTGACAGTTTGTCTGAATTCTTTTACTGCAACAATCAATGCAGGCTGAAAAAGTACCATGCATTCTAAATGGGTATTCTTCTGATTTTTTGTGTTCCTGTTCTTTATGAGGTAATCCTATTGAATTAATTCAAACAAAGATGCACCCTAATTTTTCCTGATTTCTGATAACCCTTAATGCCCCAAATCAGACATAAGTATCCAAGTATTCTAAATAATTCAAATGTTTTATATTACTCTTAAACTTCAGATAACATTTTGCAATCATTATAGTTACAGTCCTGTAAGTGAAGGACACAATGCGTGTTTGGGTCTTTTCTCTTTGTACAAGATAGCCTGGGGCAGACTGTGTACGTATCTTGGGTAGTGTATATAAATTATGGACACAAGGATGGTTTCTCAGGAGTTTGGCATTTAAGTTTCTTCTTACTGTCAGACAGCTATTTTTCTGCTCTTCTTAATCCCCTCCTCTTCACATACCATAGTACAGAATTTACAAATATTTAACTCAAAGTTTATTAATAAACCAAACAATAGAAACTCTGTAACACCGTCTAAGTCCAGGATGGACCCATTAACATGTATTAAAGGCTTAAGGCAGTTAACTTTTAGAGAATTATTAAAGACATTGTTTTCTCATAAAGATATATGCATGCACTCATGTTCTTCACAGATTCATAGAGAGACGAAAGCATAAAAGTCTTTCATAAAACTCAGAGGTAGTGAATGAGTTCTGACTTTTCTCAGGTTATTTTTTGCCCTTACACTGATTTCTGTTACTGAATTGGAATTGTTGCAGATTTCAAACTGAGTATGATCTCTTAGATAGCAGAGTGGCATAGTTGAACACCAGAGCCTTTTCATTCTCCTTCCTCCTACTGAATTGTCCAGGATAGAAAAAGGAACTACTCTTTAGACACTTTTTCAGTACGAGTGAGAATATTTTTTTTCTGTATGGTCTTGGACTTTATAGATGTTACTGTGCATATTTTTTCCCTGTATATATATAGTGACGTTAGATCTGAATTTCTTGAAATGCAAAGAAATTAAACATTATGATATTTAGATATGTAATGCCTAAAAATTAGAGATCCACCCCCCAAACTGAAATACATAATGTTGGCTTAGGTACCTAGATATTCCTGTAGAAATAATACTAAGATTTGCTCCCATATTGGGAAATCACAGCAGCAGTGTACTGAGTGGGAGGGACATCTGAGTCAGGCAAAAGTTAGCTGAAACTACACTGTGGCCTCAGAGGCCTATCTCAGGAGGCGTTACAGTGAAATGAGGATTTTAGATTCTCATCCTAGGTTCCACAAATTATTTAGGATCCTAAACTTAGAATAATTTAATAAGCTAAGTTCACACAAAAAAAAAAAAAAAAAAAAAANCACTTAGATACCTCAGACAATCTGATATCTAAGTTACAAAACAACAACAAATTATGTCTAGTCTCTGAAGTGCTTTTAGTGTGTGATTATTAATTTACACCTCAGAGCAGTAATTACTAAGACACAGTGTGCTTATCCAGAGTTTGGACACATCAGTCTTTCAATTCTCATTTATAATGATCTGTTTTTAACAATGGAGTGGAGAGCAGAAACTCTTCGCTTGTTCCATAATTTAGTAGCTTGGGACCGTGTCTGGGATTTGAGAAATGATTTAGGTTTGTGAATCAAACTCTTACATTGAAGTGGCTTACAGTTTGCTTCAACAACTACATTGGCAAGTGCTTTTTAGTATGAGATGACAAATGCCCTTGAGAGATAGGTCCTAGGAAGTTATTTCAGTGACAGCAGGGATTATAGCCAGAAAGATTTTGCCTGAAATCTTAGTTGCTAATTTACCCAAGGAATCTTAGCAGGGCTGGGGATACATGGGAGGGGAGCAGCGATGAAACAGTATTAGAAAGAATGGCTGAAGTTTCTTTTCTAAATGGCTGAACAGTTAACTAAGAACAAAGAAAAGAAAAAGAAGAAAAAAAACACCGTCAAAACCCCAAACAAAAACCTTACTCTTGACTGCAAATTGCCATATCGTGAGCATGTTTCACATAGTGTCCAAAAATATACTACACAAACTGTAAGAAACTTGATTTTATGCACAACAAAGGATCTACCCTTAGCATTTTTACAGATAACTAACAGGTTACCTACACATCCATTCTTATTGACATATTCCTTCTTTAAATCAATAAGGTTAATTCCATACTTGATGTTTGAAAATTTGGAAAGGAATTGTGAGGTTCCGTTCCAGACAAAAGTTAAAGAAATAGGTCACTAGCTTGCATACAGAAAAACTGATTTCACTCTTGTATAGGAATATATTTGTTTGTTTATTTATTTAAATACAGGAGTGGATATGAGCTCACATTTCCTATGAGGGTCTTTCTCTTGATACTTGGAAATAGATGAGGAAAGTCTTCGAATCAGGGTCTCAGAAATGTAACTAAAAAGAATCTCTATGTCTTTAATTCTGAGTGTGGATATTTATTCATATTTAATTCACAGCCTTCACCCTCCAAGGTGGGAGAATTTTTGGTGAAAGTTCTAAAATAAATTTTTTAATCTTTTTCTTTTTTTCCCACATAACTTGCCAAACTCAGACTTTTAATGTGAATGCTTTCATTTATAGATATAGGTAGAATAATTTTAGTAAAATTAAAGTTGTAGAAGTGCTGCTATTCCACACACTTTTCTCCCAGAAAGAAAAGTGACAAACCACCTACACACAGGAGAATATTTTTTTCTTCTTCAAATAATGCCATACCCTTGCAAATGTAGCCATTTTACATGTGTGGTTTTGCTGTAGTTTTGAAAGAATAATTTTATAATAAACCCTGAAATTCACTGCATGTGGGTGATTTCACTAATAATAAAGGGATGAATTTCAAAGGAGCAGGGTTCTGGTTCCTCTCTACTCATTCTCCTCATTGATGTTCCGTCTCAGGCTCCTCTCTGGAATTCAGCGACAGCGCAGTCACAACAGTAATGAGGTAGTCTCTTGAGGAATGGATTTACTCAGCACTCCAAGCCACTCCAGTTACAGATATTTTCCCCAAAGTGCATTGCTTGAAGAGAATGATTCTTTGCCGCTACGTTGCCGTGAGGCATTTACCAGGATACTGAGACCAGTCATTCATTTCCTAAGGCAAACTGGGGTCTGTGGACTGTCAGTGAACCATGGATCGCTTGATGTTGTCCCATGGAGAGCTCTCTGGTCACAGGGTGGAAGCTTTCCTCCTTGTTTCCAGCTGCTATATTGCACTAAAGACAGCTAGAAATACATTGAATACTTCCCTAACATTAATTTCCCTTGTAAGCAATTGCTGCTGCTGCTACAGGGATTTTAAGGGTTCTGAAGTGAACGAAACAGTCCGACATGGTTGTAAAGAGTTATGGAGGTTACTGAGACAATGTCTCCACTGGGATGCAGAATTGGAAATCCCTTGAGAAGGAGTGCTTTCCAGTTTTGAGAGAGTGTAGAAAGATCGATAACCAATTGATCATTGTTTGGATATTTTTTGACATATTTTGATTCAAATTCTGGAAGAAAATTCTGCAGCATGTTTGTGAAGGTGTTTTGGCTGTGGTGACTTCTGGATTGATCTGGTGCTTTAATTGCTGTCCATATTGGAGAGAGCAAAAAACACTACACTTTCTTCAGTATGCCATAATACTTGTAACTTTACATGAAGATAATGATAATGATTATAATTAAATCTTATACTTCAGCCAGCCACTAGGAGTGGAATACTGTTTTCTATGGCAAATAACTGGAGAGATTTACTCCCTTCACGTCTCCTAGAGCGTCAGTGACGGACTACATTTGAAGACAGACAAGAGCTGGTGGGAAATATTCTAGTATCTTCTTCCTTTGACACTCAGCTGGGGAGTTTTTCTTAGAGGTTCACAGGAAAGAGATTACCCAGACCAGGACGTGGAAGGAGTGTAGGTCCAAGTTAGTTTGGCAGGGTATTCTTGGTATGGCAGGTATTCTTGACTTAGCAAGCATTTTTAACTTCCTAGGAAGGATGATCTGATTGTTTCATCTGGTCATGCATTCCTCAGCAATTAATTTTTTTTTAATTCCTTGTAAGGAATTAAAAAAAAAGTACTGAAAGAGTTTAACACAAATGAAGTGAATTGCAATTAATAAAACAATAGTTTATTACAGGTGCAACTGGGATTTACATTAATGCTAAGTAAAAAAAAAAGAAAATGCACAGTTTTAAAAGGCATATATTTTATAGTGAATATTTTTGTTTCCAAAATCTCTGAGCATATCTTCATAGTTGTTCAAAAATATGCAATGGTGATATGCCTGTGTCATCACTGATATTTCAAGAAACATAGATGACCTAAGCCATAAAACCATTGAGAGCACCTATCCCTGTGGCTATCCTGTAACCCTTACCTGTACTTCTGTACAGAAAAAAGATCCTCTTTATGGTCACATAAAATGAACGTAACTACTCAAAAGTAAGACTCAGTTAGTTTTCCCAGAGAGCTTCAAGGTTTGGTCCAGAAAGGCATTAGTCTGCTAGCCTGCAACAAAAACTACAAAGCTGATTATTCTGACCAATTCAAGAGAAAAAGGAAAAAGAGACAGAAAAAACCACAAACCTAGGGAACAACAATTCGTGTATAGATCACAAATTCTTGAAGGAAAGCAGGTAGGTTTGACACTCTTCCATTTACTAGCAGTGAGTTATGTTGAAATGTATGCCTATAAGAAGTAATGTGTGGTTTGGATTTGGTTTGGTTTTGTTGTGTTGTTTTTTGTTTTGTTTTGTTGTTTTTTTTTCTTTTAAGCATATTTTAAAATAATTTACATAAGTATTTATGTATGCAGTGGTGTGTTGCTGTGTGGCTCAGCAAATACTAAAGAACCAACAGTTAATTATTCTAACCTAATACTCTAATACTTTTATTTTATACACACAAACAGGAACAGAATGAATAAGATTTTTAACTTAGTGTAGTGAGGTGCAATAATGATAAAAACTGAAAGCTTCAAATACAATATATTAATATACAAATGTGAAAATACTTGAATTTTTCAAGATCTCTAAACACTTTTATCAAAATAAGAGTGTAAAGACATGTTAAGCTATTTGAAAATTAAATTATCTTCTAGGGAAAAGAGAACTGAAATAAAATAAACAACGAAATGACCCAGAAAATACATTTTTTCCTTAATAGTTTGCTGGACATTTTAGGAAAATGTATGGGTTATTTTTTTGCCTCTAATTGAGTTTTCAATGAAAGCCAAAATATTATTTATACAACTTTTTTGTCTAGTTCCTCTTCTATAAATTTAATCTAACTGGTGGTGCTACAGATGATTTTCAAACAACTGTAGCAGAAAGGGTTTTTACATGATTGCAAAACTTCAGATTGCACAGTCCTGAGCATTCAGGTTTTATTTAGCAGGTCTCTGAATGTCTTCATCTCATATAGAGAGTAGTCTTAGTACCTAACAAGAGTACTTCATAGATGCTCTCATCAGCTTTTAGGGAAAGAGTACATGATTTAAAACATATGCTTAAACTCTGGAAACTATTTAATGCTAAATTGCTTTATTATTTTAAACACAAATTACATAAAGTTAAATGAGTGTAGCTTTAACATAGTGAAAATATTTTCAGCTAATAATGGAAAATGAAACTGTACATTTAGCTTTGCTAATATTTTCTCATTAATGTTTGAAAATACTCCTTTTGTTCTCCATTCACTTGTAAGAATTTCCAATACAGTAACTGTTATGGGTTAAGTTCTAGGGCTATGTAAACCTTTCAGGGTCATTCTCACCAGTAAATGAAATAATCATATACTTTTCTTTGTTCATAGGCACCTCTCAGGCAAGGTTTCTTTTGCATATATTCCTAGACATAAAGGATATATTTTTTTTAGATACTTTATAGGCTATTTTCATTAAAGAACAAAGGAAGTAGTGACTTAAAGATTGATGGGCAGTAAATTGGCTAACAAGCCACACTCAGAGGGTGGTGATTAATGTTTTTACTCAGACTGGCAGTCTCTCACAAGGCAGGTACCCTGGAGACTGATGATGGGCCCCATGTTGTTCAACATCTTCATAAATGATCTTGATGATGGGATTGAAAGCTTCTTCACCACATTTGTTGATGACAATAAACTGGGTGGTGAGGTGGGCACTTCAGATAGGAAAGCCATCTTACAGAGAGACCTGGACAGCCTGGAAGAACAGTAGAAAGTTTAACAAAGACAAGTGCAAAGTTTGCACCTGAGATGAAATAACCAAAGTTCCCAGCACAGGCTAGGATCTGTGTGGCTGGGGAACAGCATTGCTGAAAGGGACATGGGGGTCCTGGTGGACAGCAAGCTGAATACGGGCCGGCATTGTAGTGCTGCAGCAACAAAGACAAATCAGATCATGGGCTGCACCTGTAGGGTCATTACTAGCAGAGATAAAGATGTGATCATCCCACTCTACTAAGTGCTAGTCAGGTTGCACCTGGAGTACTGTGCCCAGTTCTGGTCTACACAATTCAAGAAAGGTGTGGAAAGGCTGGAGGGGGTCCAGAGGAGTGCCATGAAGATGGTCAAAGGGTTAGAGAATCTGTCCAGTAAGGAAAGACTGAAGGAGTTAAGTCTTTTCTCCCTGAAGAAGAGAAGGCTCTGGGGGACCTTATCACAGTATACTAGCACTTAAAGGGTATCTGCAAAGAGTATAGAGGCTCTCTCTTCACACGGAGCCACACGGAGAAGACAAGGGACAATGGGTACAATTTGCACTGGGAGAGGTTTCATCTCAACAGAAGAAAGAAATTTTTTACAGTGAGAAAAATCATTCCCTGGGATGACTTCTCCATGGCCATGGTGGAGTACCCATAAATGGAGATTTTCAAGATGTGATTGGACATGGTGTTAGATAACCTCATCTAGTCTCCTTTTCCCACAAAAAGTTGAACCAGATGATCTTTTGAGGTCCCTTCCAACCTGAGCTGTCCTATGAATCTATGAAACAAACAAACAAACAAAAATCCCAGCTGTCCCATAATTTCTCTCACTCTATAAAATATTTCAGAGGCTAAAATATTTTAGAAGTTAAAATAATTTTATGTCAAATCTTTGCAAGGCTTTTTTTTGCTGACACATTTTCTTTATATTAAAGAATAGCACAAAGGTTCTTTGAGGCAAGGAAAAGAGTTTTTGGGAAAAAGGTTTTGCTGCTGCCACACAGTCACTAAAGCTGTTAAGCTACTTAGGATGGGATGGAAATTGAAATTTTATTGAAGTTGATGTATTTTACAGAGACATAACAGTTTCAACAAGAATTGTAAACAGGATGATTTCTTAGGAAAAGTGTCAATACCTTAGTATTTCTCAAGAGAGTACAAAACAAGAATCCAAAGGCAACAGAGACAGACAAAAATAAATTGAATTTAAAAGGCAATATTTTCAGCCTGAAAATGGATATTCTGACAAAACTGATTCTCAGCTGCATTTAAAGTATTTTTTGTTGTTCCAATGTAAAAATAAGTATTTTAAAACCTAATTTTGTGGAATTATCTCAAGATGGAATACCTGGTCTCTCAAGAGGTCTAATACTTTCCTTATTAAAACTGTCAATTTAGTACAGAACAGATAATATAAGACAAGTAGTATCTGCCCTTAACATTTCTGTATCTTCCACCCTTATGAGGATCTGTTATAGCCTGAGATTTCTTTTGTAGGAGGAGGAGTAGTGGGGATGCTGTTTCTGTTTTGATTTTTGCTTAAAAGTAGCCTGAAAATACGTATTTCTATAGAAAAGAAACATTTTAAAAACAGAAATTGTAATTGTTGCTGTTACCATTAAAGGGGATTATCTCATTTTAGCTACACTAGCAGATATGGGTAATCCTCAGCTCACAGCTTCTGTACAAGCACTTCCATATCTAACAGGCTAAGAGATTGCAAAAAGGGGCAAGTGCAAATCTAATACCTATGTGACATCAAGTTTAGATTATTTCATTCAGTGTGGCTAGAAAAATGTTAAGACATTTATTTGATTTCAGAAAACAGCCATTTATTCACTGTGTTGACACAAGGACAGTGCCGACCTTAATCTTCTGGGCCTTTATGGACCTGGCTTATATGACACCACAACACACTGCCTGTTCTAATTTCTGCAAGATGGCAACTTGCCCCATCATCCGTGTTTCCCAGGAGTCATGACATTGCCAGCCTCAAGGGTGAAGCTCAGGAGAAGGAGAAGATGGGGCTTCTTTGGCAACATGCCCACAGTCTCAGAACTGATTATGAGAAAATAAAGGGACCAGTCATTTCCCAGGCTTCAAAACACAGACGCAAAGTAATTTCTTCCACTGAGTATTTCAGCAGGTGCAGCTTAAAACAGTAGTAAAGGGGTTAGGTGAAAAATTAAAGGATTTGAGAAAATGCAAGGTTCTTGCCTCTCAGAAGAAAAAAACAGGGACAGGGGAAGAAGGGCAGTTACTCTACTTTTTAAAATGTGCCTGAATAATACTTAGAGGTAAAAGAAGAAAAGGAGACCATACACATTTCTGGATTCAAATTCTTTGTGAATGAAACAGCCACTCACATTATGTCATCACATTAGAATTTGAAGGTTTAAATTAAAAGAATGATCATTGTTTTTGTAATATTTTTTTTTTAAAAAGTAAGTTACTTGATCTAAACATGTAGATTTTGTGCAACGTTATCTCACTAGTTAGTCAAGTTTACATTCACGTAATGGTACAGAAATTGAAGAAAGAGACACCTTTTCTAAGTGTCCCTTCCTCCTTCAAAATCAATCAACTAAAAAACATGTACTCAGTGGTTTACCAAATGGTCATGAAAAGAAGAGCCAACAAATTAGTTTCAAGTAGTATTGATCTTTTTCCTACAGATTTTCCTTCTGGATGGTGTTCAGGCACCAGTGGTGGCTTTTTTACTCACCCATTTTTCATTGCTTGCCCTAGGAAATGTACCTTGTGCTGTGGAGCCAAATATATCTCCTTTGATGCTGCAATTTGTGTGATCCAGGCAGTTAGAGTCATCTCTCTGATGGTAAAACTTTATAATGTATCTTGATTGATACCTAGGAAATAAGCATCCTTGAAAAAATGCAAGATTCTTGAAGCTGTTAATTTCAGCTAAGGCTTTACGGAGTCAAATAAAGCAATTAAACTGCAGTGAAGGGTCATAAAATCAACTGATGATGCTGTGAGTTTTAGTGATATTACTCGCAGGTGGCATGAACAATATGCTTTGCACAGTTGGTTGTCTGGATAAACCGAGTGAAAGATAAGAGAAGTTAGTATTTTTAAGATAAAAATAATATCACTTACAACTATAAATGGAATTTTACTAGGCTGAGAAAGTAAAGGATAAATATGAATTATTTGTATAACTGTACTCTGCATGGCAAGATCAGTTACATACGATAACATCACAGTCTTATAAGCAGGTCAATGGGCTTTTCTATTGAAAAGGTTATTTGATATTTTCCATGATAAGACTCATTTTAGTCACATACACACTTTCCAAACTTCAATGATTCAAACTTATTGAAATTTACCCATTTGATATCAGCCTCTGATCAACTATTTTCAAGCATTTTTCAAAAACAAGTCCAGTGAGCAAGTTCCAACAATGTTCTGATAATATTCCTGTAATGAAAGATTTTCTGTATGATACTAAATTGTGTGGATAAGTATGGTACTTACTATGAAAAAAAAATACAATTTTTACTGTTGTGCATTGCAGGATCAATATGTTGTTCAGTGAGCAGCTTGGCCAGTTGTTCCATTATGTATTATTTGCATGATGCAAAATTCCCTTGACTTGAAAAAGGGACTTGAATCATTGACTGCAATGGGACTTTGCCTGACAATGACACACCAGAATGTTGCATATTCAAATGGGTCAGAGATACAGAGCAATCTTTGATCCCAGCTGTACAGTGATCACATTATTACTACAAATACTAGAATTCATTTGCTTCTTAACTGAGCGCATATATATAAACCAAAATTGCATCCTTCTCTTAAAAACAAACAAGCAAACAGGCAAACGCCACTGACCCACCCTGACTCACCCTTCCGACTTTTCTTTAGGATCATGTAATAATTAGTAAAGGATAAATTTGAATAGTTTTGAAAGCAAAAAGAAATTTGATACTTTCAAACTAGGTGAAGATATATGTAGGCAAAATCAATGGAAATCAGTTGACACTGACAAACTAGAAGAGAGATGAAATGAACAAAAATAAATTGGATGAGCACTTCATAATCATAGTATCATAGAATACCAAGTTGGAAGGGACCTCAAGGATCTTCTGGTCCAAACTTTCTTGGCAAAAGCACAGTCTAGACAACATGGCCCAACACCATGTCCAGCTGAATCTTAAAAGTGTCCAGTGATGGGGAATCCACCATTGCCCTGGGAAGATTATTCCAATGGCTGATTGTTCTCATTGTGAAAAATGTTCCTCTTGTGTCCAACCAGAACCTCCCCAGGAGTAACTTGTACCCATTACCCCTCATCTTTTCCATGTGACTCCTTGTAAAAAGGCAGTCTCCATTTTTTTGTAGCCACCCTTTAAACACTGGAAAATGGTGATAAGGTCTCCCCTTCTTTTCTCAAGGCTGAACAAACGCACTTCTCTCAGCCTTTCCTCATATGGCAGGCTTCCCAGTCCTTTGATCATCTTGGTGGCCTTTCTCTGGACCCTCTCCAGCTTGTCCACATCTTTTTTGCATAGCGGGGACCAAAATTGAACACCATATTCCAGGTGTGTCCTGACAAGCGCTGAGTAGAGTGGGATAATGTTTTCTTTATCTCTGCTGGTGATGGCCTTGTTGAAGCAACCCAGCATCTTGTTGGCTGTCTTTGCTGCTGCAGCATGCTGTTCACTCATGTTGAGCTCGTTGTTCAGCAAGACCCCAAGGTCACAAATCACAGAATCACAGAATGGTCAGGGTTGGATGGGACCTCTGGAGATCATCTAGTCCAACCCCCCTGCCAGAGCAGGGTCACCTACAACTGGTTGCACAGGACGGCATCCAGGCGGGTTTTGAATGTCTCCAGAGTGGGAGACTCCACAACCTCTCTGGGCAGCCTGTTCCAGTGCTCTGCCACCCTCAAAGTAAAGAAGTTCCTCCTCATGTTAAGATGGAACTTCCTATGTTCAAGCTTGTGCCCATTACCCCTCGTCCTATCAATGGGCACCACTGAAAAAAGACTGCTCCCATCCCCCTGGCATCCTCCCTTCAAGTATTTGAAAGCATTAACAAGATCCCCCCTCAATCTTCTTTTCTCCAGACTAAAGAGACCCAAATCCCTCAGCCTCTCCTCATATGAAAGATGTTCCAATCCCCTAATCATCTTTGTAGCCCTTTGCTGGACCCTCTCCAGCAGATCCCTGTCCTTCTTGAACTGGGGAGCCCAGAACTGGACGCAGTATTCCAGATGCGGCCTCACCAGGGCAGAGTAGAGGGGGAGGTTGACCTCCCTCGACCTGCTGGCCACACTCCTTTTGATGCACCCCAGGATGCCATTGGCCCTCTTGGCCGCCAGGGCACATTGCTGGCTCATGGTCATCCTGTTGTCCACCAGGACTCCCAGGTCCCTTTCCACTGAGCTGCTCTCCAGGAGGTCAGCCCCTAACATGTACTGATGCATGGGGTTATTCCTCCCCAGATGCAGTACCCTACATTTACCCTTGTTGAATTTCATTAAGTTCCTCTCTGCCCAACTCTCCAGCCTATCCAGGTCATGCTGTAAGGCAGCACAGCCTTCTGGCGTATCAGCCACTCCTCCCAGTTTAGTGTCATCAGCAAACTTGCTGATGGTACACTCTATCCCTTCATCCAGATCATCGATGAATATATTGAACAGGACTGGACCCAGTACTGACTAATTCACCAGCGGGCCAATATTTTCCTTCTGTTTCTGCTTGCTTACATACCTGAAGAACACTTTCTTGCAGTTTTTGACCTCTCTGGCCGATTTTGATTTGAGCTAAGTTTTTGCTTTTCTAAATGCATCTCTGAATGTCCTGGCAATGCCCTTGTAGGTCTCAATGGGTATTTGTTCTCTTTTTCATCTCTGATACATTTCTCTTTTTGTTTTGAGCAGACTCAAAAGCTCACAGTTAAGCCAAGGAGGTCTCTTGCTCGACCTACTTCCCTTTCCTTTAGAGGGGATGAACTGGTTTTGTGCTTCCAGGAGAGCATTCCTGAAAAACTTCCAGCACTTGCTAGCTCCATTATCCTCCAGGGAAGTTTCCCACAGAAACCCTCCCAACTGAGCTCTGAGTGAGATGAAGTTTGTTCTTCTAAAATCTAAACCCTTTGCCTTAGTACTAACCTTCAGCATGCTCAGCAGAATCCCAAACTCCACAATATTGTGATCATTTCAGCCAAGGCTATCACTAACTGATATATTACAAAGCAGGTTTTCTTGGTCTGGGAGTCACAAGTCCAGCAGTGCCTCATTCCTGGTTGGCACATCTAATATTTGTATGAGGAAGAAGTTCTCTGCACGTTCCAGGAACTTCAAGGGTGACATGTGAGTTGCTGTATTGTCCTCCAACAAGTGTCTGGGTCGTTGCAGTCACCCATAAGAACCAGGTTCTGCTGACCCAAAGCTTGTGTAAGTGACCCAACTATTGCTTCATTGGCCTTATTGTTTTGGTTTGGAGGCTGGTAGCAGATGCCTGCTGTAAGATCCCCCTTGGAAAATTTGAAACTTAAATGAATAATTAAATAGAGCAGAAATCTATAATGTTAACTATATTTAATTCACGGACTGTAACAAGATGTCATGCAATCAGTACAAGTTGTTTGGATTGTACTTCTAGATTAGTAGATAAAGTATTGAGAACATTATAGCAAAAATTAATGGATATTTCCAGACAACTTTCAAAAATAGTACATTAACCTGCTGCCCGATACTTAGAAAAATCAAAACAATTTTTTTACATATGGATTCCTTTGTCTTCAGCTATCACTTTATTTTACTAACTACACTAGAGATTATTTTGACCAGATTAAACAAATATATAGTGTGCATAATAATTATTTTACGTAATAATTATCTGTGAATATACACATTTACTGAATTCCAAAATATTTTGTGCTAAAGTTATGCCTGAATTAGGAAAACACAGGCACAGCTACATATTATGTTTTAAGATAGTCTTATCAGAAGGAGATAAAAAAACCCAACTGTTGAGTTCTGTTGCTATGTATCTACTTGCACTTAACCAAACAGAAGAGAGTCAAGTAAATGATGAGAACTGATGTATTGTATGTGTGCAATAAAATACAGTTCACTTCAGCTTTGCAACAAAAGTCAGCAAAAATCACAACCTGTCACAGACATCGATCGATGTCAACACTGTACAACACTGTACATGACAAGCAGTCAAAGGAACCCCTTCTCTTAAACAACTTGTCAGATTTGTTGGTGCAATCTTTTGGCTTCCTGGAAGTTAAGAAAAGGAGGAAAAATAATGAAGATAAGACAAAATGCTTCCTTTTCTTTGTTAAAAATCACAGTCGAACAAAGACCTATTTAGAGCAACCTCACTGCTAAACACATAGGTGCTACCCACTGAAGATTTCTAATGAGAAACGGGCTTTACAAACTGGACAGTAGTCAGAATTCTCAAAGAAAGAAAGAAAGAAAAAGAATGAAAGAGACAGATAAAGAAAGAAAATAAAGAACACGGTCACTGATGCTTTAATGAGAAAAAGGCACACGAGAAAATAACTTCTCTACATGAAAAATTTCTGAGATCTTTTTATCCCACACTTTAATAGCCAGTCCAGAGAAAATATCAGATGAAGGAAAGATTTCTCCCTAGCCTATAAAAGTAATTGAACTTTTAATTCCCCCCATCTTTCCTGAACAATGACAACATCCAGTTGATCAATAATTCCTACAAAAAACTTAACTGATTATGTATGATCTCTTGGAGTGAAGTCACAAAAGCAGCCTTCACGCAGTGTATCTTAACCCATGCTCTTGCGAGCTGACCCACTGTTTCATGGTGGGGAACAGCATTTTCTGCAACAATAAGTAAATCCATCTTCACGTCTTTTCTGACTGATGTCACTTTGGTTTTATATCATAATTCTTTATTCTTTATAATTAAAAAAAAACAAAAAAAAAACAAAAAAACAAGGAAGTTGCCTAATCTGTTTCATTTATTATTCACATTTGTTAGGTTAATGTCCTGGTCCTGGTGGTGACAGGGTTATATTTCCCGAGGATCTGGCCTGGGACACAGGTATTCCATACATATCACGCCATGCCTACTCTATAGTGGGGAGCTGGCTGGGAGAGGGGGCAGGAAGTCGCTTCTCAGAGTGGGCTGGGCCTTCCCAGGTCCAGTCAGTGAGCCGTGGTACCGTAATCACATTTGTACATTCCTCTACTGGTGTTACTGTTGTTGTTTTCCTCTTTCCTTTGCTGTTCTGTTAAACTGCCTTTATCTCAACTACGTGGGTGTGTTTTACCTTTTTCTTCCAATCCTCCCCCACTGCTGTGAGGAGGTTGAGCAAGTGGCCATGTGGTTCTTTATTGCCGGCTGAGGCTAAACCATGACAGTTAGTTAAAACAAAACACCAGAATATTCAGTTGGGATGTATAATTCTTTTGTTAGCTCTCAATATTTCTTTCTACATATCCTATGTAGAGTTTGACTGAACAAGCATTCTGTAAAGATGTCTGCTTTGTCATGTACAACATTTCACATTTTTCTAAAATTCTACCACATCTAAAGAGGGAATAGCTTAGATTTGGGTTTGGGGTTGGAGTTTTAGATTTGTATTTTGCATTGTGTTTTTCATTCATCTTTATCTGTTTCAGGCCCATTCAATTTTTTGTTGCTTTGTTTGTTTTCTTTTTTTAATATAAATTTAACAGTTGTGTTCAGTTATTTGGCTGAAATTAAATGAACTCTTTGTCTTCACCCTCCTGAAGCTGAATATCACTTGAACCTAACGTTCCGAGACCTGTTTATGACCTATTTAATTTGGTGGTTTGTGAATAAACTGTCTTCTGTGCCTTTAGAAAGAACCTTGAAATATAATTCCTCCTTCAATTCTCCTACGTTACATTACTCACTTTTTAGGGAAGCAACATTTAGCCCATTCTAACATTCCCTACCATAATCAGCAGGGATTACTATGATTTCTTTACATTTCAGTGCAATAACCATTAAGGTCACTAGCTTCTAATGAAAGTTTATGAAGAGTGGAGCCTTTCTTAATTACCTGCTTTTCATTTAAGATATTTAAAGCCATTAAAAGGCATTTCACCATTTGTTTACCCCATTCATTGGCCCTTAATGTACTAACTTCTACAAGGCTGATTAATCATCATTCCCATCCAACAGAGAATGCCGCCTACAATGAAAATCTCTTAGACTTTCATCCGATGGTGTATCATATACACTGTAATAAAGCTTTCAAAACATGCCTACCAATGGAAGGCAAACTTTGATATGAAAAAAGATGAACAACACTTCAAGGTGTTGCTTAGAGATTTTTGTTTGTTTTGTTTTTTATTTCTGATCCTATCCCAGGGTTCATATTTATTCATGTGTTCAGTTTGGTTGTTCTTTTCTCTTTTTGTCATTTGCTATGTTATTATGCTGTTCACCTCTTATATTTCCTTTTATTCTACTCTTTTTCCTCTTTCCTTGCAGTCATAAATTTGTTTTTTTCATTAAACAACATATTTAAGAGGTGATAATTAGCACTCAGAAAGAGCTCCCTTCTGTGACTTATATTGTTATTGGAACATTAGCAATCCTCTTCACTCTGCAGAGTTAAGAAGTCTGTTAGAAGTTACAGACAGATTTTAGAAGTCTTGAATACCAAAATAAGAGTCTATATTTATGGAAACACCTGATGTTGAAGGAGCAAAGCCAGTAAAAATGCTTAACCATGATTCATTCATTTAAACTTCAGAAGTTAGCACGTAACGAATGATTCAACTATCAAGAAAGTCACTCAATTAAAATAATGTCATCAATTTGCCTCATAGGAAAGGTTTGAAGCTGTGTAGTTGTTAAAATTGATGATGACTGTATGACTCTCAGGATATGAAAAACTGCATAGCCTGCTACAGGAAGAGTGGAACTAATGATTAGTTCAAAAAGAAGCCAACAACTCGTACAGAAAATGATGCTAATATGTTTGGCTTTCTTTTATTTTAATGATAAATTCTCCATGCCACTATTTATTTATTTATTTATTTATTTATTGCTCAGTAAAACAACAAATTTAATGAATCAAGGTGCAGGAATTTGAACAGAGAAACTGATAAATAAACCCAAGTAGAACTGCCAAGTCCCTGTTTCTACATGATATCACATTTGTAGCCATTTTAAGTTTCCTTGTTCTCAACCACTATTTTAACAATTTGTTTTCTCATTGACTGTCAGATGGGTTTCACATCTGAACTTTGGAAGCAAAATTGGTTTTAATTATTCAACAGCAAAAACTTAACATCTAGTATGTAAATATATCCATACGTATGTTCTTATATACACCACTGAGTATATATGCATACAAAGAGAGAGAGAGAGGATTCTGTGACCCCAGCAAGTTTCCTGGACTAGGAGCTGATAAGCCAAATATAAAAATCTGACAGCGCAACTTTCAAGCAAGTTGCATGTTTCTAAATTGAAGGTCTCCTCAACAATCACGATATCAACACAGACATGTTCTGAAAGTAACGTCTGGCCTGAACTGAAAATTATAACAATAATAAAACTTTGTACTCCAACACGGTAGTTGTGAGTTCATGTATATTAGTTTCAGTTTTTTAGTGTAAGCACTGACATAGCCATTTTAAAAATACTGTTTCTTATAATAGGAAGCATGCATGAAAACAGATGAATGATGACTCATTAAGCATAAATAAGAAAAGCAGCTATCATAGCATATATTCTGTGAGGAAGCGGATAGTGACTGATTTGACTGTTTGTACAGCTTGCATGTAGGAGCCATCCATATCTGTCCTCCATGGAAAGGAGATATGAAACCTATATTCAGTTGTATTTGAAGACATCGTGGAAGAGGAACAAAGTGTTTTTTTAGTGATGTAGGAACAATCTAATACAAAGAAAAAAGTACAATGGATGCTTGATTTTGTATATCACTGGATCTACTGGATATCAAGGGGATTTATACTTTTCTAATAAATAGTTTCTGCATGTTCCTGGTGTTTATCAGTGAGTAAACCAGTAGTGATTATATGAATAACCTCTAAGCTAGACTCAGAAATTAATTAAAATTTAGCATTGCAATATCTAACTTGAATGCCCAATGTACCAATATGTCATAGGATATTAAAATGCCTTTTAACACCTTGTCTCCCTGGAGAATGAGAGGGAACGCACCTGAGTAAAGTACTCATAAAAGGTATCATGTAGATAGAGGAAGACCTAGTATCACCAGAAGATATCAAAGATGGGAATTATGCTTTATAGGAACCAGTGAAGTAAATCTGGAACAAAGTAAGCTTCTGTCTCTGCTGGGATATACTGCCATTGTCTCTGAATTAGTCCTGAAATTCACATCATTATTCTCTCACACAAAGAGGATAGCATCCTTTACAGTCTTCCTATTCCTCCTTATGTGATAGATGTCAATGTATGTTCTAAAAAATTTGGGATGATATTAAAGAAAAATGTCATCAGCATTAGTCTCAAACTCTGGCAGTTGGTAAAGACAAGGATAAAAAAGGCATTTCTTTAGTAATCCAAACTTTCAAAATTAAATATTAGACATCTCAAAATATACTAAGGATCAAAGAAACAAATAGAAGAAGAAAATGTGCACTATATTCAAAAGTGATGACAGTTTTGTGTTCCTACTAACAGGAAAATGTAACTATGGCAGATACTTTGCACATATGAAATCTGGGAGCCATATTTTTCCCCAGTTGCCAATAATAGCATGATGATGTGTTTGACCTTTTGATCAAGTGTTTTAACCCTGAGGCACTGCAGGCATAACACTACCAGTATGAATGGTTTAACTAGATTGCAATTATTGTAGAGCTGGGTTTTTTTAGGATATCAAACCAAACCTTCTTTTCTTTCCCCCTGCCCCCTTGTTATGTGTCTAAATAACTCCCATGAAATTAAATAAATGTTCTTTACAGGGTGGTTCCTTGAGACACCAAACATATAATTTAGTAAATGTTACAACTTATCACTTTTAAGTCAAAACATGGAAAAAAATACTAACAATAAAAATGAATTTTAAAAGATAACAAAATAGAAACCTTGATGTAAGAGAATGCTCTAGTTACCATGGAAACATGTTGAACATCAGCTTTGAAAACAAGGTTCCTTTTTTCCCACTTATTAGTCAGGCCACAAGACACAAAATCTCTGACATCCCTAACTAGCTCTTCTGGAATCTGCATAAAAAAGAGCATTTAAAACACTTACGTGGAACAACAACAGTTCCCTTCATGGTAACTTACCAGTCTTCAGTTTGACCTGTTTGTGGACAAAGCAAAAAATGCACAGGTCATTCGTATGAGCTTGCTAGCATCAGAAAACTGTATGTGTTTTTGGAAAAGAGCAAAATATAAAGATTTATATATTCATTTGGGGATGATTTTATGAAGAACCTCATGTCTGTCATTCTCCAAGTCTTTGACATTTTGTATGACATCACTGACAGCTGCTAAAATAACTTATAACAGTTAGGATCTAACCTCATCAAGTAGCAGAGTGTGTTTAGATGTACCCTGCGTGCCCTAGGTGCCAGAAGAAGTATGAATACAAATGTCTTATGAGTTAAAATATATAAGGGATGAAATAAGGAATAATGGAAGTAAGGAATAATCAGGTAGAAAAATTCTTATTGCAACCAATTTGATTAGGTATTTTTGAAGGTCCAAGCAAATTAAAAATACCCTGGAATTTAGAAGGGTTCTAAATATTTTATTCTAAAAATTCCAGAAAAAATGGTCTTGTAAATATAGCTGCTACAGATGAAAAAAAAAGAAACAGTCTTATTTATTTAATAGGAACATCTGTGTGATTTCCACTAGAGGGATAATTTTAAGCTTTCATCTTTGAGTTCTGCAGTCTTGTCCTGGTAAGTTAATACCTTTTCACTTAGAAGTTACTTTTAATCACCAAGAAAAACATTATTCTTTTATTAAAAATTATTCTTTTCAAAAGGCCACAATGGGGATTTTTCACTGCATTTGCTTTAGCTAAATATTGTATATACAAATATTTCTACCTGCTTATTTGTCTCAATGTTTTATCTTCTATTTCTCCACAGTACAGTTTGAGAGGAAGAGTTTTTTTAACTGTTGTCCTAAAATCCTAAAATCGATCTGAAGAAGATCTCCATGCTTGAAAACTATCCTACCTGGGGAAAAAAAAAAAAAAAAAAAAAAAAGGATATTACTGTCTTCCACAATCTTTTTCATACTAATTGGTCGTAAGTTCTGACATTTGTGCATGGACCACCATTGACGTTATGTGAGTTATGTATCCCCACAAATATTAAGAGGTTTTGGTTGCTCTTAATATTTAAGTTTGTTTTCTTGTTGGGGAAGCGAGGGTGTTAGGGATTTTTTTTTTTTGTAGATATGTACCATATGGATGTACTTTTTGGCTCTCTACCTTTTCTCAGTTCAACTTGGGATGTCAAAAGTACGAGTAAATGATGAGGTCTTCTGCTAAAGGAAGGTCACCAGAGGAATACATTGGAGATTTGTGGTGGGATCTGTATTGTTTAATTTATTCACAAATGACCTGGAAAGGGAAGTGAGCAGAAAGCTGACTGATGATCTAAAATTATTAATAGTGGTAAGAATAAGGACAGATTGTGAAGAAGTGGAGAAATAATATGTAAATTTGAGGGACTGGGGAATCAAAGTGTAGGTGAAGTTCAATAAAGATAAATAAAATACTGCACACAGGAAGAATAATCTTAATTTCACATATAAAATTATGGCGTCAGAGCTAACTTACTGCTCAGTAACAAAATCTTAGAGTAAAGATTAGATAGGTCATCTCAGTGCTCAGTAACAGTGAAAAGTTCAATCAAATATTGGGATTTATCAGAAAGAAACAGAGAACAAAACAGAAATCATCATTAATTCAGTGCAGAAATTCTTAATTTGCCTTGAATACAGTTGGAAATCCTGTTCCCCTTATCTCAAAAAAGATAGAGTAGAAAAAGAAGGGTCTCAATAACAGTGTTCAAAACTATGGAACAGCTTTTGTACAGTGAACAGATGAATAGCCTAAGTCTCTTCAGCATGGTGACTACTGAGGGGGAAATATGACAGAGATATACAAAATCAAAAGGAGCATGGAGGAACCGAATAGGAATCAGTGTTCCCCAGTTTTTTTCCCATAAAATATAAGGGATGCCAAATGAAAATAGCTAGAGGCAGGTTCCAAAACCCAAACACTTTTCCTGCTTAAAAAGAAATACAACTAAAATATAATAATTAAAAGTTTAAAAAATCAACAAGAAAGAAATATTTCTTCATGCAATAGGTAATAGACCTGTGAAACTTACTGCTGAAAGACATGGTAGAGGGAAATATTTATAAGCATTAAATGAGAGACTGGGAAAAATTAGGAAGATATATATTTTGTGTTATTAAATAGATAGAAATCACCTGTAGCTCAGAAAAATTCACTGCAGTAGTTTGAGGATAGCATAGAAACATGCAACAGCTAGAGGATGGGGAAAATAATATATATGCTTACCTTGTTACAGCCCCTACACAGTCTTTAAGAGCACCTTTTTTGAACGAGCAGGGCACCTAAAATCTTAATACAATCATTCCTGCATTCTTAATATTTAAGGACAAATGCAAGATTAATGTGTTCCATACGTATTTTGAAACAATCCACATTAAAAAGGAGACCAAACTGATATCTTAATTGTCATTATTTCTTACAGATAACATCAGTGGAAGAGATATATATATGTCGTTTATTTAGTAAAAATGTTTTGCATTCTGAATAGTGATCTTATTGGGAAGTGTCACAGGCAACTACGTACAAGTAGACATGTACTTTTCTATTCATTTTGACCACTGGCATCTGTTAATATCTTGCAATTTTCATAATTTTTTTTATTGGGTTATTCTTTGGTATAGATATATGAACAATAGGTTGATAGGACTGGATGTAATTCTAAGTCTAGATTTACATTCCAAAATTGTGACATCTAAAATGTCTCAGAAAAATGAGAAAAAAAACAAATGGCAATAAAATAAAAGTAATGCACAAACTTTTTTATGGTGAAAGATAAATAATGGTGCTAAGTGACAAAAAGTTAAACAATCCAGTTAAATCTAGAAATCGTTTTCATTTAAAAACGCAAGCACACAAGCATAAAGGAAATACCACATATTGATATTCATACATGATAAGAATGGAAGAGTTCTGGTTAAGTCACCCATCTCTGTGTGATAATCATAAACTAATTTTCAAATAGTTGTCTCTTTTCTTTGGCTTGATGGGGTAAGAGGAAGCACTGCAATATAAAATCTTGAATCTCTGAGTATGTGGATCTGACTTTGTTCTTATCTGGAGAATATGCAGTACCACATGTATGTCAGAAATTTTCTCCTACAACAAAACCTGTGAAAGTGCGGCAATACTTACGGGAGGAAAAAATACCATGTTTTCATTTAAGAATTACTGTGAAAGAAGACTATAGCAAGTAGAGGTAAATAAAGCACAGCATTATATGGATGTAGACATGCATACGATGTTTGTTGCCAGTCCCGAATTTCCTAGTGAAAAACATTATCTATTCTCATTTAAACACCATGAATGAAGTGAAAATTCAGGATGGCAAGATATTCTGATAATGGTCCTTTCTATACGCCTATAGAATTGTCACAATACATGGTGATTATCTGATGAGAATGGTGGATGAAGAGGGGCACAGGCTACATTTCGTATCAGTTAGAGTATACTTTGAAAATTAAAGTTTAGAAAAACACAAATAAAACAAATCTTAATAAATTCTTTGGGGTACAGTGGAAGGGAGAACAAGTTAATTTGACATTGTTCTCAAGTGAAAAGTGTAGTGAGGTATAAGTAACAGTATGTCACCTACATTAACCAATAACCTAGTCACAGAAATAAATTTCATCCAATATGTGTTTGTTCTTAATTAAAAATAACGTTAGGAACAGTGATGTGAAGTGAAGAGCTTAAACTGGAGTACTTTCTTATCCAGGAGACTACAAAGCTATTTCATCAGTGAATCTCAAATTAAATTTCTCTAGTTCAAAAGAAGGACTAGCAAGTGTATCATTTGCTGGCTAGAACATTCTCATGGGAAATATGAAGTTTAATTTTCTGAAGCAGAAAAAGGAACTTTTCCTGTATCTCCAAGGGAATCCACATGTTCGCATTTTTATTCATGAAAGCTTGTTTGAAAGTGTATATCACTAAAGAACTGTGCTGTTTTAACTTTCACTACATGGATTGCCTCAAAAAACTTTCCAAATAATTCTGTTATTTCATGCTACTGATGAATTGTCATGTCATTACAGCTGAAATTGTGAAATGTTTTAAGTACTATCTCTACATAAATGCAGATCAACCTGTGCTTTAGTCATAAGTATACCCTACGTTATCCGTTGTTTTTTTTTCAGTGCTCAGAATGGAGAGGAAAGTGGGTGACATAAATCAGCACATATAAGAATAAGTCTGGATGACTGAATCAAAACTGTGAAACTGCAAGCTCTTTAAGATACATTGTTGGTTTTCATCACTGGCTGCTGATTTTATTCTTATTGAAACCCATTACAGTCACCATCAAATTCATTGACAAAATATATATCAAATTACATAACATTCTGATAAAACCAAAGATGATTACTTTGTTATACACAGTACTTTGGATATATATGAGAGTCACTGACTTTCCTCAGTCAGAATATCAGACCAACCTCAGTGATGTTTCTGCTGGAATATAGCTAACAAATTGTTCCAATAAATCCCAATGTATGAGTTTTATTACTATTACATACCGTATGGGTTAATGTTATCAACATTTTTATGCATAAAAGATGTAAGCTTCCTTTGGTACTAGGCACCGCTACGAATTCCACAGTAATCAAAACCTGTATTTCATTTTTTTCCAGCTATGCTTGTGGATTTTAACATCAGATGGCAAAATTCAGGTAACAGAGATCCATGAAGAAATACAAGGTCCTTTAAGTTAACAGCACAAAGAAAAACATCGAAGTAATTTTGTATCATATTGAAAAGAAAGACTATTCTTCCATAACAGCAGGGAAGGAAATACAGAATATTCACTATGGCAAAACCACATGAAAAGTTAGAACTAAAAATCAATATATTCTCAGCATTTATTCCTATGTCCTGATCTCTATTAAACAATCCACTTTATAGAGAAAACCAACCTGACATACTTTTACACAAGTTTCACTTCCACACAAATGTTTGCACAGAACTGCTTTTTGTACTCAGCTAACAGCTTTGCCCAGGTGCTTATTCACAGTAATTCAGCACAGCTAGGGCCAACTATTTCACCCTCAGGATATGAGTAGCTGCTAGCTGCATTCACCCTTTGCTGGCCACAAATTCATCATAGCATTTTGTCCTGCTGTAATCTGCCTGTGAATTCAGCTTCTGTGTCAATAGCAAAAAAGAATTAATCTGTGTTGGAATGTGTATATATTCCTAGCAAACTACTTGAAAAGAATAGATCAATATTAACAACATTCATGCACCTCGTCACCTCCTATGAAATTATTTCCATAGGGGATTATGCATATTACACCTTATTATCCTTAATTCCATGTGTGACTTAAATGGAGTTTTAATGCTCCATTATAGTGTGAAAGCTTCATTATTGGTGTTGTTATGTCTATTTACTTGGATGAGAAACTACAAGGAAAAAAAAGGAAGTTAAACATGGCTTCAGATAAACCACTCTCAGAAAATATATTATGTATATTAAAAAACAAACAAACAAACAAACCCCAATCCATTGCCTTTGGAGATTTTATGTTTTTCTTCCAGTCTAGCAAATTAAAAATTTACACTAGTTTTGTCATGAAGATTAAAACCTTGGATGTTACCAGAACAAGGGATTTCTAATAGGAAAAAAACATATTTTCCACAAAAAAAAAAGGAGGAGAGGTTTCATTATGTTTTATTCTCGTAGCTTTGGCTGGGATAACAAAAAATTCAGGTCTTTCTAGGTAAGACTACAATTTGAGTAAAATGAGCATGCATATAGATGGTAATTTTTGAGCACTGAAAACATAATAGGAAGGTTCAATAGAAGATTATTTGGTAAAAATTTGAAAGCACAGTTGAGAGCTGAAGGAAATATAATAAACGGTCTTTAGAGCAAACTTTCTGATTCCATAGAAATGTATGTCTACATGAGGATAATAAATAATATGGAAAGCACATAGCGGCACAGTTGGGTTTCACAGAAAAGGAGATTCACTCTTGCTTCAAGCACACTGTGTGCTATGACAAACAAATAACATCAAAACATCCACACCTAGAGAAAGTATGAAAATGACCAATCTACTGGATAAAAACACACGTGGGAGAAAGAGGACCAGTCTCTCCTACCTTTTCCGCAGCCATGCATTATGAAGAAAGAGCTACCGGAGAACTCAAGAGCAGATGATCAGGACTGAAATCTGAGTCAAGGAAAGAAACCTAGAGTTAGGCATGAAGGTCCTGCAGAGAGATGGTATTTTAAACCTACCTACATTTCATTTCATTACATTTTATTTGATTAGCCAGAGCAGTTCTTCTTCCTCAGCATAGTGGCTCTGGAGTTGTCATTATAGGATTGCATTCTTCAAGCATTTTGTGGGGAGCCTATGCACACACCAATGCATTTTGAACTCCACTCTTGGATGAAAGGCCTACATGACTACCTTAGTAATGTAAATTTTGAGTTACCTAGCCATCAATGCAAATGAAATGCAATAACACTTACGATACTTACCTTTCTTCAACAACATATTGGTTCAAAAACAGTTGCCTGGACATCGTAAAGCAGATAAATGCCCTGTTCTGAAAAGTCTCTTGTAGGTGTGACAGCATATCTTTTCATAATTTATAAGCACTCTGAGCTCAGGCTGCTTTCTAAACTAGTTGACGAAAAATATGTATCCAGTAGTATGCACTCAGGGAGAAGGGTCAAGGAGAACAGATGGCTTTGACTCACTCCTTGCTTAGATGCACACAGTGTATGTCTGTTACAAGTTAAACGTGCTCATCAATGTTCCCTCACACTGAAGCTAACCAGCACAGAAGCCAACCAGCACAACAAAAATCATGCGGTTAAACTCTGTTCTCATTCAAAACAGAACAGATGCATCCAAACTACTTATTCAGAATAGTGCCATGCTAACAGCCAAGCTAAACCCACAAATTTTGGTGGGTTAGTGACCAGTGCTAGGTAAAAGCTTTCCAGGCACTATTAATTTAGCAGCAAAACTGACACAGCTACGCTTCCCAGGATTGTTCCCTGATACTACTTAGCTTTTCTGCACTGACTACATGGCATTGAGAAATTCAGTAACATGTCGTATTACTGTAAACAAATCCTTCATTTTTTATAGATCAGTCTCATAGGAACTCATCTAAGGATAACGCTTACCAAAACCAGCAGTACACCTGTGCAGGTAAAGGAGTTCTGATGTGAGAGGGAAATAGAGCTCTGGAATTAGCATTAAGATTTAATGGATTGGTAGAACAACATGAAAACACTTAGGAGAGGCAAATGGTAGATTGAGACACTAACCAAGAGGCTTAAAGCACTGAGGAATGCAGCTAAGATACACTGTCTACATTTTCCTGAGGTTACTAACAAATCTACTCTGCTACAACAGAAAATACAACAGAACTGATAACACGTTAACACAAATAGTAGATACACTTTACCACTCCCTAGTTAATTGATATTCAATGGCAATTCAATGAATCCTTGAGAGTTCCCTTAGGGAACCTCCAAATAAATAGGGGAGTTGGCATTGAAATTACTATACTGTAAGGTTTTGCTGGATGCATAATAAGATATGAGAAAAATAAAGATAATAAACTCTCTTTCACTGAGCATAGTTTGTCTGTATTAGGCCAAAGAGTTTGTTTCCATCCTGTGAACTACAGGGTAAAGTTTTATGTGCAGGCCTGATTATTTTGTAAGATACAGCTCTAATCTAACCAAAACCCAGAGATTTTTGAACCTCTCAAAGGAATTCACAGATATTCAAAGACTATATATAAAATACAATATGAGAATATCATAAAATTGTGAAATAATATTCACTGAGCAGGATTTTTAAATATTTTTTTATCCTTGTTCCTAAGCAAATGAAACCGCTGTCCTCTGTGATGGTATGCATGCATTTCTATCTCTCATTATGGCAGGTCCATATAACTGTTCAACATCTTGTCCAATTTCAATCAAATTTGACAGTTAAAGTGATGCTCAAAAATTTCTTTGACATCTTGCAGACATCTTAATGTCGAATTACACTCTAGAAGCGTCAACTGATTGTAAAGGAATTTTACATATTTAAGGTGTAGATGTCTACATCTGGTGTGACAAATCCTACCAAAAGCTTTCAGAAGCCAGCAAGAAGAAAGACACCTTATTAATGGCACCTTGAGGGAATGCAACTTAACGTGTTATTATATCTCAGAAAATCCATATAAGTGAAGATAAATATACATAATGTATAAATCTATATATATCATATAATAAGTATTTGTAATACATATAAATACATAAGAACACTCAATGTGTGGCAAACTTTTGTGTCGGCTATTTCTTCCTAGAATGAAATCAAAACAGAAGACATAAATCCATCTGGAATCAGGTGTCATTAATACCACTTTCCACAATGAAACATCTTACTGAGCTTTGTGGAGCAATATCGAAGCAGCTGTGCATAAACTTTTTGTGATGCTCTCTCTTCATTGCCCTAAGATCTTAGAGCATTATGCTGTTTACCAGCACTGCTTCAAATGCTGCACATTAAAATACCCTAAAATGAAAATGAACTATGACTAGGGTGTACTTCCACCCTTCTTATATTCCAACAAAAGGATCTGGCCACAATTAAATACCTTGAAACTCAGAACTTAAATAAAGACATTTGTTCTTAGACTGCCAGTATGTTATACAAGAAGACTGGACCAGACCTTCTAAACTGAAGTAAGGAAAAATAATTCTGAAAATCAATACCTACTGTTTTCTTTTTCACTTTTGGGGAAAATAAGCCCGCAACAAAGAACGTGGTATCAGCTGGACGCCTGTTGGTGTTTTGGTGTACCTCTACTGCTCATACCGAATGGCAAACCTGATCTCATCTAGGGTAGTTTAATGGCGCCTGTCAGTTATTCGATGATGTATAAGTGGCATATCACTCTCCATGTCCCTTGACAATGCTTACCTTGTGGAGACAGATAAAAGGCTTGGATGCTGATAAGCTCATCTTCATCCGCACAGAAAATACAGAAAATCTTGCATAACAGTTGATTTTGAAAGAATACCTCTGGAATTGCAGGTGTACTTAGTGGAAAATTTTGTAATGCATTTGAAATACAATCCAATGGCATGGAAGCTAGTAATAGAGTACATTTCAGAGAAATTGTGAGACAGGTACAGTTCGGCTCTCCTGGAAACAGTAATAGCTCACATGTCGTGGAACTATCAGTTTTCCACAGGCAACTACTTAACAAATCTCAAATCACAGCTACTCTCTTGTTGGACAGAGTTTTAAAGATAAGAGCATAACCCACAACATACCTATGAGGCAGGAATTATAATTCTTCAAGCTGATTCTTTAAAAAGGAAACATGTAAAATATTAAAAGGGAAAGCAGTTTTGCACTGCAGGATGCAAGTATAATCCAGACCTTCCTGGGACGTTTTTGGTTTTTGTTTCTGTTTTTTTTTGTTTTGTTTTTGTTTTGTTTTGTTTTCTTTACCATGCTTTACTGATGAAAGAGGCCTAGGGAATAAATGTGAATCTGCATACGTTTGACCATATTAATGTGATATGTTTTAATGTTACAGAATCAGCTGATGTAGTGGCTTTCTATTGTCCAAGTAACTTAACTTCATCTAATGTTTCAGACTTCCACTAAAGCAATGATCCCTAAAATTAGTGGAGACTGCTTCCCCCTATCTTACCTGCTTACCTAGGTCTTCTGCAATGCAGAGTCTTCTTGAAATCCAGAGACTGACAAACTCTTTTTCTTGTTCAAGAAATGCCTATCTCGGTCTGTTCTGTATATCTAAACTGTGTATTCCTAGCTCAATCTTCAGTCTTTCCAAATAGTCTCCCTGCAAAACCTTGTAAATATTATTTCAGATTTGTCTCTGCAATAGAACTTATTTTTGTTTCTGAATATGAAATATTTCAAGGTGTAAATTTTATTACATTTATTACAGAATGTATATCTTGTTCTCTCAAAACACAGGCTAACATAAGTTAATTGACTTTCCTTCATTCTCAGCATTATCTTCCCACAGATCAGTTCAAGCCCAGTGCTATTAATTTCAACATATTTAAAACTCTGGCAGAACAGTTTTTAAAGGTTTGTCTAGAATACTGAGGTGAAACCAATGGTCAGTAGTATTATTCCTCAAGCAGGATGAAACTATGCATAGTAAGGAAAAAACTCATCTTTGTGCATGACAAGTCATTCTCAGGCCATTGTCCAAGAAGTGAAAAGAAAATCACAAATTTATAAGCTGAATGACCAAGCTTTTTGACTAGACCTAGTGTCTCAACAACAAATTCACAAGAGCTGCAGATGTTTAAAAATATGCAAAGAAAAAAATATATATAAAACATCACACGCACATAAATTGGCATGCACGTGTAACAACATCCATACAGGTTTTTCCTTTTGTGGTGAAAACTCTTTTGTCCTGGGACAAAAAATAAATAAGCTTTGAAAGCTGTGTTCTACATCATGGGGCAAGTGATGCCCCCAGGGTATCCCTTTCAGTCTTGTTGCCCGCAGCAGGGAACCATCTGGGACTCATGGTGGTCCCTTCCCTACCTGTAACATAATTTCCTTCCAAAGAAGACGACAGAACACACAAATGGGTAGTAGACACTCACACCTCATCCCTGCATGCAAGGAGGTTACAGTCAGATGTCCCACTTCAGATACTGCCTGAAAATGCTCTTGCAAATGGATGATTTAGATCACTTAAAGAACCACTGTCAAAAGTGTTAGCAAAATGATTTTAATATGATGTTGCAGAAGTGTGACTTAAAGTTCGATGTCGAGGTTCACTTGATTAATTATTAAATGGGGAAACATACAAAGGAAAATTCAATTACACTCGAGTTAGAATGATTCATTAAGAGACCGAGGACACAAAGGGCAAGGGAGGCCCTCCTGTTGAGTCACGAGGCTCAGAATGGACCCCCTTGCTTTCTAAACTCCCTCTCAGAGAGGAGTCAAGGTGCGGCTGGATCCAGACTTAGTCCAGGATTTGGTCATTAGCATCAATTTAGCATGCAGTCAGATGGTACCAAGGCAAAGTCAAAGTTACCCCGCTACAGGGTTATGTGCAATATTGGTCACTTACCAAAGATCTGTCATTGGTAAATGGCCTCTCTGCCTAGAAGAGCAACCTTGAGAGGCATCCCAGCTCAAAGGGAGATCACCGTCATGCAGCCATGCTGTCTAGCAGGAAGAGCTCAAAGAAGGCTCTCTCAGGCTGTGATATTTATGGGATAAAGTGGTTGGTTTACAGCCAAATTAACATGTGATGGAAAAGGTATGCACCTTGCACCCACCTTGTACCCACACCTTTCTTCGTTTTCTGATGACTAAGTTTTGGAAAAGCCACCTGTTATTTGTGTTTATTTATGCATAAATCTCTTGATTGATGTTCCAAACTCGTCTGTATTGATTTCTACTGTGTCCTTTGTGGGTTTTCAGAGAACAGGTTGAACTAGAGAAGTTCTTGGCCTGGTTACAGCTCAGGCTTTTACCTCCTTTGGAGCCTGTACCAAACTACTGTTAGTTTCGTTAAGGGGTCGAGTGCATCTGTCACAAATGCTCTAAAGAAAACTCAGTAAAGGTTGTCAAGACACAACAAAAAGTAATGGATTGTGATTTGATGAAGTAAGCAGCTTTACACAAGGAGTGCAAGGACATTTGTAAGCCAGAGGACCAGAAGTTCTCAGAATTTATTCAGGAATTCATATTTTTCAATAAAAACAGGCTGATTAGCTAGCTAGCAAATGCTGATACAGACACACACATACAAAAAGAAGGCTAGAAAAAAGAATGGAAAGGAATAGAAAGCTGTTCTAGTATGGACTAGAAAAGGATAGCATGATGTAAAACTGGGTAGCAGAGCAAGTAGAGTACTTGCACAACAGGCACATCCATATAAAGAGTGATTGAGGAACTATCACAACTAGATATGTTTTCCTGATCCTGCAGTAACATGAAAATATGTTCCTCTTAATTCTTGTCTCCTCTCATCCTGGGGTTTTTGGTCTTTTTTCTTTTCCTTGATTTTTAAATGTAAACATTCCAGAATTCTAAAGATCTTCCCCATTACTGACAGATACAAAGTTTTAAGACTTTGAAGAGTAATGTATATTTTTGTAAAGCTATTAAAATTCTATTTAGTAGAATACTGATAATGCTCTAATTAGAAAATTTGTAATTTTGACACTAAAGACAAACAATGGAAATGCACAACCAGAGCACAGAAACTATAATCACTTAAAAAGTGATAATTTTAATGTCTTTTGGAATTGCATTTGTATTCCTCTTATAAAGTCCAGTTTTGTCATTACTGTTTAAATAATGTATAATGAACATTCTCAACTATATTTTTCCCTCAACAAAAGAGGAAAACATTGTTTTATAAAAGATTCCCGAGTCCCTTGGTTCTTGTGAAATTGCAAACATTCCTCCTTTAACAACTTGTTGCTTTAAAAAGAATATAATCAAAGGAATATAAACCTAATCCTTCTTCCATCTTGCCTTTTGTAATAATATTTGGCAATGAATTGAAAGTTGAAATACACGTTTTTATAATTTGTCACAAAAAAATTTTACTGCTAAACAACATTTCTGTTTTGATAGGTGTATCAACTATCCTATACTTTTATGAAAGGTATTCCCAATAGCTGAAGGAATGTGACTGAGAGAACATTTAAATAGTTAATAAGGACACTTTTTAACATTATATTAATACTGAAAAGAGCACCGTGATCTGAATTTTGCAACAGGATTTATACTGGAAGTTTATGGACTAAGAGATAGCATTATAGTAGAGCTGTGGAAACCCCGTTCCTGCAGTTTTAAAGAAGGGAGGACTCTGAACTCATGGTGAAGACTGTACTTGGTTTGCAGTTGTTTTAACTATTGAAATGAAGACATAAGACATAAGGCAAATTCAGTGCATCTCAGAACATAAGTAATCTTGAATTTCCACTGGCAAACAGTGAATAAGACAACTTATTTTTTTCCTTATTTTCAGACTTCAAATTTTCTTGAAAGAGTCAGGTTAACCTCAGTAGAAGATTTAGGTTGCAGGAGAGAAGTGTCAAATTATGAGAAGAGGCACCAGGATGTTAGAAGGGGCATAACCTGTGGTGCTGTAGATGAGTCACTCACTTCACTAATTCCCCAAACCCTTATTTCTTTTTGGCTACCTCAGCATCCTTTCTAGATCCCTCTTTCTTTAATTTACTGGGGTTTTAAAAAATTATTTTCCTTTCTGAAACTGTGTCTAGTATCTTCGATCACAACAGTATGTCTCCACATACCGTGCAAATCTCAGCACCCTGGGCTTTCCTCAGAGATTCCTCTTCTAAAATTGTTTTGGTTTTTCAACTCTGAAGAAAATATTTTTAAAGTTTCACAAGATTTTTTTTTAAATTTACACTTTTTTATTTAAGTTGTTTATTTAATGTTCCATCCCAAGTGTAATCTGAAAATTTGTTTTGTGATGAATAATCCTTGACAAAATATATCAGAATTGCCATTCAGCAAATCAGAGGATCAAAAACAATGGATGGGAAGTTGCCTTTAGTTGCTATAAAAGTACTAGGTTTAGTCTTATAATAAATAAATAAAAAGTGTATGATTTTACCACAGATCTAGCCTTCTGCTCTTTCAGTATTTTACAAAGAGATAATTACGATGCTTTCAGATGCTGAATTTCATTGCCCATCATAAATACTAGCGCCCATCATCTCAGATACATAGTCCCCTAACATGATTGCTTTCATTGCAGGATGACACTCCAAAATGGTCAGATGGCTTTCATGAAGAAGTACCCACTTATTACAAATGACAGGGAGGGATCACTAAGTTTATTTATAATGTATACCAAATGTGCATACAATTGAGTGAGATAAATCTGTTTGTCTTATTAAACTGGAGAGATGAGAGGATTCCAAAGACAGTCTTCCTAGGTGCAAAGGTGGTTGAGGTGACAGTAATCATCAGCATGTTCTGAGGTAAATTTAGAAGCTCATTATACACTCCTGAGTTCATCGCAAGAGTGTTGCCTTGATGCCCCATGTCTCTGAAAGTCAGCCTGATTTAGATTATAGCAGTATCTGTAACCACATGTGTTCTTCCAACTCAAAAGCAACTCGGGCAGTACAGTTCTTTACAGGCAGCATGTGGTCTCTAAATAAATAAGTACTTTCTAGCTTTCGTTACAGTTCAGAATGCAGACTGAACCTTCTCAAGATTCTTCAGACTCTTCAATGCTCCCCATGGTTTTGGTATCTGGTAGAGAAACTGTATATTACTAACAGCACCAGATTAGCAGCTTCCAGTTTTATTGTTACTTTAGTTAACACCATATCTTGCATCACATCAATTTTGCAATTTCTTTAGATTTCTCATACTTTGCCTCAAGGGTCAGGCTGTTTTAGTCTTAGTAACCATCTAATCTTGAAGTAATGACAGTATCCAGTTTTGGAATATACTGATTTAGACAACATTCATAAAATAAAATGCTGTCTTGATATTTCTGCAGCCAACTGCCCAGTCTTAGTTTCAGGGCATGGATTAACTCACATTGAATAAGGGTGACAATTTACAATGTTTCAGCTACTCCATAGTAATTACCATGTGCCTCTAAATAGAAAAAATGAGAGGTTTATTGTTTGCTTTCACTGAAAGAACAAACAAACTTTTTTTTTACAATGGGATAAATGTATGTGTATGACAAGAAATAAGCAGTCTGTTATGAATCTTTCCTACCCTATAGCATTTATTTTTCTGAAGTTGTACATTCTGCATATGTGTTGCTTGCACGTCTGAATAATTATCATGTACCCACAAGGATCTGCATATTTTTAGAAGGGCCAACAGGGACAGAGACAGAACTTTCATTTTCTTAAATTTAGTATTCTTTATAGAGAATTACCTACAGCAGACACTCCAGGTCCGTGACATTGGTTCAGTCAAGCTTTAATATTTTTGTATAAAATAGAACACTTCAAGAGGGGGGCAATGATAGCAAAGGTACTCATGGAATAACAACCTCTAGGAAGCCAGGCTACTCTCTGGAAGTATATAAATTTGATTCTCAAATACTTGACTAGAAGCAGAAGAAACAAAGACTCTGAAGCTGTTTTTTCAACCCTAGGTGAGTTGTTTAATTGCTCAATTGTTTCTTTTTGACCATAAATTATTATACTTAAGAGGCCACTACTGTCAAAACATTAGTCACATACATGAGAATTTTTTATTTTTTTTTTAAATGGGAAAGCATATTTTGTCAGAAAATTACCAGTGATCCTAACAGTCAGATTGGGAATTGAGGAAGTCTATGTTGATGTGTGAAAGAATCATCTGGGGTAAAAAAAAAACAGAAGTAGGAGAGGGAAAGGCAGAGGATGTTCAAGTGTTGATTAGCATACGTCTTGGAAAGCAAAAATCATTGTCCCATTGCTTTCTGCCCTTGAATGAAGCATGTTTTACTTACAAAAGAAAGAACAATAGGTATTGAAGATTTCAGTCTGCAGACTGAGGTATAACAGTCTTCACAATAAACTTTCCATTTTTATATGAATAGACAATGTTCAAAATAAAATCTATTGCTCTTTATAAAATATATTTTATGAAAAATTATTCATATATGAATACATACAGCCTTCTTTTATGTCCAGAACTATGTGCCTTTGTTGCAATCATTATTATTTGTTGACATCTGCTATGTACTCCTGACAGTCTATGTCCTGCAAGGGACTGAGACATTGAATATATTAGCTTTATACTATGAGAAACTAAGCTGAAAGGAACAAAAAGAAAGGAAGAGATGCAGCAAAATAGAATATTTTTTAAATGTACCTTCAGCAATAGAAATAATTATTTCTAACTTTTTTGTTAACTGTTTGCAGAATTCTTAAATTATAGTCAGTATTAAGTCTTCTGAAATTCATCTGTACGTTTGGGTAATTCACAATGATTTTGTGATTCAATTTCGAATTCAATTATTGCTATAGCCTGTTCTCCCCATTTTGATACTTTTTGTTTCTTCAGATTAAGAAACAATATGAACAAAAAATCATATGCCTTCATTCAAACCACATTTAACAGTATATTCTAATAAAAATGTATCATGTTATCCTAAATAAGGCATTATCTTTTTTCTTACTTTGCAGCAATAATTAATTAACAATAGTAATAATTAATTAGCAGCAATAATTAAGTACTAAATAGATTCCACCTGGCTTGAATATACAAATCTAACTATTTTAACTGATTCTCATTGAACATAATCAGAGATATGCCCTAGAAGTCACCAACACAAGTTTGTTTATATTACTAGAAAATGCCCTTCTATTCTGTGCTTATTCAGAATTGTATTTGTCTGTTTATTTTTTAAAAAAAAAAAAACAGGTTCTGCCATTCAAATTTTATCTGTTCCAAGTACTACATGTAACCTCCTAGAATAAGACAGCAATAATACAGAAACTTGGATTCATCCCCTAAATCTAACTTCTACTCCACAAATCTCAACCTTATCCCCATTGTTGCCATGCTATTTAAACAGAAAGGAAGAGGGGTAGACATAGAATGAATTAGAGCAAGGCTACCACCTTCTGCAAAAAATCTATTATACTCTTAGAATTTCTGAATCTTTAGGATCCTTTGGATTTCAGAATGTCTCAGAATCAAAAATTTAATTGATTCTACATGAAACTTTTCTTGTTGCAGTAGAATTTTAAGGGAAAACAAGATAAATCTAAATATAAAATGGAGCAGAAGAAGAATGAAAAGAAATTTTTTTTTTCTACAACTTATCTGTGACCTCACTTGATAATGAAAAAGTGCAGTAAATATTATTATATGCCTTGCTGATATTTGGTAGACTTGTAGCTATTTTGGACTATTCAAGGCCCTGTTCTCTGCCTTTTAATAGTAGGATCACAGCACTGATACCAAAAGCAGTTGCCAACAGCTTTAGTAGAGTGTAAGAAAAAAAAAAGACTGGTGCTCTATATTTTAAGATGATACACCAGCAAAATGCCATTATGTGTGTGTCATATTGTACAAAAATATTGCAGATAAGGTAAATTGGGAACTGAAACAATCAATGAAAGTCAAGGGCATTGCATTTAAAACTGATAATAGATAATATGATTTTACTTGACATATAATTGACTAGTGTAATTCATTGCCACAAGATAATACTGACATCAAGAGGAGTACTGATGCATACAGTAATCTTATATGGAATGTAAGAAAATTCATAGTTATGCAGTACAAGATAAAATAGTTTAAGATTAATATATACCATAAGGTCTAAGATATAAATTAACCACAAGCTGACAGCAGTGAGAAATAAATTTTTCCCTTGGACAGGTTATTCCTTGTGTGTTTCAGAATTTTCTGCATCTGTCTTTGATTAATCTGGTTGGGCCATCATCAGAGGCAGTATATTGGGTTAGCTGGGCAATGCAATATGGCAATTCCGAGGCATTCTGCATCCTTGACTTTCAAAGACAGTTTACTTTAGTTTCCCTCTACTATGCTGTTCTTGAAATGTAAAATTAATTCAGATTTTACAGTATTTACATGATCGCTCTTTCTAGGAAAGCTCATCATTACAACATATTGAAAATTAATCATAGAAATACAGTCTGTAAAATTAAAATTTTTTTCAGCACAGTGTTCATGTTCACACATGTGTTCCTAAGTACATTTCTACAACTTCTTTTAAAATCAGATAAGAAATCAGGGAAAAAAAAAAACCCAAACTTGTCTTTGTTAGAGGAGAATGGTAACAGAGAAGAAACTTGAAGCTACTATGCCTGCTATTCCACCTGCAGGAGTTGGCAGCAATAAAAGCTGCTCCACACTGAACCAAACTTTCTAACTTGTCAAGATAGTTCTTGACAAATCTGTATTTTGCCAACTGTTTGCTGCACACAAGGTTTTCCAGGCATTACAGAACATATAGCTATCTTTCTCTATTTGCTCATACTGCAGACAATGATGGTGCATGAAGACTGAAACCCTGGGAGCATATGCTTCATGTCACACTTGGAAATACCAACCACTAGGATTCCCCTTAACTGTCGTTTTTCAAGCTGCATAATTTTGTGATTGAACACTAATGTTTAACTTTTTAATTAGACCATAGATATAAATACAATCTGTTGCACTATGGAAAATCTGGATTTTTACCGTTAAATGAAATTACATGTTATTCTTTGTTTGGTATCACCTACTCAACCCTCCTATAAAGAAAATGCATTCTTTAAGCACATGAGAAGAGAGTGAGGATTAATGTTCTCTAATCAGGAGTTTTGCTACATCCTTTTCCTCCCCCTTCACCTTCTTGTGTTGCTATTAATGGGCTAAAGAAAGATAATTTCATTTTGATTTTTCAGAAGCAGGGTAGCTTACTTGCTCAGACGCTATACTTTCACCTTTTGAATTTGACAGCCTGTCTACTGAGTAAGGCCCTAATTAAATTTGATGATATCTGCTCCGTGCTTAGCACATAATTTACATCACAGATGCAACACATCTAAGTTTGGCTTCGTTTGCCTCTTTTGATCAGGAAAGGCTCAGAGCTGAGATTTCATAAACAGAGAATTATATCTTTTTCCCATAGAGGTGGCCCTTTTCTGGAGGAAGGGGTCATGGGAAGAATGATCCAACCTACTTCTGGTTTGACTGAATGGAAATTAGCAAGTTACAGTGCTGGTACAGTTGTAGCATCTTGTAGAAAGTTATGGAGCAATTTGACTGAGAGATACCTCAAAACCTTTAAGTGAAGCTCCATTTAATCACATTCAGAGTATTTTAAGACATGTTACTTTTTCAAAATAATTAAATGTAAATTCAACACAGCAGAACATTAAACAAAGGTATCTCCAAAGTCCTTTGCCAGATATTCGCACTCTATTGAACAAGCTTTCTTATACATATCAAGTCATTTACATCTTTTTAAAGAGGCTGTAGTTAAATGGGAAAAAAACATGCAAAGTTATTACTTATTGACAGCAGCAGTATTGTTCCCTTGTTCTTGAATTTATCCCTTGAAAACACATAAATCAAGTGATTTTCTTCTGCAAGTCCCCATACGACCTTCATTTTGACCTGTGCTGGTCATAACAGTCAGAGACTCAATTTTATTTTTGCAAAGATGCCCTGGAACAGTCAGTAACTATTAAAGAGACCTCCTACTCTCCAACGTGCTGGTCCTTACAGAGAAGTTCACTAAACTAGCTCGATGATGGCTGAGACGAGATACGAGTGCTGAAATGAAGTTTCTCACAGTGTGACCCAGTATCCTTTGGTTGAGAATCTTTCTGAGACAATAACATATATTATTTTTCCTGAAAAGAAACAAAACTTAGAATAATTGTAAAGCCTTTATAAAGTCACAAGTAAAAATAAATTTATCAGCCTCGTATGGAGTTATCAGCATAACTCATGTATATTCACTCATAAGTTAAGCCAGGCGAGGTTTAGGTTGGATATTAAGAAAAATTTTTTCACTGAAAGGGTTATTCAACATTGGCATAGGCTGCCCAGGGAGGTGGTGGATTCACCATCCCTGGAGGTGTTTAAAGAAAGGGTAGACGTGGTACTTGGGGATATGGTTTAGAAGTGGTTCTGTCAGGTTAGGTTAATGTTTGGACTTGATGATCTTAAAGGTCCCTTCCAACCTTAACAATTCTGTGATTCTGTGATATACTTTTTCAAATTAAACAAATCTTAGAAGAGCAATATATATGGGCTTCTTGGCTTCACATAATAGCAGCAGTTAGTTTAGTGATGTCCTTTATGAAACAAAGGGTATACTCGGTGACTCAGACTGTGGGGCATTTAATACACCGTCAAGTCAAAAGAGCATTGACAGTATTTAGCATGGAGTTCCATAGGCTTTTATGAACTATGTTACTACAGCTTCTAAGAAGATTACTTACTGTTTCATCTAACAGGAAGGGAGACCTTACCTGGTCCATTTGGTGGAACCACTTAACAAAAACTTGAGATAGATAACATACACATGCAATCAATGAGGTACTCACTGATTGAGGTACTATAGAGTTAAATTTTGAGCCACACTCAAAAAGATGTTGAAGCGTTTGGATCTTTTTGAAATAGGATCTCCACAGCTATTTAAGAAAACTTGACATTAGTGTTACTTTTGCTCCTAAGTTCAATTTTTTCAAGGTCTATCTGAAGAAATTGTACATGAAATAGAGTAGATTGAATCAATAACATGTGTCCAGGTTTATCTATTTGGTAACCCAAAGTAAATGAAGTAGTCCAATGTTCAAGTCAGCACAAAGTTCCTATACCTGAAGGAAAGAAAATCTGTAAAAAATATAACAAAGCTATATGTTGCTAGCTTTTGGGCCCAAATATTTGATTTCATTAAAAAAACATGAGAAAATAGCAATTGCAAAACTAAAAATTCAGAAGTAACCAATTATTTTTTTTTTTTTTTTTACTAAGAAAGTTTTATTAAATAATATTAACTTTTAAAGGTTTGGGGGTCTGGGGTTTGTGGTCTTTTTGCCTTTTTTTTTTTTCCCTAATATCTCTGCTGTTAATAGATGGGGGGAAGAGATGGACTGGGAAGAAGGAGGCAGAAAGTGAAATAACGTCCTCAGAGATTGCTTAAGGAATCACCACTCTTTGTACGTCTATGTAGAAAGGAAGCCTGCTTAAGAAAATTTGTTTTGCTACCCCATATAGCTATACGAAGCATAAACATGAAGTGCCCATGGATGTGGGTATAAGACAAAAGTTCACTAGCAAAGAATTTTCAGAAAGTTTGTTCAGTTTTTATTTCTTATTTCACCTGAGCTTTTTATATACAATTTTGGAAACTACTGGAATGCTTATAATTCATTAACATTGAAATAGCTAATGTAATGTATCAGATTTATCCCCTGGATATTCTTAAAGTTAGGACTGAATGAGGAAAGATTTAGCTGAATGAGTCCAGAAAGACAGCATTTACTTTCAAGAACTGCATTGCAGGGAAACTTCCAGTATGGATAGAGAAAGAAAAAAAAACACAGGAAAGCTACAGATCAAAAAGATAATCTTACTTCCCAAAAGAAAATAATATCTTTGAGCTCTAGGGTGTTGCAAATACCCAGGGGTTGATATATGGCAGTCTTTACTGCCACAGGTTTGCCTGCATTCTGTGAGAAAGTGAGAATGGAATTGTTAAGAGGTGAGATAACAGTTCTGTATCTATAACACATTCATCTTGAAGTACAGTAATATATTATGTTGTTATGACTTTTTTTCTGCTAGTAACTCTGGACATATTTAAGCTTCTGAGTCTAAACGACCATAAAATAGGATGTGTTAAAAGGGGAATTAGAGAAAGCATAAAAACTTGATGAAGCATGGCTGTCACAAGTGAGGGAGATGAATATTTTGAGTAGGTATGTATCACATGCACATAGCTGACAGATATAAGTTGATGTATAGTATATGTATTATTTAATTGATAGACATGATAAAATGTGTGGCTTTAAGGGCTCCCCAGACTCTGCAATATTGTCTCACAAAAGAAATATGTTCTGCATGGAACATGATTTCCTTCTGTGAACATTCTCCTGAAAGAAAAGGAAATAAAAGTCATAAGGAATAAAGTCATTTTATGATGTGACTATAGAGGATTTGGTTCCTCCTTCTGAAACTGGAAGCACTTCTTATGTTCTTATTTGGATGGTTGGAAAACTGTAAGAAAAGTAGAGCTAGTTATATTCTTTATCCTCTATTGTTTCCTCTGGACTACAATCTCTATAATTTGGGCTATTTTTTTAGATTTAAGTACTAAATACATAGAACAACCCAAACGGGTAAGAGGAGAGACATGGAGCCTGGTTTCCTCTCAAGCAATTAAGTCCAGTGCCCAGTGGAAGAGTGAGTGGAGAATTCTTCATTTTTTGTTGAATTCTTTTTCGCCATTTTCCACAGAGGTCGTTTAGATCCACAATGAGAATGTTGAGGTGAGGTGTGTACTCATATAATTTATTGCAAACTGAACGTATTAGACCATGACCTTTATGGAAAAGTGTCAAAAAACAAACAAACAATATGTAATCCTTTGAAAATTGTTTCTCCTCTGTACCCGACTTCGAGAAAAAATAAGCTGAAAATAAGGACTGAATATAGATAATTTTTTTCAAAATCACCTAGGTTTTTAATTTATTTACCAACATACCTAATGCATTGTTGAAAAAAAAAAAATGTCTCAGTTATGCCTATCCACTCATTTCCTCTTTATTACATTCCTTTTGGAGAAGAATCATATCTGTGAACTTGTGAGTACTTCAGCATCGTATCGCCGGTGCTTTCATATTAACAAACCTGTGAGAGCACAAACATTTATTGTCACTCACTTTGTTTTCATTCCGTGATGGAATTTCATGATATCACAGTAGATGTTAGGACAAGTAAACATATTTATCACTTAAAAAATCCAAACAGACCAATAGAATCCTTCTAATATAATAAAATTCAGCTGCAATTATGCTGTATATTTTCTAGGCAAAGAAGATTTTTCTTCTCCAGGGTTTGATATTAAGCAGACTGCCATATTACTTTTATTTTATTTTTCTTTTAGTCTCTGTGTAATCATTCTTGAGTGCTACTTAAAATGTTACTGAAAAATGTTAGAAGACTGGAGATGCAGATTTAAATGTAGGAACTTTCCATCAACATGCTTTAAAATTTCTCCTTAGAAAAGCTTGAATAATATGGATACATATTTATTTATGAAACCATACAATATAAAATATATACATTAACCATTAGATAGATTTCCTCATTGAAGGTTTAAAATAAGCTCCCAGGATTTTCAAGCTAACCATCCTCATAGTGGTTATATTTACTGCCCCTCTGTGTACTCTTTTTGTTTTCCTTTTTTACACACTTGAATATACAGTTGGAGCAGGAAAAGATCTTTTTCCTACTTGTTTTTACAACATGTAAAGCAATAGAGATCTGGATCTTGACTAGGCCATTAGGTAATAGATCGCTGCAAATAATAACAATATCGTAAAAACAAAAAGAACAAAAGGAACAAAAATAGTATTTATATTTGATTCTGAGTTATGATAAAGTAAAGAATAGTGACTAAGGAATGACCCAACAATTGATGGCTACCTCTATGCTAATGACCTACATTATTTTGTCAAAAAGATTTTGCCAAGCAGAAATAATATGTGACTTGTGACTCAAATCACTAAAACTATAATTGTTGAATTAGCCTGTTCATTATAGTGTACAGATCTTTGGGCCTAATAAATTTTTGGGGGAAGTGGAAATAAGGTAAATCAACTTATGAAGATGGCACAGCTATTGTCATTTTGGCTGTTTCCCCAGATATTTTGCACAGGGAAGAGCTTTTGGGGAAAGAAGAAATTGAGCAACAAAGCCATTTCCAAATAATTATGTCCTGCCATATTGTTGATTATCTGCGTGGCATCAGGGAGCCAGAACAAGAGACTGACAGTTTGTTCTCAGAGACGCTACAGAGTTCAGAACTGGAAAATATGGACAGAGGTTACACTCAAATGGGCAGACAATGAAGAATCCCAAGATGGTGACTTCTGGCAGACAGAAGAAGTATTTTTCTTTATTTGCAGATGTGCCTTTAGAGAATAGGCAGAAAGCCTTGGCAGCAGACATGAACAATTTCCCTCTGAGAAGTCATCTAAGCCAGCTGAGCCTGATCCATGTGTCAAAAACAAGAGAAAGCCATGGATGACTGTAATTGGAAACCATGGGAGATTAAGACACCCATCTGTTGCACAGAAGTACTGTTTTGTGAGGTTGATTGGTTGGTTGGTTAAATCAAAAGTGTTGCAAAAAATAGGGCTGTTGCATATCCAGTCCCTGGGCTGTCATCGCTTCCTGCTCATCCACATGGGCACTAATGATATTGCCAAGGGAGACCTTGAATGTATCAGGATTGACTATAAGGCTCAGGGGACTAGGGTGAAGAGCATAGCGGTCCAGGTGATGTCCTCCTCAATCCTGCTAAAGGGAGAAGAGGCTCATGTAGGAATGGACACATACAGATGGCGAGCACTTGTCTGTCCATTGGATGTCACATGTAGAACTTTGACCATGGGACCACTTTTGAGGAAGAAGAGACAGGGACCATATGACAAAGCAGGGTAAGATCTTTTCCATCAAATTTGCTAATATCTTAAGGAGAGCTTTAAAACAGATTTATCAGGGAAGCATGATCACAGCCCAGTGAGAAGTGGACAAAAGTTTGGGAAGCAAGGATGTGCTGGGGGGGTGTATTTGGTTTATGTAGAAAAGTTTTGGTAGCTGCAGGGACTGCAGGCATGGATTTCGTGAGAAGGCACCAGAAGCTGCCCTGCCCTCGTATTGGACAGACCATGGTGAGGCAGGCTGTCCTCCTGCAGCCCATGGAGGTTAACAGTGGAGCAGAGGGAGAAGATAGAGAAGTCGTGAGTGAAGTTGAGCCTGAGAAGAAGGGAGGGGTGGGGGGAAAGGTGTTTTGGATTAGTTCTTATTTCTTATTATCCCACTCTGTTTAATTGGTAATTAATTAAATTAATATCCCCAACTAATTTCAACCCACAATCTTTTAATCATATTTTCTCCTCCTGTCTTAGTGAGGAGGGGGAGTGATAGAGAATCTTGGTGGGCACCCGGTGGCTAGTCAATTTTAACTCACCACAGAGGACAACACCCTTTCTCAGTGAGAAAACAGCATGAACAGGGGCTTATGCACATGCCTGCACATGAATGCAGCTTGGAAAACAAACAGTTGCAGAGGTACTTCGTTCAAGTCACAGATATGCGGTGGGACATCTCACATGACTGGAGTGCTGTGATGGGTGGATACAGGCTCTTTAGGAAGAACAGGCAGGGGAAGCAAGAAGGAGAGGTTGTGCTTTATGCAGAGGAAGAGCTCAGACCTACAGAGCCCTCCTGAGTATGGATAATGCACCAGTTAGGAGCTTAATGCTAGGGATCAGAGGGGAGACAAGGAAGAGTGATTTCGTGGGAATCATCTACTACAGACTTCCCACTCAAGAAGTGAATGAAATCTTTTTAAACAATTTCAGAATCCTCATGACCACAGACCTTGGTAGTCATGAGAGGTTTTAACCACTCTGACACCTGCTGGAAGTGAAACACAGTAGCACACAAGCAGTGCAGGAGTTTTTTGGAGACAATTGAGAAAAATTTCATAACAGGTTGTCAAGAAAAGAACCATAGCGGAAGTGCTCTGCTGAACCTGCTACTGACAAAGTGAAGGATTAGTTGGGGATGTGAAGACACTGATGGTAGTGTTAGCTATAGTAATGATCAGATGGTGGACTTCAAGATCCTAAAAGAACAGAACAAGATAGCAGAATTCTAAGAGTTTCAGGAGACCAGATTTCTCCTTCTTCAAGAAACTACCAAGGAGGATCCCATAGTAGACTTCTCTGAAGTGCAAAGGGGCCCTTCAGAAAACTGAGTTGCCTGAATTTCGATTACAGCATTTTCAAAGCCCCAAAAATGTACATTTGGGTATGGAAGAAGTTGAGCAGTCATGGCAGAATGCTGGCTGGACTGAGCAAGATAATACTTACAGGGATACTGAGATTCTTCAGAGATTTGAGATCCTTACAGATCTCAGCCACAAAAAGGGAATTATAAAGAATTTAGAAGGAACCAGTTACCCAGGAAGACTACATAAATGTTACACAGGCAATGTACATCTAGTACAGTGATGATACTAGAAAATTCAAAGCTCAGATGGAGTTGAAATTGGCAATAGATGTGAAGGGCAATAAGAAGGTCTTCTACAGGTATATGAACAGCAAAAGGGATGCTAAGGAAAATGTGTCCACAGCTCAGTAGGTCAAGGGACCAAGTGACAAAGGACACAAAAAAGGTTGAGGTTTTCAATGTGGTCTTTATCTCAGTCTTTACTGGTCTCAGGCCGCTCAGGTCCCTGCCTCATTGGCAGAATCAGGACAAGCAAAGCAATATCCATTGTTAAGAAAGAATGAGTTACGAAACATTTAAGAAAATTGGTCTTACATAAGTCCATGGAACCAGATGATGGCACCATCCATGGTGCTGAGGGATATAAATGGTGGCTTTATATTGCAAGTTTCCTATTGCCCTGGATAGATCGTGATGACCTGAAGAAATTCCTAAGGACTGGAAAAAGGCAAATATTGCACTCATGTTCAACCAAAAAGGAGGTTCCAAGGAATAACAGACCAATGAACAAATCGTCCTGGAAGACATGTCCAAGATCAGGAAGGAAAATGACAGGACCCTAGGGATACTACTCGGCCTTAATGGCCCTGACTGGCCTTCCCTCATACCCAGGGGACCATTTCAGCTCAGGCATCTAATCACTGCCCATGTTATGAGTTACCTGCCTCCAGACCTGCCTCTGGCTCTTTCTTGAGTCCCCTCTCCACCACTGTCTTCTGCTTTCCTAACTTGCTGACTGGACTTCTCTGCTGGATTCCAGACCCAGCTCTTTACCTTGCATTATCTGATTATCTCTGGACTGTAGACAAAAATAAGTTAGTATCACTAACCCATAGTCAAGATGGAGTATCTGAAGTGCATTATTCAAATAGTGTGGTGTAATCAATTTTGTTATAAACTACTGGAATGTTAAATACTTTTAGAAACACAGTGAACCAAAACGACAACCAACAAGTATGTTATTAATTACTCAGAATGTTTTTTCTTGTGTTATGCATTATGTGGTCTAAAACATTGCAGACATAGTTCAGCAGATGGCTGATTAGCTGGCAAATGAGCCTTTAGTTAGAGAGTTTGCAATGCTTCTAGGACCTCTACTGCAGAAGGCAAATGTAAATTTGGGTGATTGATGAACTCGCTGAACGCTTTTAAAGCTATAACTTTGGTAATTTTGGAAACCTTCTAAAATGTGTACTTTCAAATCATTTGAAATAGCTTTTAATAAAAGCCCTACTTTACTAATTGCAAGATTTCATTAAGTCTTATTTGTTGTGACACTGCTTTTTCCTGAATTTGTGATTAGTTATGCACTCTAACTTAATGGACTACAGTCCTAGAGTACAATCATGACTCACTCCTACACTGGAATTATTTCTGTCCTATAGAATGGACAGACATTCTGTTAGAATCTCTTCTTCGTGGTAGATATCATGTTCCTTCATGGGCATATGTTTTTTAAATAAGGAAAGAATAAGCCAGGTTAAGCCAGGCGAGGTTTAGATTGGATATTAGGAAAATTTTTTTTACTGAGAGGGTTATCCAACATTGGCATAGGCTGCCCAGGGAGGTGGTGGATTCGCCATCCCTGGAGGTGTTTAAAGAAAGGGTAGACGCGGTACTTGGGGATATGGTTTAGAAGTGGTTCTGTCAGGTTAGGTTAATGTTTGGACTTGATGATCTTAAAGGTCCCTTCCAACCTTAATGATTCTATGATTCTATGATTCTATATGTGCTTTATCTAAGATTACTTTATACCCTAATGCAGCAAGAACATATGAAATATGAATCAGTTGTTCTACTTTTTCTTAAAGCAAGATCCAATCTCATTTGTTAAGATAGATTAATAAAGGAAATTACATTTATATTCTAAATCTCTCTGAGTCTCCTGCAAAACTCTGAACAATCTTATTCCCTGCAGCCTTCACTGTAAGCACAGTATATGGATTCTGCAGGAACTTACAGGACCAGACAACTTGTAAAATCTGAAGTGATTAATCTTCATAGCTAAATTTTAAGGAAACATTTCAATGGACAAAATATGTTGTATCTGAAGCCCAGTTCAAGTGTAATTCTTTAGCTGGTTATTAATAGTAACATAAACTGCATGCAGTTCAGGATTAAAGATTCTAAGACTGCTAATTGATAACAAAATGTATCATATGTACAAGCTGGGGTCATGACATCTGGAAATAACACCTGAGAATGAAGAAGAAAATGGAATGCAGAAAATCTGCTTTCTATTCATTTTAGTGAGCCTAATGTAGATGAAAACTCCATTCAGTCTTGCTACAATATTAAGATTAAAGCCATGCGGTACAATAAAGTACTTTCTGTCATGGCTCATGCATTTAAAATATGACATTTATAAGAAGAAAGTAAAAAATAAGATGAGAAAAATATGTTAGGTGATGAACTACATAACTTAGGAGACACCTTGAATAGTCAGGGACAGAAAAGAATTTTGAAAGGACTTGTAAGAAGACAGACATTAAAGGCTAATTTTCAAAGCACTTATACTATTAATGCGAGCTTTTGCCTCCACAATTACAGAGCAGAATTGTTGTTTAAGGTCATCTCCCATTTGCAGAGGAAAGTATAGACAGGGAACATTGTGTCCTCTGGGTTGCTCGATGTATGTTTTCTTCACTGTGCTTGCCTTTGAACTTCTATGCTACTTTAGTCAGCAAAGTCTTTCATTTTTTCATTTGTGTTACACAGAGTATTTTGAGGTTCATAGAGAATGATAAACAGGAATAATACATTAAAGTGCATCCAGAAAGTTGTATTTTGCACTTTGTATCTCATAGACAAGTTTACTTGAATGAGGAATGTTAAACAAGAAAAGATATGAAAGAAAGTGCTCTTTTTGATGTGCTCCGTTATAGCAAACAGTTTTGCACATGGCAAATTTTATCCACAGCAGTAGTCAAGTCAGGTCTGGAGGGTATGCTGACCACTGATCCTAGTGAGACTATCTACCTATGTCATAGCTAAGTATCATTAGATTAGCTAATCTGGGACTTACGGTATTATCAGGAGCTAGTATGCATTATGTCCTGTTACCCAGGAATCAAGCATGAAGTTATAGTTGTAAATATAGTAAAATATAGTTGTAAAGTCACATCATTCTCTTAGTTGGATTCATATGAATGAAACAATGAAACTTCACTGAAATTCATAGAATCATAGAATGGTTTAAGTTGGAAGGGACTTTAAACATCATGTAGTTCCAAACCCCTGCCATGGGCAGAGAAACCTTCCACTAGACCAGGTTATTCAAAACCCCATCCAGCCTGGCCTTGAACACTTCCAGGGATGGGGCATCCACAACTTCCCTGGGCAAGTTGTTCCAGAGCCTCACCACCCTCAGAGTGAAATATTTCTTCCTAATATCTAATCTAAAACCACGCTATTCCAGTTTGAAGCCATTACCCCTTGTTCTATCCCTACATGCCCTTGTAAAAGTCCTTCTCCAACTTTCTTGTAGACCCCCTTCAGATACTGGAAGGTTGCTATAAGGTCTCCCCGGAGCCTTCTCTTCTCCAGGCTGAACAACCCCAACTCTCTCAGCCTGTCTTCATAGGACAGGTGCTCTAGCCCTCTGATGATATTCATAATCATCAAATTATTTAGGTATGGTTAAAATCTATATATTCATAAGACCATAGTAAGTCTGATTTATACTATTAGAACTTTTCAGATTAAGAGACTATTGCTCAGTAGATTGCTTTCATGACTGCGATTTTGCATGAGCAGATATTTAGTAATCTAAAATTGGAGGTTTATCCTATTTATCTCAAACTCTAGATTCCCTGTTTTCCTGTACAATTGCTCCACATCTCTTCATAACATTCCATATTATCTATACATTTCATTGGCTTTCATTTGGTCCCCAGCAGTTCTGAATAAATTTGTACACAAGAATAAACTAAGCTTGCCTGTTACATGATAATGTCTTAATACTAAATATGTGCAAATATGAAATACGTAAATTTTTTAGCACATTTGTTGAAAACGCTGTTTATCCTGTCTATGTCAAGCAAAAAGCCAAAGAATGCTCTGCTACCTTCAGTTCCTCAAAATTCTCTGTTGTTCAAAAGGCTGACCATCCTGTAGATTTCTATTGAACTGTGAGAAGTATCTTTGTTTCAGCATCACTTCATTTACAGTTTAGATACAGGGCTACAATTTGTTTCTTTTGATACCTTCTTTTGCTTCCTTCTTTTTCTTCTTTCATATTCTCCTTTTTCTGTGAAGAGCTGTTCCTGGTGAAACAGAGCAGAGCAAACGAGGGCAGGATATGATATGCAGAGCAACAACATATTCTTTCATACAAATCTGACTCCAAAAGAAAAATATACAATATATAAGTATTTATTAGGATCTCAGATCCTTTAAAAAATCTTTTCTCAAAGCCTGTTTGTTTTTTTTCTGTGACCTGTCTTTTAGCCAAACTATAACCAGGATGCATGAAGATACTCAGACATTTTAAGGCAGTATATTGAGGACAAAAATTATTTGAAACTAGGAAAGGGTTGGGTTTTGGTTTTGGGTTGGTTTATTTTATTTTATTTTATTTTTCTATTCTGAATAAAGTCCGATATACTTTTTTTCATTGAATAGCAATTATTTGACTGTTATAACTGAAATTTTGTGTGAGAATCTAGATATTATTTTACCTAACTATTTATCTTATGTAAAAGTTATCTGTATGATTTTAAGAGCAAGGATGGGAATTTATTATATACTTGCATAGTGAATGTTATTTAAATAGAAAAGGTAACCAGTCATAGGAGATATAACAACTTCTTGAGTTATATATAAGGAACATTAAAAACTCATTTTACTCTTGTGACCTGAAAAAAACAGTTTTAAAATTATAAAGTCTGAAATGAAATAAAAGTAATTAAAAGAGTGGACTAGGAACGAGTACATACCTTTTTTTATTAAGACAAACAAAAAATCCTTCTATAAGTATGTCAGTGAGAAAAGAAAATCTAGGGAAGATTTGGGCCCTCTCTGGAAGGAAATGCAAGAACTGGTTACCTGGAACAGAGGCAGAGCTGAGATACTCAATGACTTTTTTTCCTCAGTCTTCAAAGGCAAAGACTGCAGCCAAACTACCCATGATGCAGAAGGCAAAGGCGAGGACTGGAAAAATGAAGAACTGCCCACTGCAGGTGAAGATCAAGTACGAGACCGCCTCAGGAGCCTGAAGGTGCACAAGTCCAAGGGACCTGATGAGATACATCCGCAGGTCCGGAGGGAACTGGCAGATGAAGTTGCTAAGCCACTATCCATCATATTTGAGAAGTCGTGACAGTCTGGTGAGTTTCCCATTGACTGGAAAAAGGGAAGCATAACCCCTGTTTTCAGAAAGGGAAATAAGGAAGACCTGGGGAACTACAAGCCACTCAGTCTCACCTCTGTGCACGGCAAGATCATGGAGCAGATCATCCTGGAAACTCTGCTGAGGTACATGGAAAATAAGGAGATGATTGGTAGCAGCCAGCATGGCTTCACCAAGGGCAAGTCATGCCTTACATATTTGGTGGCCCTCTGTGAAGGGGTTACAGAGGCCATGGACAAGGGAAGAGCAACCGATGTAATCTACCTGGACTTGTGCAAGGCATTTGACACTGTCCCACATGATATCCTCGTCTCTAAATTGGAGAGGCATGGATTCGACAGATGGATCACTCAGTGGATAAAGAATTGGCTGGATGGTCACACGCAAAGAGTTGCCGTCAATGGCTCAATGCCCAAGTGGAGACCAGTTATGAGTGGCGTTCCTCAGGTGTCAGTACTGGGACCCGTGTTGTTCAACATCTCTGTCAGAGACATGGACAGTGGGATCAAGTGCATCCTTGTCAAGTTTGCCGATGATACCAACTGTTTGACGAGGTAGACACACTGGAGGGGAGGGATGCCACTCAGAGGGACCTGGACAGGCTTGAGAGGTGGTCCCATGCCAACCTCATGAAGTTCATCAAGGCCAAGTGCAAGGTCCTACACCTGGGTGGGGCCAATCTGAAGCACAAATACAGGCTCGGCAGGGAATGGATCGAGAGCAGCCCAGAGGAGATGGACCTGGGTGTGCTGATTGATGAGAAGCTCAACATGAGCCAGCAATGTGTGATCGCAGTCCAGAAAGCCAACCGTATACTGAGCTGCATAAGAAGTGTGGCCAGCAGGTTGAGGGAGGTGATTCTCCCCCTCTACTCTGCTCTCGTGAAACCCCACCTGGAGTACTGTATCCAGCTCTGGGGCCCCCAGCATAAGAAGGACGTGGACCTGTTGGAAAGGGCCCAGAGGAAGGCCACGAAGACGAACAGAGAGCTGGAGCACCTCTGTTACGAAGACAGGCTGAGAAAGTTGGTGTTGTTCATTGTGGAGAAGAGAAGGCTCCGGGGAGACCTTATTGCGGCCTTCCAGTACCTAAAGGGGACCTACAGGAGAGCTGGGGAAGGACTTTTTACTAGGGCATGCAGTGATAGGATGAGGGGGAGTGGCTTTTAACTCGAATAGGGTAGGTTTAGATTGAATATTAGGAAGAATTTTTTCACTTTAAGGGTGGTGAGGCACTGGAACAGTTTGCCCAGGGAAGCTGTGGATGCCCCATCCCTGGAAGTGTTCAAGGCCAGGCTGGATGGGGCTTTGAGAAACCTGGTCTAGTGGGAGGTGTCCCTGCCTATGGCAGGGGTTTTGGAACTAGATAATGTTTAAGGTCCTTTCCAACCCAAACCATTCTATGATTCTATGATAAATACTCTCACCATAATCTTTGGAAGGTGCTTTAGAAGACTGAAGTGACAAATTCTGGCACCCTAATTCTGTAGGATATTTAAATACGTGGCTGAATTTAAACACAATGATGACTGCATTGATTCATGTGGTGCTACCTGTGAAACATAATGTTAGACATATGTTAGACTTATTTTAAATAACTTGCCTTAGGCTTTAGGTACGTACTTTAGGTATGCACACTTGTGTATTATAGGAAGGGTTAGAACTCTAATTTCATAAATGTTTATACTGTTATCTGTGCATGGGTACAAATAGACAACAACATAAATGTTAAACAATCTTGTGGTTATAAAATACCTCCTTTCAAAAACAATTGCCAGAGTTATAAGTGAACTCTATAAAGAGGCAATAATTGTTCAATATTACACAGCTTTGTGTATTACAATGACATAAGTTCAGAATGCAATTACATAATTGCAGGCTGTCAGAAAATGATTGAAGGTATTTCTGTTCATAATTACGTAATTTGGCATAATTATAGTTATTAAATGAGTTCACAGTAAGATTTATTTTTTCTCCATTTTTGAAAAATACAAATAATTTTTTTTTTTTTTTGCAATTAAGGGGTGGAAGTAAACATTTGAACCTTCAGTATGTCAAAGTCTGACTGTAAATAAACAAATTTTTTATCTTGTGTGCTTTTGCTACACTTGAAGGGTCTGAGGCATAGGTAAATAAGTCAAATGCAGTAACTGATCATACAAAAAAAAAAGATTGACCAAAATATGAGCATTGTATGTGTATGAGTAATATATTTCCATTACCTATCAAAACAGCTAGGCTATAATTTCCTGATACAGAATTTAAATGAAACCCATGAATAGGTAAAGCTGAGAAATCAAAGGACTTAACCATTTTTCTGCATTTTTTTGTTCTTGATTAAACTGCTGTTGAAATCAGTAGCACCATATGTAGAGTACAGGAGTTCAAAGACCTAAAACCATCTGTAAGAACAGGAAACTGAAATACAACTTTTCCTGCAGCTTTTGTGTCTGAACATGGCTAGAAAGCCTAAGGAAAGTAGAAAGAAGAATGAGTACATTGAAAATTAATTGTAAAGATGAAGAACACAAATATCACTATCGCTATTGGCTGGTGCCACAATATGGTTAAGACCTTTATAATACTGACAAAAAAAATGTGTCAAACTCAAAGTTTGGTCGTAGTCATATTTTAATGATTTCAAATACTTTAAAAAGTGAGAAAAATAACAGAATAAGCACAGTTCTCTTTGACTTCTTATGGTTAGAATTTAGAAAAACGTAGTCCAGTGTCCTGGTTTGAACTAAGAGCATCTTAGTTCAAAAGAGCACCCAAATATCTTTTTTCAAAATCTAAGTCTAGAATGCTCATGAACATCTTTGTGAGGCTAATACTGTGTGACCACATTAAAGAAAGAAAGTCTTTTTGCCTTAAGGGGTACATTTTAAACTTAACAGTTTAAATTGCAATAATTTAAGCTTGTGTAATATTCTATTTAGAAACAGCATCCCAGATGACAGTACCAATATCAAAGCAGATATAACACATCCAGCAGAAGTATATGTCTCTTAGAAGCATTTCTCTCAGACACATTCTGACACAAAAATGATCGCCAAAGCTTCCTTTGTTTCATTCACAAGGTTAATTTTAGCACAATATACCAAGACCAAAAAATGGGCCCACGCACTGGCACAAGATTGTCTATACCTCTATACCATTTAATTTCTAGGCCAGCACCAGGGATGTTTTTGAATTAGGCAGGAAGCATCCTCCCAAATAATGCCTAAGCAGAGTTTGAAATTATTAAAGGTTGGTGAAGATGTCCTATAAACAAAACTTAGCTTGCTTTGAGGAAGAAAAACACCATATTGTTGTGGGTTGTGGCATGTCGCTCGCTTGCATGGTCAAACGGCAAACCTTAATGCTTAGTCCTTAATCCTCAGTCCTTAATCCTCAAAGAGACCTGCTGAGATGGGATTGTATTGAATTGCCTAATACCAGGGGTGTTCCATAAAGTAGGGTAAATCAGTACTTTTGTACTCTAGAAAGCTAGAAAGAGCGTATCATTTTTGAGCTTAATTACTCAACCATAAACAAAGAGCAGATCAACAACCTGCTCTCTGGTGCTGTTTTAAGAGGATATACACATTAAAAAACTAAAGCTGGCCATGTCAGTTGTTGATCATGTCAGTTGTATGAACTCAGGAGAAGGGGTCCAGTATCCTCGTACTGTAATTCTTATTCACATTGCAGAGTACGGTAGCAATTAAATTCTAATTACTTGTGTCTTGTGACTAGGGGGTAGAAAATTAATTCCTGACCACCTATTGCATATCATCATACAAGGAATAAGCAAGCAAAATGACTAAGTAGACCATATATTTCTCAGTGTTGTCCTACAAGGCTCCCTATTACATTTTTTTTACTTTGCAATTTCCTATCTTCTGGGATTATGTTTTAACCTGCAGAAAAATACAACGTGATATGGAACATAACCAACCACCAGCCAGTCAGAAAGGAAGTCTGCAAATGAGTTTAGGTCACACCACCACAATTTCTTTTCTCTGTATGGCATTTAGTGTCTTTTCTTACTTGGAAGAAAATAATTCCTGTTGTAGGTGACCCTGCTCTGGCGGGGGGGTTGGACTAGATGATCTCCAGAGGTCCCTTCCAACACTGACATTCTGTGATTCTGTGATTCTGTAATTCTATGTGACGTGAGGATGATTAGAAAAACCTCAGATTTTGCTCATAAATCTCTCATAATATCCTCTACAAATTTTCATATAAGCACCAATTAAATGTCGTAATAGCACACTACTCTGAGATTAAATGAACTGTTCCTTAATAGCCATACAGTTTTTGCAATATATTAACCCCCAAAATTGAAAACTAATCAATTTTACTATTATAATTTGGTTTGATTTTTTTTTTTCTTCTTTGGAGTGCCAAAGTAATTACAGGTATAAAAGATAATTGCATATGCCAAAAATTTTTCTTTCCATTTTAAAATGTGTATTACATATGCTTTCATCTCAGTCATACAGCATACAGGAACAAATTTTCTTCCACTAAAGCTAGTAGTAAAACTTCTATTGACTTTAATGAAAGTAAGATCAGATCTACATCATATTTTCACATATGACTTTCATATTTTCTACTAGGTTCTGTGACAAAAAGCTCATCTGAACACTCACAAAAGAGCACTTAGAGAAAATGGTAGGTGAGGGAAGCCCAAATAATAGCCTCCTTCAGGTCCTCCTAGGCCCATCCAAGGAGCCATCAGCCTATCATAGGCCCATATCCACAAGTCCAGAGGAGTAAAGAGCCCAAAGGCAGGTGAGAACCCAAATTAAAGACTCAGAGAAAGGGACAGTCTGTCTGGGCCCCTCCCAGGGCTGTTCCAGGAGACCCTCAGCCCCAGGGTCTAGTTGCAACACCCACCACGATAAGTCAATGCTGGAACAGAGGCGGGGGTAACTGCAGTTAGGTATAGGGCACATTATGGGAGGCAGGGGAAGAATATTCTGGGATTGCATAAGATGTATTCCAGGATATGTAGGGGAGAAACTAAGGACAGAGGAAGGGAGGGATCTGGGTTTGAGAAGGAACAAGCATGGGAAAATAGAAGGATAATGGGGTGAAAGGGGTCTGTCACATGTCAACAAAGATTGCTTGGTACATGTCAATCAGCACAGTCTGCCCTGTCTTCTTATTAAACTCCATTTCTAACCTTTTTCTTGCATGAGGGTCTCCATCTTGTGTGTGTTTTTGTATGTACGGAGGTCTGAGTGCCAGCAACTGGAACGAGACCCCTTGTCAGAGGGGCCCATTTGTCCACGGAGCAGCACCTGATGCAAGTATGCATGTGCATGTGGGTGTGGGAACACTAGCAAAGGTCTAGATGGACAATCTGGCAACTAGGTGATGTGGCCTGGGAGCTGGGGGAGAAGCTGGGGAGGGAGTGTCTCCAAGGGTGACACCATGGGAGGGCCTGGCTTTGGGAGAAGAGGGTAGTACCAGACAGTTCTCTGTGTGTGTGCATGACAGTCTATACCAGCCACTAGAGAGGTGGTGTGGCCCTCAGGCTTGTATGATTAGATGCCAGCAACTGGGGAGAATGGCCTTGAAGGGCAGTTACTGGGCACACTAAATGTCTGAATGGAAGTGCTGGAGGGGTCTATGTTGTACATATGTATATATATATTTCTCACTAACAGACCTTCATCCTGACCAGCCAGAGAAAGCAGAACAGTGAGGCCCTTGTGCAGTTTGTGTCTGTGTGAGTGCGTCTGCCTGTGCTGATCTATCTTGTCAGCTGTGTCTATATGTATATAAAATTATATATTTATGTATTTGTTGCATACATTCTGCCTGTGCATGTGCTCACTGGGAATACATGTTCAGCCTCACTACTAGTTAGAATCATAGAATCATAGAATTGTTGAGGTTGGAAGGGACCTTTAAGATCATCAAGTCCAACCATTAACCTAACCTGACAAAAAACCCTTCTAAACCATATCCCCAAGTACCATGTCTTCCCTTTTTTTAAACACCTCCAGGGATGGCGAATCCACCACCTCCCTGGGCAGCCTATTCCAATGTTGGGTAACACTTTCAGTGAAAAAAATTTTCCTAATATCCAACCTAAACCTCCCCTGGCTTAACTTGAACCCATTTCCTCTTGTCCTATCATTTGTCACTAGAGAGAAGAGGTGAGTCCCCATCTCTCTACAACTTCCTTTTAGGTACTTGTAGAGAGTGATAAGGCCTCCCCTCAGCCTCCTCTTCTCCAGGTTAAATAGCCCCAGTTCCCTCAGTCCTTCCTCATAAGACTTGTCCTCCAGACAAGACTGTTTAGACCTAAGTCATAGAGCTGTGGCAGCCTCAGGTCATTCAGGCAGCTGCATTCAGCCTCTCCCTAATATTTTATTTTATTTTATTTTATTTTATTTTATTTTATTTTATTTTATTTTATTTTATTTTATTTTATTTTATTTTATTTTATTTTATTTTATTTTATTTTATTTTATTTTATTTTATTTTATTTTATTTTATTTTATTTTATTTTATTTTATTTTATTTTATTTTATTTTATTTTATTTTATTTTATTTTATTTTATTTTATTTTATTTTATTTTATTTTATTTTATTTTATTTTATTTTATTTTATTTTATTTTATTTTATTTTATTTTATTTTATTTTATTTTATTTTATTTTATTTTATTTTATTTTATTTTATTTTATTTTATTTTATTTTATTTTATTTTATTTTATTTTATTTTATTTTATTTTATTTTATTTTATTTTATTTTATTTTATTTTATTTTATTTTATTTTATTTTATTTTATTTTATTTTATTTTATTTTATTTTATTTTATTTTATTTTATTTTATTTTATTTTATTTTATTTTATTTTATTTTATTTTATTTTATTTTATTTTATTTTATTTTATTTTATTTTATTTTATTTTATTTTATTTTATTTTATTTTATTTTATTTTATTTTATTTTATTTTATTTTATTTTATCCTTTTTCTGACTCTCTCCATCATCAGGTTGTTAGTAACGGAGAAAAAACTTCCTGAAATTGCCTTTGTATTTTTTCTTCAGTTTGCTTTTTCTTGCAGGAACCTAGAACACAGCTCTCAAAACTTTGTGGTAAAACGTAATTCATAAGGATTTTCTCTTTGTATTCTGTATATTACTTTCTAATTTCATACAAATACAACCCTATGAGCATGACTGTCCTTTGGTTGGAGAAAGTGATAAGAAACAAAACTACTCTAGCTTGAAGGACGCTTTCTGTTCTGTTAAGATGATTCTGGATTGACCTGTACCTCATTATGCTCATTTTAGGTTCTTAGTAATCTTCATCAATTGTGATTTGGGGACACTGGAAAAATGAAAAGATAACCATATGGTTATACATGGTGTATGTAGATTATATGCTATATAAGACCATGTGGTAACTTAATGTGGTAAGAACAAGATCAGGACTATACTGCAGACTTTTTCCTTCAAAGTGCATGTGGTGGATTGACTTTGGGTGGCTGCCAGATGCTCACCCAGCTGCTCTCTCATGCCCCGCTTTCAACAGGAGAAGATAAGAAAATAAAAAAAAACTAGTGGGTCGAGATAAAGACAGGGAAATAATCATTTGCCATCACAAGAAAACAAACTCTACAGGGAAAATTATTTTATTACTCCTCTAAGTAAGTATAAGTAAGAATAAAAATCAAAAGAATTCAGATATTCAGATGCATGGGGTAGCTCCCGGCCTCTTCTGATAGAGGCCATCCCTGCAGCCCTCTGTCCCCCAAAACCTTGCCATGCAAACCCAATCCAGTGTAGCAACAGGGCAATTAGTTCTTTTCCCTATGTTCTCTGAGTAGAGATGATCCTAGAAAGCAACCACTGACCCATTTATTCTAGAGTGGGGTGTCCTGTCTATAGATACCTGTGTTGAAGGGACTTTAGCTTTTTCTTTCTTGCCCACTGACACTCCCATCCACCCTTTTCTGTCCTTTATCTCTGTTTTTGGAGATATAGTTTGGCTGGAGACAGAAAAGACACAAATCTGTTGAACACGTACTCTGACAGCTATCCCTTTGTGAACTGGAATCTTTCCTTGCCTCTTCTCCATGCATAGCAGAGAGCTATATAATTATGTCTGAGAACAACTATTTCTGTTCCAATGGAAAAAATGGAAATAGTTTTCTGCATAAACAGATAAGGCCTTTTTTTTTTTTTCCCCCCAGAAACTGTTCACAAGTTTTGACAAATCAGGAAAGAAAAATACATTTAATTTATCTAAATCTTTCTGAGATCCTAGAATATCATCATGTTCTGTCTTGTATCTAAAGGAAAAGTAAATATGTTCACATATTGGTGTATAAAACTATAGAACATGATAAGCCTTTCCTTTGCATGTTATGAATTTCCCAGCACAAAGTGCATCTGTGACAATAATATATATATCTAAAAACCTAGACCAATTAACCAGATTTAATTGTAATTTACACACATTTCAAAAGAAGACATCACTAAAGTATGTATCAGGTGCTTTCACTGCCCTTCATCTGAATAACGTCTTCATAATGCACTTTCAAGCTACTTATAATTTTATATCTTTGTATCTATAAATGATTAATAGAATAATTTTTCATAAGATGATTTTTTAAATTAATGTACAAATTATTTAAATGTGTATGAATGGCGAGCAAAAAGCTGAAAGCCAACAACTTCAAATGAGATTGGTTGCTGGAAGGTGTTTTTAAATATAGATTCAAAATGCTAATGTCTTCATGAAGGAAATTGCTGTAGGTCAAACAAAATGGAAATGAAGTAACACTTCTTTTTTAATAGAAATAACAAAAACATATCTGTGAATGGTTAAGTCATCATTGCTATTAGGTAGCTTCGTTACTGGTTCTTTTCTTGACATAGAAAGACTTGTGACTCTTGCGACTTTTCTACCACTGTTGGTTCTTTCAAGGGAGAAAGGCATAATTATGCAGTGCATAATTAATGAAGTTAAATTGAGCAGAACTATTTATTTTACAAATACTGGTTTTATAAAGTGACAATTAGTAAATGCTAAATAAGACAAAGACAATTTGATTTGAAACTGCTATCTGTAAAGTATGCTTATTTATAATCAAATTTAATGGTTGCTATAAATGTTAATTTTGCTAATTCAGCTTGGAGAGAAAGGATACTAACTAACTCCATATTAATTTACTAATTAATTTACAAGTGGAGTGCTGAGAAAACTTGAAAGGAATTTTCATGTGAAAGTAAGAATACAAATCACAAGAAATCAGATATTCAGATGCAATTCTAGTTTCAGCTAGTGTTCCTTTACAGACTAAAAATCATCTAAATGAGTAATATAAAATAATTCTTCCACCTTTTTTAAAATCAATTAGGCTGAATTATTTTTTCTAACTCATTTTGAAAAAACATTTCTACAGATAGAAATTAAAAGTCAAAATCTAGTATATGTGTATGAGGCACATCTTAGATGCATCTAACAGAATGTGATTTAAGAATGTGATTCTCTATTAATTCTGTGAGCCTTTTCCATGTGAAGACAATAACAATGTGATTGGTAATAACAATTTTATTGTTGTTGGTATTTGCTGTTGATTACAGTTGATACTATCAGAGCATCTAGAGGCTTCGCCCTGGGACAACGCTGTGCGTCAAGACTCCTCTTACATACATAAGAAAAAGTCTAAAGAAAGCTATGCAGATTTGTAGATCCAAATATTAATCTTGTTTAATCTACGGGAAATGCTACATCTTCACTGATGTGTTAAAGCCCGCTGTAAGAGAACTGAGGCTCCAGAACTTACAGATTATTTTGGTCATGCCATGAAAAAAAAAAAAACACACGACTCTTTCTTAGGTCCCTATTTTTCCCCATTCTTTCAGATAAAAGGTAGCCTTCTTTTGAACATTTGGGGATTATCTTGAACAGGTGATGTTTTTTGTGACTGGGAGAAAAGTGGATTCCAATATTATATATTGGTTCCCACAAACTAAAGGAAAATGCTTATAAATCCTGCCTTCTGAAGATGCTATTCAACAGCTTGAGGAAGACAATATTCTAGTCAGAGACTTGCAAAAATGTGTCATAAACCAAGATCCAAACTTTCTAAATTGAGGTATAGACAGAATTTAGATGCTTGTGTCCAGGACAGCAATCTAGAAAGACATCCTTGGAGGGACCTAGAAACCTTAACATTTGCAGATCTGATTTGCCTAATACTCTCCCTAGTTCCTGAAGCTAGACATTTTGTCTACAAAAAAGTACTATTTAGAAACCATAGTTTGACATAAATCCTGTTATATTACAGTTTTTCTGTTTCATTGCCAAATTCTATTCAAGGACCCTGATCTAGGCCAAAACCATGGATTTGATTAAAAAATCAGCTGGTAGGTATGCCTACTTTCATTGTAATAGGCTAAGGATTAATGAGTTACTAGGAAGAGGAAGATTCATAGTGTGCAACAACATGAAACTTTAAGTCTCAGGTGAAGGATGAACACCCAGATAGCTGACTGGAAGGAATTTCAGAAGACCTTTCCTGTCAAAACAGAGCTTTTGGGTAGCTGGAAATGCATGCCACATGGTCATAAAAGTAGAAAGATGATTAGACCTTGTCTCTGCAAACCAAACGAGGCAGTAAGGAAAAGACATAACCTTGTTTCACACCTTGTGCTCTGAAAATGTATGCATTTAATTAATAAGAAAGAAGACAGGGAGATGAACACAATACTTCTTCTAATTTTTTTCCCCTTTCTTAAATATGTTTTTACAGAGGCACCAACATCTTGGCAGACAGGCTGAGCGGTGCCCTGTTGCAGAGCCAATTGGAGCCAGCTGTCTGGCACAGCGACAGGCCCTGGCCTCTCCTCACAGAGGCCACCTCTGCCACTCGCCTTCCATAGCTACCAAAACCTGGTCACCTACACCCAATACATTGACGTATCTAAGCTTACCTCTCATTTCCTGGCTTAGACTACATGTTTCTGTAGCTTAGCTATACAGCTTTTGGGCTGATTCTAGGTCATATGTTCCTGGCTCAGTATCCAAAAAATACTGAATCTGCACCAAGAAAATACCATAAACAAGTGGTCGTCTGCTATTCCCATTATGTGTCCCATTTTACCAACATTTAAAGGACTGGAAATAGGATCAGCCCAAGTTTCTTCAATGAAAATCAACAGGTTACATTTTGAGATGGTATCATCCCATGTCTGCTAAGGACATACGGCCTTTATATGAAGTTTAAAAAATTAAAAAAATAATTTCCCCATGAACACTTAATAGAAACAATTCTCAAGACAGATATTTGAGGTGATATCGTACATATTTTTTTAAGCAAAATACTACGAAATAAGTTATTTAGCTTTACATTCAGGTTGCAATAGAATAGATACAATTATTTATTACATTTTAATCTAATATTTCAATATGCCAAGAGAAAAAGAAACTTGGAACCATTGTAATAAAACCAATAGTACACTGCTCTAAAGATTCAGTAGCTTAAGACTAACATTAGGGAAAATATTTATATATAGCCACTAGTTCAATAAATTAATCATTTTAGCTGGACACTGACAACAAAAATGGATGTTGGTGCATGAGCAGTGAATATATAGCCTTGTTATATGCAAAAAAAAAAGAGTGAAATTTTATGAAATACCACAGATATTTCATAACAAATCAACAGTCACTTACTGAAGGAACCAAAGCAATATATATATTTCATCTGCAAGTCTCTAAATTACATTTGGATTCTGTGGAATCCACTTTTAACCAAACTTTTTCAATTGCTTCTTTGTATATGAAAATCAAAGAGTGGATGATTTTCATGGATTAATAATATTGGCCTGGTTTACTATTCTCTTTCATTGTGGCTGCTTTGGGGACTTTGCAATTTACAGAGGAAAGAAGACTTCAAACTCCCTTATTTTGTTGGTTCCTTAATATTTCTCAGTTTAATAACATCTTCCCCTCAAAAGATATTTTTAGAAAGTCTTCTTTTGTAAATAAGGCATAAACTTCCAGTGTATTTAAAATGTGATCATCAGTAAATGTCTTTTACTCTTATGTCTGAATAACCAAAGCCTTTGGAAGAGTCTGCAGGTTTATAATAGACATATGCGTTACTTTATACTTATTTCTGAATGGATTCTTTTCTTTTCCTTCCTAATTCTGTTCTTAGAAAGTAATAGCGGGTTGTGTTTTTTTCCCTTCTTTCTTCTTTGCAGAGGCTTATCTGCCCAACTAGCAGTCTATGAAATTTCAAAACTTATTTTGTGAATATGAGCCTGTGTTCTTCCAAATCAGGCCTCGTCAGTTACAACCTGAAATTTCAAATGACTGCTAATTTTACTATTACTGTAGCTTGGTAGGTTTATACTCCCACTATTCCTGAGATGTGGAATAGGAGAATAAATCTAGCACTTGAATATATCTCTCCTCATGCACATTTTGTGCAAGGATCAGAAAAAAAAAAGGACAATGTATATCTTAGTTTTAGCACAGTGTTGCACCTTTGCATTTACCTGCTGTTTCAACTAGTTAACAAAGTCTAATATGGAATTCTAGGAGATTCAATTTAATTATCTAAAAGCTATGCATCTCATCCAAACTATTTGTCTCTGTCTAGTCAGTGGAGAAACAGAAGTTCCATTAAAGGAGATTTCTACCACTTACCTGTGTATGAGACATCCTCCCATATAATCAAAAAATGCTTTATTAGTATGAAAACATATCTATCATAATGTATGTTAGATATGCAGTTTCTAACATGGCATAAAATGTTTTATTCAGTCATCTGGATGTAAATTTTTAGTGTAATTTCAGATACCTTAAAGTATGCAAGATGTTTACATATGACTGGTCGATGACTGGGTCTTACAGGAGATTGTGGTTTTCTAGTGGTGGCTGGAAATCAAGTCAGATATCCTATAGCATCTTAAATGGTGCTACAAGCGTTCAGTTGAGTGATTTGAGCCAAACATATGATAAGATAGATAAGAAGATAGCAAGAATGGTGTATATAAAAGATTGAAAATGTTAATGATAGAAATGAAATTATGCTTCTTGTTATACAAACATATATTTAAAAAGGACCTTTCATGATCATGCAATAATCCTTTTTCTAATTGTACCCTCTGTTTACTTTATCAGTTGCACTGTAATTATTTAACAACCTCTAAATTAATGCTGGGGTGATAAATAAGAGTTCATTAAAATGCAAACAAGAAGAAAATCACAAAAGACAGAGATTAAAAGATTCTTTATGTTGTCTAATCTATCTCATACCAAAGAAGAATTGTGTTTTATTTTTTGTAAATATTCACACATACAGCTACAGGGACACATGTTCATTTATACTCATAGGCATTTAGATATTTTATATTTAATATTATGGTAATACTTGATCAAATTTTGTTTTGAATGCCCAAAGCAGTGGGTTTTCAAGAGCTTTTCCTTCTTTGTCTTAGAAAATTATTTTTCTGAAAGACTTATTATTTACCTTCATCTTCCTTTCAGAATTTTTAGCCATTATTCCTAGCAAATTTACAAACTTATAATTTGTCATTAGTGTTTGCAAGTTTTTAATACTTATCATGATTAAAAACATCTTTTCATGATCCAGTCTTCCTATAGTAATACATACAGTAGTGCACTACAGTAATGCACTTACTGTAGCCTGCTAAATATGACTTTCACTATTACTATTAAAACAGTAAAGGCTCTCTGCAGACCTGGCAGTGCAGAAAATCTTCACCTTGTCCTGAGTTGGTTTTGGCTGGTTTAACTCCTGCACTAGGGCCCAGTGGCTGCTATCTCCCTTGATTTTCCTTCATCTCTGGGAGGTGACAGAGGGTGACACCACTTTGGAGGCCCCTGCCAAGCTGCAGCTGGCAGCCCAGGAAAAGGAAACAGACTCAAAGCCAAGAAAGAAGAAATAACCTCTCAGGAATAGCACACTCCCAAAATTAAGACCTTAGGATACAGGTCATGAAAACCACCCCCTCCTTTCTTTCTAAGGAAGTGTTGACTTTGGGACTCAGCAGCATCCTGGCAGTGTAAGCATTAAAAGAAAGAAAAGGGGAAGACTGGTAGCAGGTTTGAAGGATTTTCTGTTTAAAAATTTTAACCATAATATTAATTAGGCTTCTTTTTTAATTAGACAGTTTGGACTATTCAGCTGTTAAAACATTACTTGGTCTAACAATATATTCTTCATCCTAAATATATGGTGACTTTCCATTTGTCTATAAAAGGATTTTGAATGTTATGCTACAAAATTTCATAGAATCATAAAACCATAGAATCATAGAATAAGAGGTTGGAAGGGACCTCAGGGATCCTCTGGTCCAAACTTTCTTGGCAAAAGCACAGTCTAGACAACATGGCCCAGCACCACACCCAGCTGAATCTTAAAAGTGTCCAATGACAGGGAGATTATTCCAATGGCTGATTGTTCTCATTGTGAAAAATGTTCCTCTTGTGTCCAATCAGAACCTCCCCAGGAGTAACTTGTACCCATTACCCCTCATCTTTTCCATGTGACTCCTTGTAAAAAGGCAGTCTCCATTTTTTTGTAGCCACCCTTTAAACACTGGAAAATGGTAATAAGGTCTCCCCTAAGCCTTCTTTTCTCAAGGCTGAACAACCCACTTCTCTCAGCCTTTCCTCATATGGCAGGCTTCCCAGTCCTTTGATCATCTTGGTGGCCTTTCTCTGGACCCTCTCCAGCTTGTCCACATCTTTTTTGCATAGTGGGGACCAAAATTGAATACCGTATTCCAGGTGTGTCCTGACAAGCGCTGAGTAGGGTGGGATAATGACTTCTTTATCTCTGCTGGTGATGGCCTTGTTGAAGCAACCCAGCATCTTGTTGGCTTTCTTTGCTGCTGCAGCATGCTGTTCACTCATGTTCAGCTTGTTGTCCAGCAGGACCCCTGGGTCCCTTTCCACAGAGTTGCTTCCCAGCCAGGTAGATCCCAGTCTGTGCTGCACTCCTGGATTATGTTTTCCCAGGCACAAGACTTTACGTTTGTCCTTGATGAACTTCATAAGGTTTTTGTTATCTCACTCTTCCAAGCTATGCAAGTTCTCCTGCAGAACACTCCCTTCCGAAGTGTCCACTTCCTCACTCAGTTTCGTATCATCAGCAAACTTCATCAGGGTACACTTGATCTCATAATCCAGATCACTTAGGAAGATATTAAACAGCATTGGGCCCAATATTGATCCCTGGGGGACCCCACATGTGACAAGTTGCCACTTTGAAAAGGAGCTATTTACCACCACCCTCTTGGTATGACCTGTTAGCCAATTCCTCACCCACCACACAGACCACCTGTATAGACCGTAGTGCATCAGTTTCTCTTGGAAGAGCCTTTGGGGAACCACATGGAAGCCTTGGAGAAATCCAAGTAGACAATATCCACCTCTTACCCCTCATCAACTGAGCAGGTTACTTTGTTGTAAAAAGCAATCAGGTTTGTCAAGCACGATTTGCCCTTGGTGAATCCATGCTGGCTGTTCCCAGTCGTGTCCTTCATTTGACTTGTGATAGCCCCCAGGAAGGTTGGTTCCATAACTTTGCCAGGGATTGAGGTAAAACTGATATGCCTATAATTTTCTGAATCCTCCTTGTATACAAATTTGTATACATGTTTGTTTTTTTTCTTTTAATATTCCTTGAGCACTATTTTTTATCTGGCATCAATATAATCTGTGCACATGCATAACTGCAAAATGTCATTGCTGATTGTATTTTTTCTTCCATGTTTTGTCTGTCATGTTTATTTGGATTGCTAGCTCTTCTTGGCAGAAATTACAACTTACATAGCCAGTAAGACATAGCCATAAACAATATAAAAAGTATTTTGTCTAGTATTAAAAGTGCAAATATCATTTGAAGGAATTAATTTGTAACAAATAAGATATCACTTATTTTGACTTGCAACTTCAAAACCACATGATGAAGGTTTTTTTTTTTGCGTGGAGATATTTATGTTTTCCCTGCTTATTTGATACTTTTAACAGAAATAATTTGAATAAACTGATTGTACAGTGTATAAAAAAGCTTTACAACAATAATGATTATAGAGATAATAAAACCTTCAATATAATCATTGTACAGTTCCTACCGAGATCTTAATAGCTCCTCCAAAGTTACTGGCATGACATGCCACGATGACTCAGTTTGTACTTACAGCATATTTCTTTTCCCCATCTGCATGAGGAAAAAGCAATGTAAATGTTGAGAGTTTTAAAAAATGGTTACTGCCATGACACTGCAACTTCTTATTTAGGTTAAAATATTTCCTTTTATGTTAATAATTTTCAAAAACACAAGAAAACCCGTAAGACAGAAGGGTTCATTTTTAGACACATAATGCAATAATACTGAAAGTGTTGTTTACTAGAAGTCTTCAAATTGAAAATTTCCATTCATTTTTATACTAGTTGAGAAAAATGACAAGAGTTGCTTTAGACTGTTTTATAAGTCTAAATTGCAAGAATTCTCAAATGCAAGCAGTAAAGTAGCTATGCTTATAGGCAAATAAGCTGATCTACAAATCATATCTTACTGTCTTGTGAACAAGGAGTTAATAATTCTGATATACTGTTTCACTTTTTTATCCCTAGAGTAATGTTTACGGGAAAATAAATTGAAAGCAACTCCAAATTCCACTAGCAGCTACCTAAAAAGGACTCCAAAGCAAATCATTTCTTGAAAGAAATCATACCAAAATCTAATTGGAAATACATCTCTGTTTGTTTTGTCATTGACTATGTTTATCAGTGAAAAACTGACAATACCCTGAAAAGCAGAACTGAGTATTTATCTTTTGCCTTTCATGACAGAGAGGGGAAAAGAGGAAAGGAGCAGAAATCAGAAGTAAAGCAGGTGGGTGTGGTAAAGAAATACATTTTGCTTTGTCCTAAAATATCTAGAATATAAATCCACAAGAAGATCTTGGCAAGCATATGATCTTTGATTTTCCCATATTAATTTGAAATTAATTCCATTTTCATCAAGGCTGGTAAGAAAGAACACGAGGGCAAAGGAAGGCACTGAGATATAAAAAAGGCCCAGGATCTCTGCTGGGTCATGCTAAGGTCCATCCACCCTACCACTGCTCTGCAGCAGTAGTAACCAGGAGAAGGAGAGGAGGAAGAGGGCTGGCCTTTCCTGCTTCCTGCCTCCTCCCAGCGCTCCACCCTGGCTGCCTAGGATCTCCCCTTTCCACACTTCTCTTCTTGCACAATGTCTCCTCTCCCTCACCACTTCCCTCTCTGCTAGGGCAAGGGAGAAGAGGTTTATCGTTGCACTACAGCACTTAAAACATCACTGCTGCAATCCATACTGCTCTACCACCTACACCACCACATTTTATAGTGCCGTGACACCGCTGATACCCGCACCTATGCTACCAGTCAAAAAGCCCACATTCTAACTTTTCACCATCTCACACAGCAAGAGCTTTTCCTTGAAGATGGAAATGGCACCATGCCTACACTTTCTGCCACGGGGCCCTTGGTGACTCCTGTTCTGTGGATGAAGTCCAACCTGGAGCAGGCTAAGACTTCAGGACAACCGGCATCTCATTAACTTGAGAAGTTCTTCCCACAATGTCTCTGAGCTGGCCAACTTTTACAAGGGCTTCCTCGAGACCTGCAAGTTGTTTGCAGTGCCCACAAGGGAAGATCTATTAGCAGAGCCTCTGCTGTGCAGCCCCGCACCGTCCTCTGTGGAGGTCTCACCCTTTTGCAGGAGGATAGTCCTCAAAGGCATCACAGAGACTAGAGACTTGATCTCACCTACCTTGCTTACGGTACAGCATGGTCCTTCCAAGGTGCTCGCCACCTTTCCCGGGTAGGAGGGCGTCCACAGTCACTTTCTATCTTCAGCATGTGTGCAGGTGCCCCCTGCTCATCCCTGAGCCCAGGCTGTGCAGTGTTCCGGTTGCTGTTTGTGACCTCCCAGCACACCACTCATGTAGGCAGTATGTCCTCCCTCTGGCCCAGAAATACACCCCTCAGAAATGCCACTACACACTTGCTCGTTATCCGCTGTGCTTCCTTGCCCTTGTGTGTCATCACCGCAGGAGGATGCAGAGCCTACGGGCCAGTTAGTGTTCTGACTCCATTTCTGATGCTGCAAGACAGTATGGGAGGGGTGAGCGCAGCCCTGTTCATGCCATGGTTCACAGGCACTCCCGGTTCAGAGGGGGACTTCTGCAATGAAAGGAAGACCTAGAGTACATTTGCAGTCAGTGGGCCAGGAACTAATACCTCTCCTCAGCCCTCCAGCACTCCTGCTGAGGTTCTTGCTACATTTCTTCCCTCAGCTTTGTATCCTCTCTGGTGTCTTCCTGGAGTCAGGCCTGGGAGGTCAGACGCTTCAGGGCCTCGTAGCCATGCCTGACCCGCTGCCCCAGCCAGGAGCAGGGCAGCTGGGGGGGGCACCGGCTCTGGGCATTGGGCATCTTTCTGGGGGCAGGCCAGGCCAAGGCCAGGCCAGGTGGTCAGCCTGCAGGTGGCATCAGGACTGGCCTTGGGGAGGGGAACCAGGGCCAGACGCAGCCTGGGGATGCCCTGGGTGAGACTGGTCAAGGCCAGTAAGTTCTACTAGTGTATTGTGGACACTGACACATATTTCTAGTTTTTTGGACATTTATTCTTTCCCCCCCCCCCCCTTCATTGTCCCTACAATTACTAGGTCTTGTCTTTATTTTGTCCTCTCTCTAAACCCGTTCATTTTGGGGGAAAAGAGAGCAGTCGTTTTGTCATGAATAGACTAATACTCATTTGGTCCAAAACGCTTAATGGGGAAAAAAACTTTTAAAAATGATCACCACAAAAAGACATTTAAGAGAGAGTTTAAGAACTGAAGATGCATATATGGTATTGCCCAGCATCCTCTGCCAGCACCCAGACAATTAAAGCTCAAGACCTCAAGAGGTGCATCTAGATATATATGCATATAAATGCATATGTAAATGCATATAGATATGTATTTCATAACCATAAGTGAATTTGCAAGGACTCTGGTAATCTCCCTGTAGCTTATCTAAGCAATTAAACCTCTTTATTCAGAGGCAAGGTGTGTCACAGTTTAATTTCAAGTGATATGAATAACTTCCCTTTTTAACTTCTCTGACCCACTGTTTTGTTGTCTCCTAGTGTTTATATTGGAAAGGACAGAAAATAATTATCTCTATCATGTCCCTATAACACTCCTGATTTTGTTGTTGTTGTTGTTGTTATTTGTTGTTATTTCCTATCACTCATCCCTTTTCTAGACCAAACAGTCCTAGGTTACTTAGCCATTCCTTAATCTAAATCCATTATATGCCTTTTATCATACTTCATACTTGTCAACTTTTCCAAAACTTTTGCATTTCAACTGTGTCCTTCCTGAGGTGGAGAAGACCCTACTGTAGAACATATTTAGGGGTGGGAAAACTATGTACTTCTACAGCAGAATGACAATGCTTTTTGTTTTCTTCTCTTACTGATTTATTGGTTTCTGCTACTACCTCAATATTTTGCTTTTTTTGATTGCTGCTAAGCAGTGAGTTGACATCTGCATGAATTATCTACCATTTTTCAGGTTCTCATTTCTGAGTGATAAAGGTTAGCAGAGTTCCTCATTGTACATATGAAGTTAGAGTTTTTTCTTTTTTATTCATATCACTGTACCATAGTAACTTTGTGCAGTCTATCACAAATAACTAGCATTTCTGAATAAACTATTTACATCAGGTATTAAAATTGCAAAATTGTCATTAACGTAATGGCATCAGGAGTTTACTGGGATTTTTGAAACTAATAAACTTTAAAATAAGTTAAGCATGCACATTGAAATGTTCACAGGCAAAGGAGAACTCTGTCAGCGCAGATCTGTCTGATTTGATAAGCAGGTAGGAACAGTTGAGATGCCCTGGGGTTTCCCTCCTGGCTTCCAGTTACTAGTCCAGAAGGACACACATCTCTTTTCAACTCTGTGTCATAACTATCAGGATAAGTAGGAGGCTGAGGGACAGGGCAAATTACAATAGGCATTTTTTGGGCAGCTGAATCATACATGAGATCAAATACGTTGTCTCGACAAGAAACGGGATTTTCTTACTGTCTTGTCATATATGAGTCAAAGTAAGAGTCAACTTTTTTTATGTGATTATATAAAGTCCAGCAGAGTAAATGGCCCAGCCTCTTTCTCAGAGTCTGAACACTTAGCACCACACAGTTTTAAAGCTAAATCCTGTTCTATTATAATTGAATCTATTATAACCCTGTTCTATTATAATTATAGTTATAATTGACTTTCCTTCCTGATTGTCTGAATGTGCCTCAGTAGTCCAAATAAATCATTATTCCACTAATCGTTAAATCTATGCATTTTTATGACCTATGCAATGAATGAGCTGTGCCTCTCGCCTCTCGCATACCTTTATTCCCTCATCCTCCCCACTAGGTGTCAGATGATTACCCAGGGCCAAAGATCCCCTGGACTTCAAAATTTTTGTCTTTTTTAGGATTTAGTAGTACATTTAATAGCATTACTACAGCTGTTTTCAAGTGGTATTCTGCCTGCAGCTTTTAATGTAGAGGACGTGCTGGAGCAGGGCAGTGAGGGAAGGGATTGGGGCTGGAGCAGTGCTGCAGCCTGGCAAACCCTCGAGAAGCTCAGAAGATGAAGTTTAGGCTGAAAGATGAAACCAGTTAATCTGTCATGAAACTACAACTGAACCCCTAGAAAACATTGTGAAGAAGAGAAAGCCTGGCCTAAGATGGTATAGAATTTTGGATTAAAAAGAAGGATTGCAAACAAAAATAATAATAAAAAAAAAGAAAACTGTCCTTTTGACCAGGGAATGTGTACAAAAGTTACCTTTTTTTTTAATGATGTACGATAAAATTTCCTGAAACCCTTACAAATGATCGGTATTTCATAAAGTAAAAAAAAAAAAAAATCAGATTAATTCCCACCAATACAGTAAGCATATATTTTTCATTTGGTTTTATAAATATACATAATACGCACGTAATTTAAATCAGTATACTATAACATGGGGTCTCTGAGTTAGAGATAAACCAAAGTCCACTTGTGAATAGAACTGTCCTCATAGAATAAAAATGGAGCAGCAATTAAGCTGAAGAGCCACGTTCAGGCAATCAAGGTGAAACATAAGACAGAACATTAATTATTCTTATAGATTTCTATTTTTTAAAAAAAACTTTGATACAAAAATATATGGAGATGCTACATAAATGGCATAGACAATTCTAAACATGCAAAATTCAGATTTGCTGCAATACTAATTCTGCCTACCATGAAACCACAGGACTGGCCTAATGATTTTTGCAAGTGAAGGGGGCTACCTCTCATATGTTAAACCTTAGAAAGTAGCCAAAGAAAACACTACTTGGCATTATAACAGCAACAGCATGCTTCTAGAATTGTGTTTCCTGTTTTAATCACATAGGAAGTGAGAAGTTAGCATCTCACTCCTTGATGCCGTCCCACTTAACAAGCACACACAAAATGAAACAATTTGAATGCTTTGCAAAGCAAAGGGGAAATGTGTAATCATGTTCCTTCAAAGAATACGAAGTGTATATGCATAGACAATAGAAACATAAATACTGCTTTTACATCCTTTGGCCATGTTTTCAGACCAGACATTCCTTTTGAGAGGAGGTGAGAGGGGGTGCTGGAATATAATTTCCATAATTCATTAAATGTAATAGAAAATAGTGTTATAAATGTGATGTTTTGTTAGCAAAGCCAAATATTAGTAAGATCAATAACTTTTAATGATTAGTTTTATAGAAAAGAGTGGTTGTTTTTATTAAGTTTTGGTAATTCTTTCCAACAGAAAAGGCCCACCTAACCAATATACCACGTAGCTGGGGAGGAGCTTAATTACAAATAATGAAGCAAAAACAATGATTCGACACGCATATTTCAAGGCTAAAAGAAATGTCAATTTTAAAAAAGTAAAATCAGGAAATTTAGAGAAATAAATATGAGGAAAATGGACAGCTGAACTACTCAGGCAGCTCCCTTTAGGAGATGGACCTTAAGCTTTGCTTGGTTTCTTGTCTCTGGTTTCATAGCTACATGTTGAGAAATAAAAAGATCCAACTTGAGGAAATAACTCAATAGTTCCAACAGCCTCCAATCCACCAAAACTCAGTGAATATCCACAACATCTCTGTTTTCCATGGGTTTTAACGAGACGTGTTAGAGGAATCAATAACAATCTTCAAACTCCAGAAAACAGGTAAGAGTTTTTTGCTGGAGTTAAAAGTAAGTCCACTGTGATTTTTTTCCTGTCTTCAACTAATGCCAGAAATTGGTCTTTATATGAAGAAAGTGCAAAGAGATGAACCAGAATTTTGACATCTTTTGTTGTCAAAACCAGTCTATACATACAACTGCCAGATGCTCTGCTTTTAAATACTAACATTAGAAATTTCACTTTCTCTTCCCTCTGCCCCTGTTTTATTCTTACGGGAAAATCAAAATGTTCTACTTTAGGAGCTACAATTGTCTTCAGTGTCTGTAAATAATTCAGTCAGAGCAAACAAGCAATCCTGTGTGTGCTGTTCCTGCATCTGTCTGCTTCAGGTAACCCTGTGGGCTAATGTCATCTACTTTCTTTCCTTTTTCTTCCCTTCTTGCTTCTGATGTTACTGATGCATACAACAACTGTCTCTCCCCAGGGTAGGAACACATTCAGAACAATTTCCTCATGGAGTTATTCTCTGACACTAGAGTTTTGCATATTGAAATTGTCATGTTCTTCAGAAACTTTAAATGTATCCCATATCCTGGTGCATTCATCAAAATAACCAATACACCACATACAAAACTGGTAGAAAAAAAAAAGAACAATTTTTCTTCTGTAAGCATAGTTTCATTTAAAAAAAGATCTGACAAGCACATGTTGAAATGTGCTGGTTTTGTAAACTAATTTCAGTCATTTTAAAATGTAAATAAAGAATATTTCTTTGTTTTTACCTTTGACTTCTTTTGATTTAATTGCTTTGTAGCATTTAGTTTAATTCTAACTTTAATAAGTATTATGACTGTATATTTCAAATACAGTCATCTGTTATCAAAACGATTAATCATATTAGTGACAAACATTTTGGTATTACTTAAACAAAATTTTTTTTTTAAAAAATCTTGTTTCCTGTGAAATTTTTCATTTTAATTTAGAGTTAGTCTAATTGCCTGATGCTGTTGTTTCTTTTCAGGATGGAAATGTTTCTGGTCCAATTTCAACTATATGTCAATGTAAGTGCATGACTGATGCAAAAGGGTGTCTTTACATACCTTAAACTTGCCTGGAACTGTGAGACTGTTCATGTGATCAAAAGCAGAATTGTGAGGTTTTGGCATCATATTTTATGTGTTTGAATCTTGTTATATTTCTTTATATCATTACCACTACCATGTGGCCAAAGATTTAGTCATCAATGAGAAGAAATGCAGAAAAATATGTATGTTCTTCTCATCTGGGTTAATTTGACAGGAAAGGAAATGGGATTGCTACTGTCCTCAAGATGTGCCAGAGCTTTTTGACATCAAAGCAGCACACACTGTACCCTTTTGTACCTGTCAGTGGTCAGCACATTACTTGTATCACCGTTGCCATACCTAAGTCTTCTGCTATGGAAATAGTCACATATGCACAAAGAAAATAAGAGAAGGAAGGAGAGGAAAGGGCAGAGAGAAGAAAGCAAAACACCAAAATCGGAGTGCCATAGACAAGGTAACATAGTTTTCCATTTCCCATATCTTTGTTGTGTGACTCTTGGCAGATAGTTGGTTGCCAGCTATTTACTAAATTTGTTCAAAGAATATTAAGCACAAAAGAACAACATGAATCAGTGATCACTCTCTGTAGAATCCCATTGACAATTCTTACTGCTACAGGTGAAACATAATCCACTGCAGCACTGGGAACGAAGTGCAGTGTAATACACTGAATGGCAGAATGCTTGACATGAACCAACTGTAAAGCAGGCAAAGCTGTTTCTCTCTCAGAAAGTATTTTTCCTGTTTAAGCTTTCCCTGACATGTGGTATAACAGTGCGACATATTTTTAAAATATATTTTAAGAAAGTATTAGACATTTCTGATTTGAGTAACTGACTGAAAAGTAACTAAATGCGTTTGTACATTTTTCTAAGTTATCTCCTTAGATCTTGCTGAAGGATTATAAACATTTTTATAGCTATGTTCTATTTTCTTCCATATCTTAGACTTTCTAGTTCACCAGACAAAACTTGCTAGTATTGAATTATTTTAATTCTTAGAGTAGAGGAATCTTCTCTTGTTGTTGTTGAAAATATTACTTATTGAAATAAAGGAATAACATATTTAAAATTACTAAAACCCATTACTGCATCTACTCAGAGTTGCGGTGTGAAGACATATATTTTCATCCTGTAGTGACTGAGTCTTCTTGATCATCTACAGTATCAAGAACATAACATCATCAACATCTGTCTTGCTACGGGCACATGGTATACCTGAAATTCATTTTAGGGGTGCTTCCATATAGCAAAATGTCCAGGCCACAGGAGATAATTTCTAAAAATCAACTTGTAATTTCAGCTCTCCTGAAACATGGCAAAAACATTTTAGTTTGGGGAAAAAATGCTATCATTTTTAAATAGATTTTTTTTTTCTGATATTTTCCTTTTAAAAATAGAAGCATTCCTTAATTTGTTCATATCCCATATTTAACTTAATAGCTATTTTCTATCATAAAACATTTCCTAGAGACAAATTTCAGGACTGACTTAGTTATTATGTAAGAATTTTACTATCATTATAGTTATTGTATTATATGTTAGAGAGCTATTCAGACTGAAAGCACAGAACTAACTTTCTTTTCTTTCTTTTCCTCCCTCCCTCCCTCCCTTCCTTCCTTCCTTCCTTCCTTCCTTCCTTCCTTCCTTCCTTCCTTCCTTCCTTCCTTCCTTCCTTCCATCTCTCTTGCTTTTCCCTCACTTTGCATTCAACAGACTTGTGTATGGAGATGGGGGCAGTATTACAGGGGATCTGTGTTTCAGTTTTAGCTATTCATTCAAAGTTGTTTCTGCTTGAATAGTTCCTCACAGTCAACAGCAGTAACTTGCCCTGTCCTTGTCTTTCCCCCCAAAAAAAGTAAAAGTGCTACAGTCACAAATGATATAGAATTGAGTCAAAGAGAGGAATTTATGGCATGGTAGGTCTGTAAAGCATGTCTTCAATTCATCCCTGATTGTCCATAATTTTCAAAAATACCCTAAATTCATAACAGTAAGGAAATCTTTGCAGAGTGCAATTGAGTAAGTCCTGATTTGGACAACACTTAGCCTCCGTTTCTAAGAGAGGGGGAATCTATTTACATACACAAAACTCAGAGGTATGGCTAAGCAGTGCTTGTATGATACTATGTCTTTGTAATAGTAAGTTGCTGAAAACTGCGTAGCAGAGAATTATTTTTGAAGTTTTGAAATGCTTTCTAAAAGTACACCACCTTAATTTAATACTGCCACTGGTGGTCACATAAAAAATTGTCATTCTAATGAATCCTCCTGCTTTGTTTAAAGCCCAAATCCATTGCCAAACAAAGGCTTTGTTGTTAGAAGTGTTGATTGTACCACAATTGATTTTGGATTAAAAACATAAATTGAATACCAATGTCTGTGAAGCCTTATTTTAAAGGTAATAGGAAACATCTTCATATTATTTGTTCTGAGAAATTACATTACTTAAAACTAGCATTCTGGCAAATGTAGTTACAAACAGACATCAAAGCAGAAGAAAATTTATTTGAGACAAGATAAAAATCCTTTCAAGAATTACTAATTTAGTCTTCAGGACTTAGAGGTCTTGAAAGGAAAGGGCATAAGGCCCAATTGATTTCAGTCTTAGACTGAATACCTAAGTTTCTGTGTTTCACCTTCTGCAGTGTAGAAACAAGATCCTGTGTTACTGAAATGAATTAGTTTTTAATTTATATGTTATTGATTACGATGATTATCATTTGTGTTTGTGTACAGGAACTTCATACTTTTCTTATTGCCATATAAACATTCAGCAGAAATATGGTGGCTGATAGAACTTATAGAAGCAGACAAAGGAGTACAAACAATGACTTGTGACAGACACCAGTGTCAGCACATCAGCAGCCAAATTGTTTCTAACTTCTTAGTTTTTGGGTGGCCTGCTTAAATTCACTAAAGAGTTTTAAAGAGATATTTTAGGGGGGAGAAACTGATATTACGTTACTAATTTTCATTGGAAGTTTTTAGCCTCTCAAGCATGTAAGGCAATGTGGGAGAAAGGAGAGAACAACTTCTATAAAAACAAGTGGAGTATAGAGTATGGTACCATTTCCTGATCAGATTTATTAGCTAACCTATTGACACTAAATGAAAGATGTTGGGTAGAATGTGAATAGACTATGTATTTGAAAGTAAGTGGAACGATTTGATATGATAGGAAGGAGGGAGTAAGTGAATGCTAAGTGAAAGTTAAAAAAGACTCATGACTGAGTCAAAGCAGGAAACTCAGGAAACCCAGAGTTTGGAATGGATTTGAGGAGTAAGGATTACATTACAAGCTGAGAATTTTAGCTAGACAAAGAGGCAAAGGGTCATCAAAATTTACTTGTGGGATTTAACTCACTTCATTCTTGTCATTTACAATGTTGGTGTTCAATATTTAAGCTAACTATCTTTGGCTAGGCAATGAATTCCTGATCAGTACAGAAATTGGATTCCAAAGAACAGCTAGTCTCATGTGAAATAGAATCCTACTCTGATTGAGACTATTTTCACCCTAAACATTATTGATTGCATTGGCTAAATTCCTGTAGGATATGATAGCTAAGACTTCTATCCCAGCTGGGCACATTCATTTAATTAATACTTTGATAAGGTAGACAAATTCTAGATGCCTTCAGTTTAGACATTTATATCTGAGCTGATCACACTAGGACCATTTTGTGGTCAACGGAGAGAAACAGGTATTTTTAAGGTGTCACACTTAGAGTCATTTACTTTAAGACAGAATGAATCTTACTGAAGAAATGCCTGTTTTTTTACATGGAATATAAAGGTAGAAATTTAACTGACAAATTATGCTGTAGAGTTTTATAGTTTATTGTCAAAAATAAAGTCAATTGAAGTTCATTTGAGAAGATAATTTTGTTGTAAAGCTTTTCTTTTACAATGAGAAATTAACATTTCTGTTTGGCAATGATAATTTCTTCAACAAAACATCCTGAAGGACTCCAGGCTTTTTCAATAGAAACTGTTGCTTACTTTTGAGAATCACGCAACTATTACCTTCCATTAAAAAACAAAAAAGTATGTAAGATCTGACTTAATAGGATGTCATAGGAAGGCTTCATGATATCCATTTACTTTATTATATCTTGGAAGGAAAAGGGATTATTTTAGATGTACAATACTAATATTTAGCACATATTTATTGGACTTGTAACTTACTTTAGAAGATGTATACATAAATTTTTAATGTTTATTCTGTATTTTTCAATTAGCATTTGTCTTCTATGGTATATAGAAAAGACATTTCATTAAACAATGGAAATGTAATTATTGTCTCCAGAACTAAATGAATATAATATCCCTAAATATAATTTTGTTCTGCAAAACTACATAGTAGAAGGATAAGGAACTGGATGGATAATTGCACTCAAAAAGGTACAGTCAACGGCTTGATGTTCAAGTGGAGACAAGTGATAAGTGGTGCTCCTCAGTGGTTGGTGCTGGGACCTGTATTATTTAACATCTTTGTTGTCAACATGGATGGTGGGATTGAGTGCATCCTCAGAAAGTTTTCTGAGGATGCCAAGCTGTGTGCTACAGGCAGCAAGCTGGAGGGAAGGGATGCCATCCAGAGGGACCCGGACAGGCTTGAGAGGTGGGCCCATGCAAACCTCATGAAGTTCAACGAGGTCAAGTGCAAGGTCCTGCATGTGGGTCAGGGCAATTCTAAGCACAAATGCAGGCTGGGCAGAGAATGGATTGACAGCAGCCTTGAGGAGAAGGCCTTGGGGATGTTGGTTGATGAGAAGCTCAACATGAGCTGGCAATGTGTGTTTGCAGCCCAGAAGGCCAACCATATCCAGGGCTGCATCAAAAGAAGCGTGGCCAGCAAGTCGAGGGAGGTGATTCTTCCCCTCTACTGTGCTCTCGTGAGGCCCCACGTAGAGTACTGTGTCCAGCTCTGGGGCCCCCAACATAAGGACATGGACCTGTTGTAGCGGGTCCAGAGGAGGGCCACAAAGATGATCAGAATGCTGGAGCACCTGTCCTATGAAGACAGGCTGACAGAGAGTTTGGGTTGTTCATCCTGGAGAAGAGAATGCTCTGGGGATACCTTATAGCAGCTTTCCAGTATCTGAAGGGGGTCTACAAGAAAGCTGGAGAGGGAGTGTTTACAAGGACATGTAGTAATAGAACAATGGGTAATGGCTTCAAACTGGAACAGAGGAGATTTAGACTAGATATTAGGAAGAAATTTTTCACTATGTGGGTGGTGATACATTGGAACAGGTTGCCCAGGGAAGTTGTGGAGGCCTCATCCCTGGAAGTGTTCCAGGCCAGGTTGGATGGGGCTTTGAGCAACCTGGTCTAGTGGGAGGTGTCCTTGCCCATGACAGGGGATTTGAAACTAAATGATCTTTAACGTCCCTTCCAACCTAAACCATTCTATGATTCTGTGATTCTATGAAGTCAGTATTAAACAGAAAAACATGTTTTAAGCACCCTGAAACATGGGAATAAAATATTAGAAGGGCTTCAAAACTTGAAATCGCCTTGCTTCTAGAAAACACCATGCTAAACTTAGCCACTTTTTTTTTGATTTTTATATACCTATTTGAAGGTTGTTGTACAATCCTGTTACTTAAGTGATTATAACCTTCTCTAATTCTCAGCATAAAGGTTTGTAATGTTTGTTAATATCCATTTATTTTTGTAATACAATCTTCTACTCATAAAAAGTTCATCTGATAGCAAGTTTGACTCCTTTATTGGGTAGTGGCTATTCACCAAAGCAGAGCATTGTTTAGCTGCAAGCTGTATACTGTCGCTATACAACACTGAATCAGCAGGATATATTAAGTGGATGATTTTGTTAGTGCAAAAAAGGATTAGACTTTTTTGGACTATGAACAGTTTTCTAGAAATAAGATACAAATTTTACAGCAAAAAACTTATTAAATAGAAGATTTAATAAAGTAGTATTCTATAAATGAGTGCATATGCAATAAAAATACAAATTTTGCAATGAACAATGTGATCAGCAGGAGGGTAGAATACAAACCAGTCTTTAACAAGCAATTTGGGGAAAGAATAGCAACAAATTATGAAAACTGAGTTTTCATAATGTTGTGTTTTTTCATACACTGGTTAGGTAGTGACTAATCTTTGTAAGATATATACACAGTAACAGGCTTATTAATGTAGTAAAATGAAATTGAGTATAAATGACTTCGCCGTGCTATTGCGTCTGTGAGTTGAAAACAACAAACCATGCCAAAACAAACCAAACCAATCTTTTCTCTCCAATATGTCATCAGACACAAATCAGAAAGTCACTTTTTAAATGTAACGTGTGCATTAATGAAATATTCAGGGTTACATTCAGACCAGCTGAATTCCACCTAAATCCCAGCGTAAGTAGGTGGTTAACTTTCAGGAAATTATTCCGAATGGTTATTCTCAAGACACATTTAATTATTTAGCATTTTCATTTTGACCTCAATTCATCAGTTTTTAAACATACATGTCTGTTGAACGAGACAGGTGCTGTGGTGACAGATGATGCAGAGAAATCAGAGTTGCTAAATGCCTTCTTTGCTTCTGTCTTCACTGCTCAGGCCAGTCCTCGGGAAACCCAGACTTTGCAGGTAACAGAGAAAGTCTGGAGGAAGCAAGACTTTCCCTTGGTTGATGAGGAGCAAGTTAGAGATCAGTTAGACAAACTAGATATCCACAAATCCACGGGCCCTGATGGGATGCACCCTCAAGTGCTGAGGGAGCTGGGGGAAGTCATTGCTGGGCCGCTCTCCATCATCTTTGAAAGGTCCTGGAGGACAGGGGAGGTGCCTGAGGACTGGAGGATAGCCAGTGTCACTCCAGTCTTCAAAAAGGGTAAGAAGGATGACCCGGGAAACTACAGGCCGGTCAGCCTCACCTCCATCCCTGGAAAGATGATGGAGCAGCTTGTGCTGGGTATCATCTCAAAGCACCTGGATGAAAAGAAGGTTATCAGAAGTAGTCAACATGGATTCACTAAGGGGAAGTCGTGTCTGACTAATCTGATAGCATTCTATGATGAGGTCACTAGATGGGTGGATGAGGGGAGGGCAGTGGATGTTGTCTACCTTGACTTTGGCAAGGCTTTCGACACTGTCTCCCACATCATCCTCACTGGCAAGCTTAGGAAGTGTGGGATAGATGGATGGACAGTGGGGTGGATTGAGAACTGGCTAGCAGATAGAGCTCAGAGGGTTGTGGTTAGTGGTGCAGAGTCTAGTTGGAGGTCAGTAAGAAGTGGTGTCCCTCAAGGGTCAGTACTGGGTCCAGTCCTGTTCAATATATTCATCGATGATCTGGACGAAGGGATAGAGTGTACCATCAGCAAGTTTGCTGATGACACTAAACTGGGAGGAGTGGCTGATACGCCAGAAGGCTGTGCTGCCTTACAGCGTGACCTGGATAGGCTGGAGAGTTGGGCAGAGAGGAACTTAATGAAATTCAACAAGGGTAAATGTAGGGTACTGCATCTGGGGAGGAATAACCCCATGCATCAGTACAGGTTGGGGGCCGACCTCCTGGAGAGCAGCTCTGTGGAAAGGGACCTGGGAGTCCTGGTGGACAACAGGATGACCATGAGCCAGCAATGTGCCCTGGCGGCCAAGAGGGCCAATGGCATCCTGGGGTGCATCAAAAGGAGTGTGGCCAGCAGGTCGAGGGAGGTCATCCTCCCCCTCTACTCTGCCCTGGTGAGGCCGCATCTGGAATACTGCGTCCAGTTCTGGGCTCCCCAGTTCAAGAAGGACAGGGATCTGCTGGAGAGGGTCCAGCAAAGGGCTACAAAGATGATTAGGGGATTGGAACATCTTTCATATGAGGAAAGGCTGAGGGATTTGGGTCTCTTTAGTCTAGAGAAAAGAAGATTGAGGGGGGATCTTATTAATGCTTTCAAATACTTGAAGGGAGGATGCCAGGGGCATGGGAGCAGTCTTTTTTCAGTGGTGCCCATTGATAGGACGAGGGGTAATGGGCACAAGCTTGAACATAGGAAGTTCCATCTTAACATGAGGAGGAACTTCTTTACTTTGAGGGTGGTGGAGCACTGGAACAGGCTGTCCAGAGAGGTTGTGGAGTCTCCCACTCTGGAGACATTCAAAACCCGCCTGGACGCTGTCCTGTGCAACCTGTTGTAGGTGACCCTGCTCTGGCTGGGGGGTTGGACTAGATGATCTCCAGAGGTCCCTTCCAACCCTGACTATTCTGTGATTCTGTGTTTCTGTGATATGTTCTTGGGAATTCATAGAAATCTGAGATACTTGGTGCTACCAGATTATGTCACAATTCAGAGAGTGATGTCATGTTCTGGAAAAGGCCCTCTTATTTACTAGGTTCATATTATGCCTAATTTGTGATCCCTGATCTCAAAAATGGATATAGTTTGATGATGACTCTTTTCATACAAACCTAGTAGCTGAAGCCTCTTACCCTGGGCAGCCCTTGTCATATGGAGGTTTGAACCCACTGCTCCTCCCTCAGGGGTATGTAAACTGCCTCGACAGAAGTAGGACTATGAAAGTACACGACACAGCTTTTCAAGTTGACTTATTGTTAAACCTAAATGCATAGGATTTATGAGACCCAAAGGAGGCGAAGAAAGTCTAATTCTGTAATTTGGTGTTCTTAAATGGAAGACTGAAAGCATATCTAGGTTCTAGATCCTGCTCCCATAGCAGGTGCTCTTATAAGAGAGACAATGTATTATTTTTATAACAGACTTTAGCTAAATTTCATAAGAATCATTATTGGCAAGGACAGGTATTTCAAGCCTCATGCAGAGGAGTGGGTTTATCACAAAGCCATGAAAGTTCCCATGTGGGAACTTACGATAAGAAATTTTATTTCACTCTTTTGGGACCTAAAAGCAAACACAGTTTCTATGCCTTAGCTGTCACCTCATAAGTTTTAAGGCTGTTACCTCAGTCATGTCTGAACTTTCAATATCTACTCATGAGCATCTAGAGAGTACTGCGTCATGCACTTTTCCATCTCCATATTCTTTAAATTTATTATGACCAGTGGAGATAGAATCGTAGGATCATAGAATTGTTGAGGTTGGAAGGGAACTTTAAGATCATCTAGTCCAACCATTAACCTAACCTGACAAAAAACACTTCTAAACCATATCCCCAAGTACCACGTCTACTCTTTTTTTAAACACCTCCAGGGATGGTGAATCCAACACCTCCCTGGGCAGCCTATTCCAATGGTGGATAACCCTTTCAGTGAAAAAACTTTTCTTAATATCCAACCTAAACCTCGCCTGGCTTAACTTGAACCCATTCCCTCTCGTCCTATCACTTGTCGCTAGGGAGAAGAGGTCAGTCCCCATCTCTCTACAACCTCCTTCCAGGTACTTGTAGAGAGTGATAAGGTCTCCCCTCAGCCTCCTCTTCTCCAGGCTAAACAGCCCCAGTTCCCTCAGTCGTTCCTCACAAGACTTGTCCCCCAGACCCCTCACCAGCTTCATTGCCCTTCTCTGGACACACTCCAGCACCTCAATGTCTTTCTTGTAGTGAGGGGCCCAAAATTGAACACAGTAGTCGAGATAAAGAGCTATATGCTAGCTGATTTTCTAGGCCAGGAAAAACAAAAGTACATTTGAAATGTTCTTACAGTTACATCACTTTCCTTTATTTTTTTGTATTTTCCTCTGTCTCCATCTAATTTTGGAGTCTTGTTAGAGACTCAGAGTGGAGTTCTAGAGCTACCTTCCTGAACTTTACTTTAGCCTTTTAAAATACTCTTGAAATAATACATGATATCTGTCTGCCTATTACTATATAGTTAATCAGAATTATAAAAGCTCTTTTTCAGAGCTGTTACACCCTCATTAATCCAGTGATTTTTAGATTTAGAATCCACAAGCATTGTGAAAACAAAGAACATGTATCACAGAACTGTAGAATTTTAATTAAAACTAGAAAAAACAGCATAATTAAGGTACACTACTAACATCGATATCACATTGAAATGGCCATTTGGAAACCTTTACAACCAATTGTCTGCTAGATAAACAGCTTGTTAAGCCTGTGTAAGTTCAAATACTTTCCTTGGAAAAATTATGTCTTCAGCTGGCACATCAGAATCTGGCAACAATATCTGCTAATATAATTAAAAATTTAATAGAAAATTGAACAGAAGTGAATTATCTGTAGAGAAAGATAGTTAAAAAGATTTAAGTAAACTGAAAGTATTTAAAATTAATTATATTACTTTGTTTCTGAGAACCTGTATAAAGCATATTTGAAAATTCTTAGTCAGATACATAACTTCATAGACTTTAGTGGTAGTGGTCTCATTCTCTTTAAAGCACAGTAGACTTAACCAGTCTTCAAAATATGGTTTTAATGAAATAATTTAAACAATTTTTATCTAAAAAAATACAGTTTAAAAAGCAAAGTAATTTACCTTAGTTGAGCAGATGTTACCAGAATATATATATATATAATCATAGAATTGTAGAGTTGTTTAGGTTGGTAGGGACCTTAAAGATCAACCCACCTTATTTCCAACCCACCTGCCATGGGCAGGGACACCTCCCACTAGACCAGGTTGCTCAAAACCCCATCCAACCTGGCCTTGNAGAGTGAAAAATTTCACATATATATGAAATAGGGAAATGAAGCTGAACGTGCTGTGTTTGTATTTTTAAATATCATAATTAATTTAGAAGCAATCAAAAATACTATAATAAAATAATAAGTAATATAAAAACCTTAAATTAGTTCATAAAAAATATCTTTTGGACATATTATATATATTTTTTAAAAAGTACTTGAAGTAATACATAATATAAGTAAAGAAGATTTGCTTAAATAGCTAAAACAATCTGAATAAAGCATTTAGGTGAAATTTTCACTGGTTATGGAGTATCAGTCTCTGTGTAAGGTTAACATGTTTTGAAAGTTATTGGAAGTTGTTGAATGCAGAGAGAAATTTGGAGGGTTCAAAATTATAACATTAAGACTATGATGCATAATGTCAAAAAAGCCTGGTGTTATGCAGGAGGAATCAATGACGTGGAATCTATTAATTTTTACCAAGATGTCTTTGGTTCACTGGTTAAAAAAATGGTGAGAACAGAAATAATAAATTACGAAAGACAGAACTAATTTAGGATTTCTAGAAAGAGTGATTTAACATAGAAAAACATAATTGTGCTGTCTCATGATCCTAGTCACACAATGGTTTGACCACAGAGGAAACAGCTGACAAAGAAATAAGAAAAAAAATCTTCAGAGGAGAGAAATAAGGTGAGCATGAAGATTAAATGTTAAGGTTTACAGATTGACATAGACCCCCTCCGGAGACTGTCCAATAGTCTGAAGAACCTTTACTGTAGATACCTCAGAGATAACAGTAAACAAAGAGTAGTTTTACTTATTCTGTATTTTGGTAATACTCAGTTATGACTGATATGAAGCCAAAAGTGAAAAGTATTGGTAAAGTACAAACTTCTAAACAGTAGTACTATATACTATAACATATTGTAAAAACAATAATAATTGAAATTACAGATGATGGAAATATAAATGAAGTAAGAGATCATTGTAGAAATGGATATTAAAATAGATTTTTATCTCATCTTCTTGAGTAGGAAGAAGACTTTTTTTTAGAAATCTATTCCCTGGAAAAAAAATGTTTCACCATTGTGAAATAACACACTTTAAAATATCTGCAGGAAGAAAAACATTTATAAAAATAGCTTATGAAGAGCTTATGCAGTGCAGTTTGTAAGGAATACCACCAACTGGGCTACCCAGAATTATCAAGAAACAGGCAGAAATTTCTTTAAGCCCTGCAATGAACTCTAAGTTTCTTGATCACGGATCTTTTAATTTTCCTTGTTCTCTGTCCCAATGCATACACTAGAAAACCCTCCCTGACAATGGTATTTACTGTCTAATTGAAGCAAATGCTGCTTACCGATTCATGTCGTTGTTTATGCCATTACAAATAAAGAAATTTCTAGACCTATTGATTTCTGCCCATCATCAATGATAGTGATACAGGTAGAATTAATCTATCACTGTTAAAATTAAACTAGTGGTCTGTGATGGCTGGAATGCTATGGAGCTTTTAAAAATATTCCAAAATAAATTTAGAGTAACAGACTTTTATTTGATTTTCCTGGAAGAGAAGGCAAAAAAATTAATGGCAACAAACTGTGTCTCCTTCAAACAATCACAGATTACAATGTGATCACAAAATTGTAGAATCACAGAATCATTTCAGTTGGAAAAGACCTTTAAGATCAAGTCCAACTGTAAACCTAACACTGCCTAGTCCACCACTAAACCATGTTTCTCAACACTACATTTACTCACCTTTTAAATACCTTCTGGGATGATGACTCAACCACTTCCCTGGGCAGCCTCTTCCAGTGCTTGATAACCTTTTGGTGAAGAAATTTTTCCTAATATCCAATCTAAACCTCCCCTGGCACAATTTGAGGACATGTCCTCTTGTCCTATCTCTTGTTATTTGGGAAAATAGACAGACATGCACTACGCTACAACCTCCTTTCAGGTAGTTTTAGAGAGCAATAAGGTCTCCCCTCAACTTTGTTTTCTCCAGACTAAACATCCCCTGTTCCCTCAGTTGCTCCTCATAAGACTTGTTATCTAAAGCCTTCACCAGCATCGTTGCTCTTTGGACACACTCCAGTTCCTCAATGTCTTTCGTGTAGTGGTGGGCTTAAAACGGAATACAGTATTCAAGGTGCAGTCTCACCAGTGCCAAGTACAGTGGAACAATCGCTTACCTAGTCCTGCTGGTCACACTATTACACTAATACTAGCCAGGATGTTATTGGACGCCTTGGCCACCTGGGCACACTGCTGGCTCAGATTCAGCAAGCTGTCAACCAGCAGCTCCAGGTCCTTTTCCAGCAGGGAGTTTTCCAGCCACTCTTCCCCAGGCCTGTAGCTTTGCATGGGGTTGTTGTGACCAAGTGCAGGACCCAACACTTAGCCTTGCTGAACCTCGTCAAAAGCTTGCCCAGATTCCTCTGTAGAGCCTTTCTACCCTCAAGCAGATCAATATTCCTGCCCAACTTGGTCTCGTCTGCAAACTTACTGAGGGTGCACTCGATCTCCTTGTCCACGTCATTGATAAAGTTATTAAACAGAACTGGCCCCAATACTGAGCCCTGCGGAACACCACTTGTGACTGTCCACCAACTGGATTTAACTCCATTCACCACAACAATTTAGGCCAGGCCATCTAGCCAGTCTTCTTACACAGCAAAGCGTACGCCCATCCAAGCCATGAGCAGCCAGTTTCTCCAGGAGAATGCTGTGGAAAACAATGTCAAAGGCTTTACAAATGTCCAGGTAAACAAACAACCTTCCCCTCACCCACTTAGTGGGTCACCTTGTCATAGAAGGAGATCAGGTTAATCAACCAGTCTTTCATAAAGCCATGCTAACTGGAAGTGATGACCTTGTTTTCCTGTATGTGCTGTGCGATTGAACTCAAGCCAATCTGCTCAATAACAGATAATTCTCCGGCACTGAGTAAGACTGACAGGCCTGTAGTTCCCTGGATCCTCCTTCTGGCCCTTCTTGTAGATGGGTGTCACATTTCTTAACCTCCAGTCAGCTGGGACCTTCCTGGTTAGCCAAGACTGCTGATAAATGATGGAAAGCGGCTTGGTGAGCTCTTCCACCAGATCCCTCAGCACCCTTGGGTGCATCCCAACTGGTCCCATAGAATTGTGTGTGTCTAAGTGGTGTAGCAGGTTGCTAATCATTTCCCTTTGAATTATGAGGGGTTCATTCTGCTCTCCATCCCTGTCTTCCAGCTCAGGGTACCCTGAGAACAACTGGTCTTACTGTTAAAGACTAAGGCAAAGAAGGCATTAAGTACCTCAGCCTTTTCCTCATCCTTTGTCACTGTGTTTCCCCCTGCATCCAATTAGGGATGGAGATTCTCCTTAGCCCTCCTTTTGTTGCTAATGCATTTATAGAAACATTTTTTATTGTCTTTTACAGCAGTAGCCAGATTAAGTCCTAGTTGGGCTTTGGCCCTTCTAATTTTCTCCCTGCATAAGTTCATGGCATCTTTGTAGTCCTCCTGAGTTTTCTGCCTCTTTTCCAAAGGTCATAAACTCTTTTTTTTTCCCCTGAGTTCCAGCCAAAGGTCTGTCTTCAGATGGGCCAGACTTCTGGCCACCTTCCCACCACCTTTCTTGGGGGGAAAACCCCTAATTCCTATGTGACTGTTCTCAGGAGCTTCCACGGTTTCTAACATATAAATTGCACATTTGCTGCCATGGATCTCCATCCTCTACCTCCACTGAGATGGCAGACCAAAGGACCTCACTGGCACACCATCCCTCAAACATTGGCGTGTCACCCCCAGCCTGGTTTTATCCTTTTCCCCTTCAAATCTTATTTAAAGCTCTTTCAGTGACCCTTGCTAACTCCTGCGCAAAGATCTTTTTCCCCGTTTGAGACAGGTGTACCTCATCTGTTGCCAGCAGGCCTGGTGTTGTGTATACCAACCCATGAACAATAAACCCAAAATTCTGCCGGTGACACCAGTCTTGAAACCAGGTATTGATTTGCTGGCTCTTCCTGTTTCTCCCCTCATTTTTTCCTGCAACTGGAAGGATAGAGGAGAACAGTACTTGTGCTCCTGATCCCTTAATCTGTTGTCCCAAGGCCTCACAGTTTTTGTTGCAGCTTCATTGCTGCCTAATTGAAAAATGAATAATGGGTAATAATCTGAGGGCCATAGCAGGGTAGGAAGTTTTCTCTTCAGATCTTTAACCCAGACCCAAGGGAGGCAGCAGACTTCCCTAACAAGTGGGTCCAGTGCACATATTTGGCCTTCTGTTCGCCTCATAAGAGAGTCTCTTATAACAATGAACCTACCTATTTTTTCTTTATGGAAGCAGTTTGGATCCAAGGTATAGGCCAGCTTAACCTTGGTGGCACCTCCAACTGAGATGAACCATCATCCTTGGTTTTGTTCGATTCTGCTTGCAGATCCTTGTATTTATTATGACAACAACAGACAACAGTGGACTTACACTACATAAAGTTCAGGTGTGTTTTATAAATGAATTATTTGTTATAGATCATAGAATCATAGAATCACAGAACCATAGAATGGTTAGAGTTGGAATGGACCTTAAAGATCATCTAGTTCCAAACACACTGCCATGGGCAGGAACACTTTCCACTAGACCAGGTTATTCAAAGCCCCATCCAGCTGGGCCTTGAACACTTCCAGGGACTGGGCATCCACAGCCTCACCGGGCAACCTGTTCCAGTGCCTCACAACCCTGACAGTAACGAGCTTCTTCCTGATATCCAATCTAAATATGACCTCTTTTAGTTTAAAACTGTTGCCCCTCATCCTATAAGCGTAATTGTAGTTGTACACATTATAATATGATTTTTTTCAATATAAGTGAAAATGTATGTCCATTGGATAGTAGTTATACAATAAGATTGATTTAGTGTTCAACATATTTTATATGAGTTCTAATGTTATAGACTGTATTACATTAGAAATGTCTGGACCTTTATTTGAATCATATCACCTCATAGGAGCCTCAACAGCTGTGTAAATGGAATTACATGACGTAATCTGGGAATTAAGGCAGAGTAATTACCTTGAACACTGGTAGCAGGCATCCCAAAATACAGATTAAAGTTGTCATTTTCCACTTTGTTTCCAAAGCTCTTTACCAGTATCATCAGTCGTAGGTAATTAAATCTGTTAATCTGTGAAGGATACTTTAAAAGCATTCTAAATTAAAAAAGGGTTGGTTTAATATGTAAATTGTTTACTTTTAGTTTCACATCTAGTTGCCATTTAATGAAACCCTCCTACTTGGGGGAACATATCAGATGCAGGATACTTTCTAGTGAAACAGAATATCTGTGTAATTATGGAAAAGAGCTTGAATAAACATATATCCACCAGTGGTCTAGTTAGTCTCTATTCACACAACTCTCAGCTTCTCATTACTAGTTTTTTAAACTGAAGAAAAATGAACTGTCAATCAGCCATGAAGAAGATTCATAAAACGCCAAAGAAAGAGGGGGTTTTCTGATATGAAATTATTTTACTAGCAACATTGTCTTTAAAAAAATTGTTGTTGCCCAGATGCAAAGGTATTATGTAAAACCTTAATGTTCTGATGTGCAGCCTTTTCATTATGAAATATAAGACACCAGATTAAAGTATATTGTCATGAGGAAATTCTTGCCTCTTGAAGGTTAGAGATAATTCAAAACAAGCAATGGAATAATATAGCATTATTCCCCAGTTATTTCAGTAACAGCAAGGTATCCTTGTGGGGTATTCATCATGGTTCTTGGAAACTCTTTCATATGTGGACAGTTTTCAAATGAATATTTACATATGAGAGGAAGCCAAATGCCAACTTCCACCGGCTCCAAAACACAGTCAGAACAGGTGATTTAGCATAAAAAGTAGTAGAACTTTAGTATCAAAAATGCTGGACACCAAAAGTACTAAGTGCATTTGTCAACGATAGTTTTCAACAGGAAATGAGAATATTTCCTGTTCTAATATACAAGCTTACTAAAAAAATGCTTCAATATCAAAAGCGGGTAATGAAAAATCTAAGTATGTATAACTAATATTCACTGAATATTCGCTGCCCTCTACATCAAGAAATGGAAAGAGTGTGAAGAGCTGTCTCTAAAGAATGCCTGTGAGCAGGTTGAAAGCCCCTGGGTAAGTATTAGAGACCGAGGAAATGAAGGGTACATTGTGGTTGGTGTCTATTAGAGGTTGCCTAATCAAGGGGAGCCTATTGATGGAGCCTTCTTACACCACTTACAGGAGACATCGTGCTCACAGGTTCTCATCCTGCTGGGGGAATTCAACCACCCCAACACCTGCTGGAAAAGTAGCACAGCGAGATGTAGGCAATCCAGGAGACTCCTGGAATGCATCAAGGATAACCTCTTAAGGCAGGTAACAGACAACCCCACCAGAGGGGACATGATAACGGACCTGATATTCACCAATGCAAGTGAGCTTATCAGTGACATCAAGATTGGAGTCAGCCTGGGCTGCAGAGATCATGCACTGGTGGAGTTCACAGTCCTGGGGAATATGGGTCAGGACCCTGAATTTTAGGAAAGCAAACTTCCAGCTCTTCAAGGAGTTAGTCTATAGGACCCCCTGGGAAACTGCCACCAGGGACAAGGGAGCAGAACACAGCTGGCAGATCTTTAAGGATGCTTTCCATAGAGTGAAGCAGCTCTCGACCCCCAGGTGTAAGAAATCAGGAAAGCAAAGCAAGAGACTGGCATGTCTAGGTCAAGATCTGCTGGTCGAACTAAAGGGCAAGACAGAAATGTGCAGGCAGTGGAAGCAGGAACATGTATCCTGGGAAGAGTATAGGGATGCTGCCCAGTTGTGTAGGGATGGGGTCAGGAAGGTCAAGGTGGGGCTGCAGCTGAACGTTGCAAGGGACATAAAGAATAATAAGGGCTTCTACAGGTATGTCAGTCAGAAAAGGAAGGTCAAAGAAAGTGTACGCCCCATGATGAACAAGACTGGCAAACTGGTAACAATGGACAAGGATAAGGCTGAGGTACTCAACAACATTTTTGCCTCAGTCTTAACTGCTAGCTTCTCTTGCCACACCTCTTGAGTGGATGGACCACAAGGCAGGGACTGGGGGAATAAAGTCCCTCCCACTGTAAGAGAAAGAAGATCAGGTTCATGACCACCAGAGTAACCTGAACATATGGTTTATGAGACGTGATGAGATGCCTCCCAGAGTCCTGAGGGAACTGGCTAATGTAGTTGCCAAGCCACTCTCCATGGTATTTAAAAGTCATGGCAGTCAGATGAAGTCTCCAGTGACCAGAAAAAGGGAAACATTGCATCTGTTTTTAAAAAGTGTAGAAAGGAGGATTCTGGGAACTACCGACCTGTCAGCCTCTCCTCTGTGCCTGGGAAGATCATGGAAAAGATCGTCCTAGAAGCTATGCTAAGGCACATGGAGGACAGGGAGGTGATTTACAGAATCACAGAATCACAGAATGATAGGGGTTGGAAGGGACCTCTGGAGATCATCTAGTCCAACCCCCCTGCCAGAGCAGGTTTACCTGCAGGTTGCACAGGATGGAGTCCAGGTGGGTTTTGAACATCTCCAGTGTGGGAGACTCCACAACCTCTCTGTACAGCCTGTTTTAGTGCTCTGTCACCCTCAAAGTAAAGAAGTCCCTCCTCACCTTTAGATGGAACTTCCTATGTTCAAGTTTGTGCCCATTACTTCTTGTCCTATCACTGGGCACCACTGTAAAAAAATGGTGCTATCCTCCTGGCACCCTCTTTTTAAATATTTATAAGCATTGATAAGATTCCCCCTTAGTCTTCTTTTCTCCAGACTAAAAAGCCCCAAGTGCCTCAGCCTTTCCTCATAAGAAAGATGTTCCAGTCTCCTAATTATCTCCGTAGCCCTTTGCTGTATTGTCTCCAGCAGTTCCCTGTCCTTCTTGAACCAGCAAGCCCAGAACAGTACTCCAGATGCAGCCTCACCAGGCCAGAGTAGACGGGGAGGATAAGGATTCGAGACAGCCAGCATGGTTTCACCAAGGGCATGTCCTGCTTGACCAAACTAGTAGCCTTCTATGATGGAGTGACTACATCAGTGGACAAGAGAAGAGCTACAGATGTCATCTCTCTGGACTTCTCTAAGACCTTTGACACGTCCCCCACAACATCTTGATCTCTAAATCGGAGAGGTATGGATTTAATAGGTGGCTGAGGAATTGGCTGGATGGTCACATCCAGAGGGTAGTGGTCAACAGCTCAATGTCCAGATGGAGATCAATGACAAGTGGTGTCCCTCAGAAGCCTATATTGGGACTAGTACTGTCTAATGTCTTCATCAATGACACAGACAGTGGGATGGAGTGTGCCCTCAGTAGGTTTGCTGACAACACCAAGCTGAGTGGTACAGCTGACATACCTGAGGGACTGGATACCACCCAGAGGGACCTGGACAGGCTCGAGAAATAGGCCCATGTGAACCTCATGAGGACAACCCTCAGTATGAAACCAGGCTGTGGGATGAAGGGATTGAGAGCAGCCCTGCCAAGAAACACTTGGGGGTGCTGGTGGATGTAAAGCTGAACGTGAGCCAGCAATGAAAGCTCACAGCCCAGAAGGCCAGCCATATCCTGGGCTGAATAAAAAGAAGCATGGCCAGCAGGTCGAGGGAGGTGATCCTGCCCCTCTACTCTGCTCTCGTACTACATAGAGTACTGCCTCCAGCTCTGGAGTCCTCAACAGAGAAAAGACATGGACCTGTTGGAGCAGGTCCAGAGGAGGGCCACAAAAATGGTCAGAGGACTGGAGCACCTCTCCAATGCAGACAGGCTGAGAGAGTTGGGGTTGTTCATCCTGGAGAAGGGAAGGCTCTAAGGACGCCTTATTGTGACCTTTCAGCACATGCAGGGGGCTTATAATTCTGCAGTGAAAATATCTAAGAATGAATTCTATTGTTAACCATATCCTTATATTTCCTAGGTCTTCCTGAATCACTCCTTGGAAATATGATGTTTAACCTTAAAGCAGCCTATAAAGGAAAAAAAATACAAATCAAATAGTGAAAAACTTGTTGGTACAATAAAGAAAGAAACGACAGAGTTTCAGTCAGATGACGGCTGGCATTGTCAGTGTTTAAAATTCACATTTGAAAGATAATCTGAGGTTTGATAGGTATTCTGAGGGTCAGTGTTACACAGATGTTACACATCATATGTCAGTTTCTATTTGCTAATAATGGAACAACTGCAATTTTACCTGTTAGCTTTAAATTCCCATTTTAATTATTACCACAAATACTACCATCTATCAAGACCCAGAATTCTGAACGTCACTGAAAATGTTAAAATATTTCACCAAAAATTAGGAAAAAACATAGATTTCCTCCTGTTTAAATACTAAGTTTTTGCAAACAGTGCAAATAGAATAATTAGTTATGAAAGTTTAATTTTTATTTTTTTTGTCTGGGTATAAAATAACAGAAATTTATGTGAAGATGAAGAATCATATATATGGCAACAGAAAAAAGAGGTTTTGACCCAGAATTAAATTATATGAAAAGTAAAAGCAAAAATCAGTTTTTCTCAAACAGGTACATTTGAAAGATAAACCATGAAATACATTGTGTTGTAACTATAGTTTCCATGTAACTTCACATTGACAGTATAATCTTCACTTACATCTCTAAAGAGTATAGATTTATAACCATCCAGTAGGGTAATTCCGCATCAGGAAATTGTGGAGAACTAAAATATCAACATTTCAGAATAAGACAAATCATTTCCGAGACAAATTGTTCCCCAGAAATACTCAGTAGTGACTTCTGTTTTTCCAGATTAGTCATATATTCTTGCAAGACTGAGAAGCAAATGCCAACTTTTTTAATGGCATGGACTTTTTTCTTCATACACCAAGTATAAGAATGTGCAATATTGCTCACTTTAGCTGCTTTTATACCAAAAATATTTTATGTATGCTACTTCAGAAGTGAGTCTATGGTCCCTTTCATCCTCTTCTAAATTGTCTTATAATAATTATGAGCATATTGAAGTGACTACTGCATAGTTACAATGACAATCAGCATCAAGTGATAAAAACTGATTAGGGAACAATCTCACAGTGACTCAAGCTCTGGCATTCTTCACAGATAATTATAGTTTTATATTTATTTTTGTTTATTTTTCTCTATATTACCTCAGGAATAAATGAACTTTATTGCTGGAGGAAATAATTTCTCTATATAGGTGATTAATGATTTGATATTTTCTAGTATTAATGAAACTGTGCATTCCAGTTAAGCTACTGCTAAAACTGAAAAGTCTACTGGTGTTAATAATTGCTGGATCAGTGCTGCATGGCATGAAGATCTCTGGGGATATAAAATTTTGTGCAAAAATCGCATGAACATTAACTGACCAAATGCTCTTTCCCTTCTCAGAGCCTGCAGTGTGGTAAGCTGCAGTGTGCTACAGCACTGAGGACCAAATTGAAATTGCCAGCAGACCACAGACAGTGTTAAAGGAACTTTTTAACAGGAGAAAATGGTAACGACTACTAATGACTTCATCAACAGGCTTGAATGGTATCAAAAGGAACTCCAGTGTGATTGTAAAATATTGTAAAATGACACAGTGTTCTGACAGAGGTGAACAGTAATAAAGCACAAACTCAGTAATTCATTTATTTATTTTTGTAGAAGTATTTTTTAATTTTGTTCTGCTTTCCTTATGTTTTTTCAATTGGGATTTCACTGACCCTGCCACTGAGAAATCACCATATTTAAAATAACATCAACTGATGTTAAGCCTTTAAAGAAGGAGCAATGAAGACACAAGAAAAGGATAAACTACAATGTTTTTAACTTTCTTGCTAGCGGCTGGTGTAGTGCAGTGTTTTGTACTTGGGATGAGAAACACTGTTGATATTGTGTTGGTGTTTTTAGTTGTTGCTAGGCAGTGAAGGCCTTTTCTGCTCCTCACACAGCCCTGACAGTGAATAGGCTAGGAGGGCACAAAAACTTGGAAGGAGACACAGCTGGGACAGATGACCCCAAGTGACCAAAGGGATATTCCATGCCATGTGATGTCATGCTCAGTATATAAAGCTGGAGGAAGAAGAAGGAAGGGTGGGAGGGACATCTGGAGTTCTGTTGTTTGTCTTCCCAAGTAACTGTTACACGTGATGGAGTCCTGCTTTCTTGGAGATGGCTGCCGATGGGAAGCAGTGAATGAATTCCTTGTTTTTCTTTGCTTGCATGTGCAGCTTTTGCTGTACCTATTAAACTGTCTTTATCTCAACCCACAAGATTTTCCTCACTTTTACTCTTCCGATTCTCTCCCCACATTGCAACTCAGGGGAGTGAGAGAGCAGCTGCATGGTTCTAGCTGCCAGCTGGGGTTAAATCATGACACAATTCCATGTAATTTTAAGATAAGAAATAAATAAAATAATCATTCTTGTTTTTCTGGGAAGAGACATAGTGTTTTTAAAATATGAACCTACTAAATCTACGTCTACGTTTTCTACTTTTATAGAATTGGGAATTATTCAACCTTGTTATTCAATATTGTTGTACATGCCCTATAATCTGTTTGCTACTTGTTGGTACTGACAAGTCATGCACATAATACTTTATTTTTGACATTACAGACACTCCCAGTAACAGATTGGATGATCATAAAAAAAGAATTATGACCCCTTAATGTCATCAAACAACAGGAGGAAAAATTCTATGAGAAAGAATATTCTCAAATATGAGGTTTATAACAATAGGCAAATTAAGAGACAAAAATAACCATAAAATTTGAAAGGAGATTAAGTAATATTCATAATGTAATTCTAAAGGATGTCTGAGTTTCTTTTTAGAAATATTTTTAATTAGACATTTCAAGTAACTTAGTTCCTTCTCCTTTAGAACTGCACACTGCCTAGAACAAATCTCCAGAAATAAAACCAAAGCAGATGTTTGTTCCATGCAAATGGAAAATGAAATCCTTCTGTTGCTCCAGCTGACACACAAAATGTTACATTTATCTATCACAAAACCATATAAATATAACATTGAAAAAGGTTATACTATAATTTTTATTATGTTTCCTCAAAAAATGTAAGTTCATAAAAGGAAGGAGCACGATGACAGGAAATCAAAGATGAAGCAATAGCTATCTATTTCCAATTACACCAGTTAAGCCATGCAAGGTACATCTGTTGATAAGCAAGCAATCAACATTTCTTTCGTTACTGTTTTAGAAGGAAAAGTCAGGTATAAATAAACTAAGTATTGGTTCTGCTGCATTACAGAAGGAGTGGAAATTGTAAAAGTGCAAGTCAAAAATTAAGAGAGGGAAAACCATGATATCATGGTTCAACCATCCTGGCATCTGCTGGAAAAGTAGCACAGCAAGCTGTAGGCAAGGAAAAGAGTAAAGTCAGGACCCTGAATTTTAGGAAAGCAAACTTCCAGCTCTTCAAGGAGTTAGTCTATAGGACCCCCTGGGAAACTGCCACCAGGGACAAGGGAGCAGAACACAGCTGGCAGATCTTTAAGGATGCTTTCCGTAGAGTGAAGCAGCTCGTGACCCCCAGGTGTAAGAAATCAGGAAAGCAAAGCAAGAGACTGGCATGTCTAGGTCAAGATCTGCTGGGCAAGACAGAAATGCGCAGGCAGTGGAAGCAGGAACATGTATCCTGGGAAGAGTATAGGGACGCTGCCCAGTTGTGTAGGGATGGGGTCAGGAAGGCCAAAAGGTTGTCTTTTTAATTCATTGTCATTATTGTTTTAATACTAATCATTATGAAGATCCAGGTTGTAATTTAAATTTGTGATACAGAGTGAAAGGGTAAGAAATTCCTGGAATGATTTTGTTGTTAGATGGAAACTACATTATCTCTGTGTCTGACTCAATAAGGAGGGATAGGAGCAGCACATCCACTTTGAAGATACAAAATACTGTATTTGTTTTGCGCTGTCCTAATGAGATCACACCCTGGTAGTGTTCTGCTCATCTGGCACACGTAAAGGGAAGGTGTATTTTTACTGTACATTGCAGGGTGAAACAGTCCTAGTAATGGTGAGACTTCACTGTAGAATTATATTCAGGTAAATTATCATCTGAAAACAAAAAATGAATGGAATTTAGTTATATCACTTTTACAAAGAGGAATGTTCCCTTTGGTCCCAATTTCTGAAGAAACTGGAGTCAGGTAAGTCCCTGCTACTGTTAGTAAGATTCTGCCTTGTCACAAGCGTATATCTGCAATGAGTCATTGACAGATTGGAGCTTTTACTTGTGGCAAGTGGAAAATGTGTTATGGATAATTCTCATTTCACTTTTTTATTGCAAAGCTACATCACTGCTTACATGTAAAAATGTTCTCCTCTTAATCACTCTATTTGAGAGCCCTTGAAATGTAATGGTGATGACTCCTAACTAGCAAGCTAGATAGATGTTAATGCAAAGTGAGTCATTACAATTTAGGTATGACCTACTGCCTAAAAAATTCAAATAATTTGAAAGAGTGATACAGGCTTGATATACAAATCATATTATGTCTCTAACAGGTTTGAGATAGTGCACTCTATTTTCTCAGTCATATTAAGGCAAAGCATAGTCTGGCAATCCATCTCACTGACCTTTCTCTTCTTTTGTGGATCACGCACATGAATTCTTTCAGCTTGCAGAATTAAGTATATAATCAACACACACACACTTCTCCTATTCAGCAGTGAATGTTGACCAGTAAAAATATATGAAATTACCCATTGAACTTCTTTAGACAGAAGTTATCAGTTAGTACCATCACATTGTGCTCATACTTTATGCTTCTAGAAATAAGAGCAAAGTCTGTGTTTAGTCATCAGATAATATGTAATAATGCGGGAGCACCATACCACATTGCCTTGTCCATATCACAGCGGGAAAATGTATTGACTTGATCAAATCCAGAAAATATCTAAAAAACCACACTGTTGTCAGTCTAGTGAAATGTACACAGTAAACTCAATATAAAACAGCAGGATCAGAACAGTATAGTGATTTTCAATCATACATTGCTATGTAAATTACATTTCTGGCTGTTTAACACCTTCTATAAATCTTTGAATTAAAAAAAAAGAAAAGAAAAATGGGGGAAATATGTCTTCTTACTGCATTTTTTGTAAAATAACAAGTTCTATTTAACTTTTCATGTCCCTTTTAATGTGATAGAGGAAAAAAGGCAAGCTAATTTACAGTATCATTGCTGACTACTTTAAAAGATCATTTAGCACACTTCCTCACTGCTCTTTACATGAACATCTTGTGACTTCCTTTTACTGACATCCACAGTTACCTACTGATTAATAAAAAGTCTTCCAAAAGAATTGTTGAATACCTGATTAAAGGAATGAGTCAAACTTTTATATAGATAGGAACTTCTTTTTCACAAAAGAATATGTGCACAAAAGCAATACCCTAGGTTTAACAGGAAACTGAGCCTTTATTAATAACTTATTATGATATATTTTCCTTTAATTGTCTAGTAACTGAGAAAAAAAAAAGTAGAAAATGTTGTAGAATTGACATTAAAAATATTTATATTTGTTTTTATCATGCAGGGACTATGATTGAAATAATAATAGATGTGAGCAATTTACAAAATTTTAATTTGCTCAGAAAGAGTTCATACCACTTTGATGCATTGAACATATAAATACTCATAAAATCAATCATTTCTTAGTGTGTCTAGAAATTAGCTTTATATTGATTATGCCTCATTATCTGTTGTGTTTGTGACAACATGAAAATGGGCACAAGCTTCTTTCATTGATTTACTGTCCAATAAATAATTGCTATTCATTATTTATTGATTATAAACTTCCATAACTATTTCACTTCCTTCCTCTTTATGCTATCAGTGTCAGTTCTAAGGCTAGAACAATCTACTTGATCAAATTTTAAGATTGGTTATGCACATGGGAGAAATGGCATTTAGCTAAGCTCTTTAAATTTATGTGGGAATACAAGGTTTGTATCCTTCAACTCATTTACACCATTTTAGCACACTACATTTAGGAGGATAATGGAAGAATAACTCAAGAGAAGGTGTCTACAGTTTACATTATGATAACTAAAACAATGCAGTTCATACAGTCTTTTTCTTTTCTGAAGGTGCTAAAGACAGGAGTTTTGTGGAGTGAAAAAAAAAAAAAGTAAAAAAGTAAAAAAATATTAAGGGAGAATTTCAGAAAGAATATACTAGGGCAATACCCAACAAACAAAAAAGAAAAGTATACACTGTAACAGAGACAAATTTGTCATTCTGTCTTCCTCCACCTTGGGTTTCCTGTATAACCAAATACTTATCATGTAGGACTTGCAAAGACTGTGACTGTTATGCTCCTGTGCTGTTTTTGTCTTCACATCCAAATTGCAATGTTGCTAAGGTGAAAACTAAGCACCCTCGTCTCCAAAAAGGAGTTGCTTCACAGATGAAAAGGTGTTTATATTTCTGTGCCAGGGAATTATAAACACTTGCACCCAAATTTTGATTTTAGTTAAACTAGTGGTTGGTGAATTAGAGCATTTTGATAAACTTTTAGTATAAATGTCTAACTTGTACTGAACTCTTCTTTTAGTTATTATTTGGTAGATATTTGTGCCTTGCCTGAGACAACTGTGTTTAAAGCCTTTAAGGTCTCACTGTCAGAAAAGGAATTAGGTTCAAATCTGCACTGAAGACACAAGACCATACAATTTCTCCTCACTCATAAACCATAAAGTGGTTTACTCAACCACTTGATTATTGCTGTTATTCTAGTTAAATTAAATATAGTTGTGTGTGTGAAGATATTTTTTTCATGTACATTTCCAGAATTAGAAAAAGTACACATAATGGAAGATTGTTTAATTTGAATGACAAAGTCTCTTCCTTCTGTTAGCTACTCATGAAGCCCATTGTGAAATTTGGGATTCCTTCCAACACTGATTTGAAAATTCATTCTTTCCCCCAAATATATGGCAGTAGATGTCAGTTATATAGGTCTGCAATGCATGGAGTATATGGACATTTGGAATTTTGTCAGGATAAATTAGTCCAGGTAGATTGTATAGATTGTATTAGTATATCAATAAATTAACAACTACATTTATGGTTGTGAATAAGTATTTCATGTGATATAGCCAAAGAAAGACTATATAGCCTAGTTCTTATGTCCGGTGCAAGTCTATTTTATTTTTCAGTGTTGTGAGACAGAACCATGCCTTTGATATTGTCGTCATATATATGCTAGAGAGTGAATTCTACTCCTCCAGCCAAGAGGTACAACTCTAGTACTTGAGCATGCACACTGCTGAAGTTGTTATGTGTCTGGGTCACCTCAACAAGCTGAAAAATTGGCCACTCAGAACTAGAGTAAAAAAGCAAGCATGCAGAGGTGATGATTAAAGGCCTAGTGTTCTGGAGTTCAGCATAGATGCACCCAAGAGTGCTTATTCTTATTTTGTTTGCAGGTATCACTTTTTCACCAATATCTGACTAAGGTGTATGATGAATATCAATGCTATACATCATTTTTCACAAAAATTGATGGGCAAATTTTGATTGAAAAAACCCAACTTTTTTAAAGCTTCCCCCCCTGCCACACGCAGAGTTGGTTGTCATACACAAAAGAAATTTCACACCTGAGAGGAGATAATTTTTCAACAGGAGTAAATGATTTACCTATTTGCAAAGAAAAAGAATTCAAATTCTATCGTATTTACTGTGAACTGCTTTAAACAACATTGCCTCTGTAAGTAGAATCATAGCATCATAGAGTCATAGACTCATAGAATCATAAAATTGTAGAACAGTTTGGGTTGGAAGTTGTTTTGCCAACCGACAGGGTCAGAAGAAGGGACACAGACATCAAGTTAAAAAGATAAGCTTATTTTACTTTAGTAAAAAGCAGCATAAAGAATAAGCAAGATAATGCACATAATCATTACTACATAAAGTTAACTTCAGTGATTAAGAAAGATACATCACCAATTGCCCTGATACTTTACCATCATCCAGATCCATGTTTCAGCTGTGGAGCCCCGTCACAGCAAAGGATTGGAGAACCACTCCCGGCAACTGGGAAATCCTACGCAGTGCGTCCACTTGTAGGTGAGGTCTCCATCTTTGCTGTGAGAGGGTCCTGCTTATATACATTTTAACAGACAAATCTATATGTCAAAATGCACAGAAACATCTGGTGGATTGGCTTGCCTCACTCTGGCGTGTCCAGGATCTGTCCAGGATCCCAAGCGCATCTAAGGAGTTTCTGTCTCCTGACTTATGTTTAAAGGTTTCTATTCCTATCTTTTACAGTTTCCAGTGGTTTTTCCCATGGTCATATTTCATGCTGGTATGATGCTGGATGGGAGTCACTCAGAAGTCAACTTCTAGGTTCATTCAGAAGTCAACTTTTGTTTGAGCCCTACGGTTTAGGCCTTTTTATGTCAGAAGTTACCTTTAAAGGTCATCTAGTCCAATCCCCCTGCAATGAGCAGGGACATCTTCAACTAAATCAGTTTGTTCAGAGCCCCATCCAACCTGGCCTTGAATGCTCCACGGATGGGGCATCTACCACCTCTCCGGGAAACCGGTTCCAGTGTTTCACCACCCTCATTATAAAAAAATCTCTTCCTTATATCTAGTCTAAATCTTCCCTTTTTCAGTTTAAAACCATTACCCCTTGCCCTATTGCAGCAGGCTGTGAGAAAAAGTTTGTTCCCATCTTTCCTGTAGGCCCCTTTTAGGTACTGAGAGGCCAAAACAAGGCCTTCCCAGAGCCTTCTCTTCTCCAGGATGAACAACCCCAACTGTATCTCAGCCTGTATGCATAGGAGAGGTATTCCACCCCTCTGATCATTTTTGTGGCCCTACTCTGGACCTGCTCCAACAGGTCCATGTTTTTTCTGTGCTGACAGCTCCAGAGTTGCAGGCAGTACTCCAGGTGGGGTCTCACCAGAGCAGAGTAGAGGGGCAGAATCACCTCCGTCGCCTTACTGGCCACATTTCTTTTGATGCAGCTTAGGGTACAACTGGCCTTCTGGGCTGCGAGTGCACATTGTCAGGTCATGTGCAGCTTTTCATCCACAAGTACCCACTAGTTGTTGACAGGGCTGCTCTCAATCCCTTCACCCCCCAGCTTGTTTTGGTACTGGGGGCTGTCCCATCCCAGGTGCAGGACCCTGCACTTGGCCTTGTTGAACCTCATGAGATTCACATGGGCCCACTTCTTGAGCTTGTCCAGGTCACTCTGGATGGCATCCAGTCCCTCAGGTATGTCAACTGAACCACTCAGCTTTGTGTTGTCAGCAAACTTGCTGAGGGTGCACTCCATCCTACTGTCTGTGTCATTGATGAAGACATTAGACAGTACTAGTCCCAATATAGGCTTCTGAGGGACACCACTTGTCATTGATCTCCATCTGGACATTGAGCTGTTGACCACTACCCTCTGGATGTGACCATCCAGCCAATTCCTCAGCGACCCATTAAATCCATACCTCTCCGATTTAGAGAGCAAGATGTTGTTGGTGACGGTGTCAAAGGCCTTACAGAAGTCCAGATAGATGATATCCATAGTTCTGAGTAGAATTATACACTGTCCTAAAAAGAGAACTTTCCCCCAGGACAATTCTAAGCCCACAGTATCTTTTTTGTTTGGTTGGTTAGTTGGTTGGTTTTTAGTCTGGATCACCTTTCTTCTAGTTGCCAAAGCTCACAGAAGGGGTAGTGTTGTCATTTATCAACACCATACTGTAGTTAAATGTGGACAGATTCCCTGCATTTGTTATTTTAATTCTGAACTCAGATTGCACAAATAAAAGGTAACTGAACAGAGAAGCAATCTGAAATACTCAGTGAATAGATATGTTTTTTTAATCTTGTAAGTACTTTTCTGTTTTTGTGGTATTAACACACATTTTAAAAAAAAAAAGAAGTCTGATTAAATCTCAAAGAAAAAGAAGCACATGAATTAAAGCTGTTCACTGGAATTTGCTTTGTGTAACCATCCTACAGTTCAGTAACAATGAATAATTCCCATAGCAACCCCTACTGCCATATGGCACCAAATCTACTCTTGCACCTTAAGGAAAAAATCTTACCAGACTGAAAAACAATGTTTAAAAATAACACTTTTGTAATTTTAAATGTTGTCCTAGGGACAGTCTGGAAAAGGAGATGACCTTGCAAATGAAAAGACATACTTTCAGACTACATTTTCCATAACTTTCCCCATAGACTTTGGTTAGGGGAAAAATCTCAACACAGATTCCTGCATTTTTATATAGCACCTCTTCAACTGATGATAAATTCTGACAGTCATGGTAAGAAACACAACACGTACTATAATGCAAAGGAATCTAAGCTGAAATGTTAAATCTGTCCTAGCCTTGGGCTAGATCATAGCATCCATTTTAAACAAAATTTATTGTTGGAAAAATAAGGAAATAACAGAAACTTTGCATAAAATATGACAGTAAGAAATGGCTATATTTGTTTGAGGGAATCTTCATCCTTAATATGTACTTGCAATGTAGCAGATTCAGTAACCCACCAAGTCTTCTTGGCAGAACTGTAATAGTAAAAAACAAATTTTAAAATGACAGTTATATATCATCATAGAATCATACAAATTGAGTTGCAAGGGATCTCAGAAGGTTGGTAGTCAAACCTTCAGCTCAAAGGAAGGTCAGCTCTGAGATCAGGTCATATAATGCAATCTCTGAGTAACATAAAACTAGAGTAGTAGTTTGTACAGAACTGTTTATCTTGTCATATCCTCAAGATTAAGCCACAGAAAACTAGCCAAGAGGCATCTACATCTGCTTGATAGCCTGCTGCCAAAACAAACCAATGGGGGTCAGAGGCAGCCAGCACAAAGTAAAGTAGCTCCAAACTAACAGCAACTGACAATATCCTAGTTTTCCTATTATTTTTATTATTATTGTAAGAACATATACAAATTAATTAGTTTCCTCGGGCCTTTCAGCTATTTGAAAAGTCTGCTGAGCATATTACATACATGCATATGTGTGTATGCATGCATACATGATTTTCCCACCCTCATAACTCTGAAAAATAACTGATTCCAGCAATGTGTAACAGATCATATAATTCACACCTTACCCCTTCTGAAGATTCTTACATAGTGTAATACACAACTATATATCTTCATCTCTTCTCACTTTTGAGAAATCCAGAGAAATAAATCTATATGAAAGAATAAAAGAAAAATGGTACCAAACAGTAAAAAACAATATGTACCCACATATGTACCCACATATTGAAAGCTGCAGAATGCAAATTTAGTTGATCAAAGAGAACATATGTATATACATTTGTAGCATAAATTGCATATATTCTATATATACATATATAGAGAGTATATATATGCACTACATATATAGTATATATTGTTGAGCTCACAACTCAGTTGCCTTTCGCTCACAAATTACATTCACAGCATACTGATTGGAACTTTTTGAATTAATTATTTTTCATCTGAAAGTCAAGATCACATTGGCTTAAGAAAATAGCTATTATACCAACTTTTTATTCCCAGTGGAGGGTACAAGTCACTGGACTTGTATGCTTTTAAATTTCTTTTAAATCATGTTTCTTAACGTGGCTACTTTACTGTAGCCCCTGGACACATAGTGAAGAAATGAGACCTTGAAACCTGTGTGCCCATAATTTTGCAATAAAAAACACTCAAACACTGTGCACAGTCTTGCCTTGAAACATGCTGTAAGGGTACTGTATGTTTATAATTTAGCTCCTCAAAGGTACGTTAACAGTTGTGATATATAATACATACACGCTTAACATGAGTCTAAAATATACTACTTTTTACTTAGGAAATAGAACAAACTCACAATCAGAAAGTAATAAACCCTGAGTTATTTTGTCTTCATCATTTTTATCATCAACCTGAAATATGCTTTTCCTGAGGTCGTATTCCTCTGGCACATCTAGCACTCTGAGCTTGCTTGCTAAAGCTTTCTGTCTCTGCTGTAGGTTGCCTTACAGACAAACTGGTTTCACTTTCTACAATACATCTTATGGCTAAACCAGTCCTTCTTTCCATAAATGCATGCCATTTTACTTCCACTCTCATTACAAATCAGTATATTTCCTATCAATGCTTGGTTTTATAGACTCCCAAATTTAAGGTGTATTCATGGAGACTTGACAAACAAAATCATTTTTCTAGGACTGAGTGATTCTATCTTCATTTTCTAATCCTATATACATTTAGAATTAAGGAACAAGTATTAGGTCCCAACAAAGTTGCTTAGCAAAATATCAGTTCTCTACATTTTGACATTTTCGAGAATATCATCTGAGTTGCATTCATCACCTAGATGAGGGACCCTAAGTGAAGGCTCCTATCATCACCGACATCAACAAAAATTCAGAAGTTTTATGTAGACAGATACTAAAAAAACAGTACAGTCTGCCTCAAATGTTAAAGGAATGATCACAGACATTTGGAAAATTCCCTTTTTTTTTCTTTCATGTTTTTTACCCGCATGGAAATGATGGTATACAGAGCTGAATTTACAAGCATTCTAATGGCTACCTAGTGTCAAAGGAAAAATAACACAGTCTATTATTGGAGTGAAGGAAAATATCAGAAAACACATCTGGGGAAGTGTCCAGAATTACAGAACACCAACAATAACAATATAGTCCTGAATTTCCTACTTTGGGGATGAACATTTCTGTTCAAATAAAGGACTAAATCAAAGCTAGTGTTGCATCCACTGGCTATTTTCAATAGACCGTTTTCAAAGTTAAGAGCCTGGGGGTAAATAAACTGTGAACATTTTTGCAGGTAAGCGTAAAAAGTGTAGCTGTGGTTGTCTGACAAGAAAAACGATGACAGGAGCAGTTATTGTTACAGTAACTTTAATCTCTGGGAGACTTCAGTTCTATTAGAGAACTTTTGCCCTAAATACGAGTCACCCTTGCTTAAAAGAAAGGTGAAAATTCTGTGCTATTTCATTCCTCAAACTGAAGTATCTATATGCCCCATGGAAGAAGGAATCATGTTGCTAATAGGCTAATAGATACTTAGAAAGGTTAGTTTTTCCTAAGAGGAAGACTTTGGATGGAACTCAAGAAATTTGGGGGGTTGCTGCTGTAGTGTAAGATATCAGATTCATAGAGTTCTGAACGTGTGAGCAAGATGGAAACTAGACCAAGAAAGAGTTCTAAACCAATGTTCAGGTCAAAAAAAAGTTCATACAGTTCTAATAAGTCTTGAGTAAATACCTGACATGAACTCACTCTCTGATAAATAAAACAACTGAAAGCATACCATATTACTTATTTCAGGGCATGCCTGAAAGTATGAGATTTAGAGCAAATTCATATTTTGGATTTCAAACATCTGGCATCAATTTAATATCCAGTACCAGAAACTATCTCTGTTTAAATCACTGTGTTCCCTGTAAGACTATTCAGAGCCAACTGACTAAAGTGACATGTTTTGTGGGGTACTTGCAAATAGTTTTTGTGCCCATAAATGCTTCCCGTGACAGTGTCATTTAATCTTCTGTGTAGTTTTTCAGGATGGTAATTTTGCCCTAGTATAAGTTGACAGTAAAGATCCTTTCATGTTGATTTTTGCAATGTTATTTAAAAAAGAAATGAAAACATACAAGACTAATATAGCAATTGTCTAAGCTGTCACTAAGTACAGGAGAAGAGAGAAAAGAAAATAAATGATAGGTTTAATTTTTTTTCAAAGCAAGGTGTTGCTGTTGGATTTCAATATTAATCAACAATCTACAATATGGGTTATTTACTATGGTACTATAAAAATGATAAAGTAGAACCATGCATTTGGCAGATTGCTAAGTAAGAGTAAAGACAAACTTGCCCAAACACTACTAAAGCATCAGAACAGTATTCTGCTAGTTCGTGTTTTTCCCAAAGAGTCTTAAACATCAAAAGGGTTCAAAAGAGGTCTGGAGTCATGCTACAGCAGCTCATGGATCAGCCCAAAATAAACTTATACAAATTTGCTGGTTTTGTTAAGCAGACACGTGTATCTCAGCATGATTTTAACAGCTGAAACAAGGCATTAAAGTATGTTGATGCTTAAAGACTGATGAGAGGTCCCTAAAAGTTGACATACTGACTAAAATAATACAAAATATTATGAATGCTGCCTTTGGTCTTTGGAAAGAATTGCCTGAAGTTTCATAAGCAAACAAATTACGTCTAAGTGGAATTAATAAAAACACATTCCTAGAAAAAAGAACCTCTCTGAAACATTCTATTATTTTTGTCTCAAATGCAATTAACATCTATAGACACCTAAAATTCCTATATAGTAAAAAAAAATAAATTAATCTGTGTACAACATTTGTGAGTTAGTATTTCTTCCTTCATCTTTACAGGTATCTTTACAAGTATTCTTTTTACTTTAGCAGCAAGTGGCTAAAATACAATTAATTCCCCCAAGAATACTCTTCTCAAAATGTCTATTGTTCTCAAGGCAGTGAGGTTACAAAAGCTTGCCAGTAGCTGTTATAAATGCCCTTTATAAAAACAGACAAAATCTTCCATCACTGCTAATAGGAATAAAAGAAACTGCCCTTACGGAAAATAGGTGCTTCCTTAGTGATTAGGAGTTTCCCTAACACATCATGATGGAATGAAAAATGAAAACTAGTTAACACTTAATTCAGAGACTTAAAAAACAACCTGTGTTAACAGTAATTGAAGATACGGATCTAAAGTTAGCTATTAGTTTCAAAACCCACAAAGTATGGTTTGTGTACATTCTTAGTACCCACTTTCTCATAAAGCCAAATCTATCTCTTCATTTGAAAGAATTCTATTTTATTTCATTTTATTCTTTTTTAATGTTTATACCAAGCTTTTTTTTTTTTTTTCTACAAAGAGTTCATCGAACAGTATGACTAACGTGTATCACACTGTCATTTTACCCTTATCTGGGGTCCATGTTTCTAAAATGAAGTGGGTGCATTATATTGGGAAAGTTTTTCTATAGTTTAGTTTATCTTTGTTTTAAAATATTTAGTGTTATGAAGACAAAGACAAAGGCAGTTGTCTGAAAGATGCAGACCACTGCTCTGTCTCAGCAGTCTGAATCAAGGTTACATAGCTGCAACTTATCAAAGCTGGATCCCTGTACAAGGGCAGCTAAAACCTTTGGGGAAGAAATTACAGCAGGGGCCACAGCGAGAGGGTTACGGTGTTTAGCTTTAGACTTTACAGCTTAAGAAGGATGTGAACAAATTGTAAAGAGCCAAGCAAAGGACAAGAATGATCAGAAGTATATGATCTACAAAAAAAAAGGTTGAATGTGAGGGAAGGGAAGGGGGTGGGAGGGAAGAGTCTAGAGAAGAGAAAAAAGAAGTAGCACAAGAGACTTCTAACAGGAAGCCATATCTATAGAGATAGAGACAGGGGTGTGAGAAGAATTAATAGGCTGAAATAACAGATAAGGGAATTTCAACAGATTTATAGAAAATCTTCCTACTAGAACAAAGAGTTAAGCATTGCCCTGGGAAGAATACTATCCATAGTCCACAAAGCATCTCAAAATGTGTTAACTGTGGTGTTCAAATAACAGTGATAACCTCCTGTCTCTAGAATTTATTCCATAAACTAGTAGTAGTTCCTAAGAAAAATCTTCCTTTTAAAAGATAGAAGTTATGTGCTTGTTGTAAAGATGTCTGTTGTGGTAGAAAAGACAAGCTGTCAATCTTTAACTTGGAACTTCTGAAGGTCTTTTAGATATTTTGGAACCAAGCCACAATGTGTCATAAATATAATTTTATGGTAACTAGCATAGAAAGTAAAAAACATCTTTGATATGTTTTTGGTGGTCTGTACTTCTGTATTTAGTTGGAGTTTCCTGAACACTACAGGCTTCTTGCCCAGGTATATCACATTTCTGTAATGTAGCCAAGACATTGATGAAAATGTGAATAATCAAGGCCAGTTTATCGTATGCCAGAATCTTCTAGCCAGCTGGAAATGCCAAGAAATACTTTTTTACTGATGCTACTGCACAAACTTACCCTCAGTAAAGGAGTTAGAAGTACACATAAACTTTGGTTAGAAATTTTGTGTTACTCTTTGAGCACTGCAAACTACAGTTGGGCTGCAAATTCTCCAAATTGTTTAGCTGTGGAGAAGGACTTGGGGGTGCTGGTGGATGAGAAGCTCAGCATGAGCTGGCAATGTGCACTTGCAGCCTGGAAAGCCAACCATATCCTGGGCTGCATAAAAAGAAGTATGGCCAGCAGGCCAAGGGAGGTGATTCGCTCCCTCTACTCTGCTCTCATGAGACCCCACCTGGAGCACCACATCCAGTTCTGGAGCCCCCAGTACAAGAAAGACATGGATCTGTTAGAGTGAGTCCAGAGGAGAGCCACAAAAGTTATCAGAGGGCTGGAACAGCTCTTCTATGAAGAAAGATGAGAGAGTTGGGGTTGTTCAGCCCAGAGAAGAGAAGGCTCTGAGAATACTTTATTGTGGCTCTTCAATACTTAAAGGGGGCTTATAAGAAAGACAGAAACTTTTTACTGAAGCCTGTAGTGACAGGACAAGGGACGACAGTTTAAAACTAAAAGAGGGTAGATTTAGATCGGACATAAGGAAGAAATCTTTTACAATTGTGGGTGCCTCATGATTAGAACTGTTCAAGGTCAGGCTGGATGGGACTTGGAGCCCCAGCCCAGTGAAGGATGCCACTGCCAATGGCAGGTGGGTTGGACTAGATGATCTTTAAAGGTCCTTTCCAATGCAAACCATTCTATGATTCTATGAATTTTATTTATGCTGAAGGCACAGGGTTCTTCTTTCTGCTTCTGTTGTGTGGTCCTCCGGGAAGGCTATTATATTCCTTCAATAAGACTTGTTTTCGATGTTCAGTACTGCTGTGTACCTACAATGAAGTTCTGGCAATGAAACAGATGCCTGTCCTCCTCTTTTGAAATTGAATCACCCACATGTTCCATTGGTACAATTTCAGTTAACACTGGCATGAGATCAGGTTACCGTGTCAATCACTAAAAGTACAATTTCAGAACTGTATTTCATAAACGTCTTTGCTTGTGATCTTACTGTAAAATTTCAAACACTACTGCTTAAATCATGATTTTTTTTGAGAATTTTTATATTCTACTATAAACATTGCAGTAGCATTAGAAATACATCCAAGCACAAAATAACCCTTTCAGAATTAAATTATATTGAGGAGCAATTTGAATGTCACTTTTATGCCACAGAGTTAACACTTAGCAAATTAGATAGCTTCTCAGCTGAAATACAAGACTAATGTCCAATTTCCCTGCCTTCAAACAAAAGTTACAGTTGAAAGAAAAATAATACCTGATAAATTAAAGTTTAAATTTGTCATGGTTTAGGCCAAATTGGCCACTGGGGATGTGGACCACCCCAGATGGAACTGACAGATGTGGACCACCTCTTTTCAAAGAGAGAGGCAGAGGAGGGAAAAAGAGACTTATGAGTTTAGAAGGAACTAAACTACTTTAATGAAATATTAATAATAAAAGAAAAAGAAAATAATGAAATATATACAAAACCGTATCAAGATCCCAAGATGACAATCATGTCAAAAGCTGGCACTGGGGCAGTGCCAGGCTGGACTCAGTGATGGACAGGAACTGGATTCCGGATCTGCATTCGGGACCAGGATCAAAGGCAGATGAACAGAGAGAGTCCTCCTCAGATGCTGATCACTGAAGAAAGAGGAGCTGACCCTTTGATCCCTCAGCTTTTATACTGAGCAAGAGGCGGATGGGATGGAGTACCCTCTTGGTCAGTTTTGGGTCACCTGTCCTGTCCACTCCTTCCTGCAGGTGGGACCCCATTGTGCTTTTCCGCTTCTGACCCTCCAACAGGGCAAATAAGAAAGTTATCTGGCCTTGGGTGTTATAGCAATAAATGTAAGCAAGAGCCTCTCTGCATACCATGCCTTGGCATCAGCTATAAACATGGGTCTTATCACTGTGAGAGTGAACATTATCTGCACAATATGCTGCTAATTTCAGCAGTTAGAAGAGGCCTAGTTAAGAAGCAAAGTTACTGAACAAAATTGGTTCTGTTTTAGCTCAAACCAGGACAAAATTAAAAATACTCTTTAAGTAGTTGAGTAATCAAAAAATAGTTAAAGAATAATCCCATCTCCAACTTACATTTTCTTGAGAGCTGAGTTTATATCTTCCTCACAATAACAATTACCTTGAGGAATACTATTGAAAGAAAAAAAGAATGGTAACCCTTACCTGCTTAGGAAGAGAGAGTCATTTTCAGTTTCAATAAAAATTTTTTTTCTGAGTGGTTTAAATGTATTATAACTTAAAACTCTAAATGTTCTAGGAAAAGCAGGATACTGCTGTTTAAAAAGCATGTTATAGTTTTTTTTTTTCTTATAAAAAGAAAGAAAATAATTTTAGAAAAATTAAATCTCTCTTTCATGCTAATCAGCTCAAATGCATAACATTACCAAAGATATAAAAGAGTGTAAAAAAAAGTAGTTTTAAGTAATATATGATTGATATTTATATACATGTACATGTATATATTATGCTGTACAGGTTTCAATGTCCAGCCATGTATAGCAAAAGACAATACCTTGTATTTCTTTTGTTTCGTCATAAAATTTGACGTCATTATTAATTTGAATCATCAGCTTATATATACACATGCAATTATACATAACTTATGTGGCTTTACTGCTGTTGTGTCCAGGCGATCTCCATTATCTCAAGGCAGTATAACAAGAAGGAACACTGATGTAGACAACATTCATTTTGAAGGATCATAGCATATAGATCTCTGGTTTTTGCCTCGAAAAAGGGGCTTGCTCTCTTTGATATATACCTTTAAGGCTAGTGCTGGAAAGTTTTACATCAGAATGCATGGTAGTTGATGCATTCATCTATAAGGTTAGAAACTCAGCCCCATTGCCCCTTTTGTTCTGATTTGGCACATGCATTTGAATCAGTACTTACCACAGAATCACAGAAT